>JALMQS010000053.1:3483569-3639115 GCA_024734495.1 Forficula auricularia | reverse complement strand
GACTATAGAGGTTTTATTATTTTACATTTATAAAATAATAAAACCTCTATAGTCTTATTTTTTACAACCACCGTGGACTGCTTTCATCAACATCCAATTGCATATTTATACCAGTACGTCTCCTAAAGAAAAACTCTATCAAGTATAATAATACCTAACCTTATAATACAAAGAAACATTTAAAAAAAATGGGTGAACATAAAAAATAGAAATGATAACAAAAATAAATATTATTTTGAAAAACATTTTGAATATCAAAACTTACCATTTAAGTTTTTTTAATTTAATAAAAAGCTGATTTCTATTTAATGAGATGTCAAATAGGTTCGAATTGAAACGGCCATCTTAATGAATTGCCAACCTAAATCAAAACAGAATAAATATAATAATTAAAGTAACAGAAAATTTAAAATTAAATATATATATTTATAGTTAAAAATTAATCGAATAATTAGGATATAAATCTTTTATCAGTTTTCCGTTTTTATTGACCCCCCCCCCTATTATGGACACAAAAAATAATAACAATTTTTTATCATGGGTTCATTTTATTGTACCTATTTTTGAACCCCCCTCTATTATGGACACAAAAAAAATAATAACTATTTTTTATTATATGCGTTCATTTTATTGTACCTATTTTTGAACTCCCCACCCTCCTAATTTGACCTCAGAAAAAAATAACTGATTTTTATTATAGGTTCATTTTATAGTGCCTATATTTATGACTCCCTCCACCGCCCTATTTTGGTCCCAGAAAATAATAACTATTTTTTATTATATGGGTTCATTTTATTGTACCTATTTTTGAACCCCCCCCCCTCTATTATGAACACAAAAAATAATAACTATTTTTGAACTCCCCACCCTCCTAATTTGACCTCAGAAAAAATAACTGATTTTTATTATAGGTTCATTTTATAGTGCCTATATTTATGACTCCCCCACCGCCCTATTTTGGTCCCAGAAAATAATAACTATTTTTTATTATATGGGTTCATTTTATTGTACCTATTTTTGAACCCCCCCCCCCTCTATTATGAACACAAAAATAATAACTATTTTTACTTTATCCAATGCAAAGCATGGGTAAAGTATTGTAATCGCTCTCGGGGCAAGCGTGGCTTCAAAGGGTCCTCAGGTAAAGACTACGGAACCCATGGACTCAATTAAAGTCACAAATTGTAGTATTCAATTAGGTTGAATTTTAGCACGTGACGGTTTTGCCAAAAATTACATGGGGTCTAGTGGAGAGGCCAATGTATGTTATCGTTTTTTTGGCCCACGATTTTTTCCACACCGTTGCACCGATTGAAATGAAATTGAAAACCTACCATTAGTTTAATAAAATGAAGCGCTGATTAGTTTTTGGTACATATCGGCCCACAAACATTAGTACTTTATTTCAGTACTTTTTTAGTTTTTTCTAAATATCTTGAAAATGACTTAACCAATTTTGATTAAATTTAATATCCTAATTAAGTACCTTGGGGACCACAAAAAAGGTTAAATAAAGTTTTTAGTAAAATTATATTTTAAAGTACTTTACTCTAGAGTAAGATAGTACTTTTTTAATTTTTTTAATTCTTTAAAATTTATTCATTTGAACGTTTTAATATAGCTCATTTAGACTTGCTTAATTAAGAATGGATAGGCTTCTTCTGTGAAATGCTAAAAATTTGGGAGGAAATTTTATAAGTAACCATATAGCAACTGCGTTGTTTTCTTATCCCTTACCTTTGCTGAAGACATAGAGGAATCGACTTTAAACCAAAAATAAAGATTGATTCTCATCTAATACTTGAAGAACAACCATTCTATATTGGATTTTTGACGTTTCGGTTTTTATTGGTGACCATTTCTGAAGACATAGAGGAATCGACTTTAAACCAAAAATAGCGATTGATTCTCATCTAATACTTGAGGAATAACCATTCTATATTGGATTTTTGACGTTTCGGTTTTTATTGGTGACCATTTCTGAAGACACAGAGGAATCGACTTTAAACCAAAAATAGCGATTGATTCTCATCTAATACTTGAGGAATAACCATTCTATATCGGATTTTTGACGTTTCGGTTTTTATTGGTGACCATTTCTGAAGACATAGAGGAATTGAGTTTAAACCAAAAATAGCGATTGATTCTCATCTAATACTTGAGGAATAACCATTCTATATTGGATTTTTGACGTTTCGATTATTATTGGTAACCATTGCTGAAGACATGGAGGAATCGACTTAAAATCAAAAAGTCTTTTTGATTTTAAGTCTATTCTTCCACGTTTTCAGAAGAGGTTGCCATTAATAGTCAAAACATCAAAAATGGAATGCAATAAGGTTATTCCTCTAGTATTAGATGAGAATCGATCGTTATTTTTGATTTTAAGTCGATTCCTCCATATGTCTTCAGCAATGGTTACAATAATAACCGAACACACATATTAATATTTCAAATGAATTTGGATAAAGTTTAGCAACGATCCGTTGCAGTTTATTTTTTTCTATAATCTACAACATTGTGATATTTTTTGTGTGGAAATAGATTTATTTAAATAAGTGGGATCGTGTGAGGAGAAGAATTATATTATATCATTTTTTTAAAATTTGGGATCGATAATCGATATAAGACTCCAAATATTTAAAAGAGATCAGGTGTTTGTATGACAGGCTGCTCCATCCAGTATTGTCATGAGAAACTCATATGGGCATGGGTGTTTTAAGTCGTTCAATTTTGTAAAAATCAAAAAAATAAGAATAACAAAATTTAGATTTTTAAAAAATTATAAAAAAGTGGCAAATTACTAAAAAATAAACAAATAATATATATACTTATAGGAAATGATTAAGATGATGGATGATTTTATTATGTTTGGCTCGAAGGGTTAGTTGGAAGAAGATTCGCCGGGCTTGGATGGGAGATGATCTTCAGAGATTAGAATCTCTATTGGCGGCGTTAAAGCCAGAAAAAATGCTATTTTAAATAAGAATTTGCACTAGGCAGTTGAAAATATACTTTTTATGAAATAATGGCACAAGGCCCGCATTTATTGCTTCTTCGTTACAGAACGTGTATACAAATTACTTCTTAGACACAAGCCGTTTCGTTCCAAATCGTTCCAAGGTGACCAGCCACCCCGGAGAGCTGCCTCATTCAATGAGTTACAACAAGTGACAACTCACACATGACAACTGAATGACAACAACTAAATTCGCTTCGAGGAGCTGGCTTCTTTTATAACCCTTGCTCTAATTAGCAATTAAGCTGATTGGTTAATTATTCCCGCGTTTTAGATGACGTATGTATAATTTTTCGCGCGCTGGCTTCTTTGTAAAAGGGGCGTGTCCCTGCTGCTCGCCCGCCAGTTTATCGAAAGATTCTGACGTGAAAACGTCCTTCTCAAGGCGAAAATGAATCTTTATTTTCGAAAGCATTCTACATTGAAAGAGCGGAGAATGAAATCCCACATATAAAATATAAATCAAATAAGATGTGATTAATTTCTTCTTCTGTGCGCAAAGAAAAGCGAATTGAATATTTAATTTTTGAGTGGTGAGGGGGGGGGGAGGAATAACTATCAATATATTTAATGTTTCTTAATTTAAAATCAATTGGATTCTTTCATTTCAAAATTCGAGTTCAAATTACAATTATATTTCAAATTTGCCGCAAATATAGCGCTCCTTGTCGGCAGCATTACGTTAGCGTTGCTGCAAATTAATCAGGGCTATTATATATATATAATTATTTTTCTTTATTATCTAATTTAAGATAAATTTTAAGTAGACAATAAATAACATTTTAGGTTTGAAGAGTATATTGATTGTCGGAAGTTTCAACTTTTGATTTCGATAACTTTTAAGGAGTTAGCTGTTGGTTCTAGGTGAAACATTTTAATATAATAATAAAACTTGAGCAAGATCCGAGGTAAGTTTCACAAAAAAGAAATAAAACAAAATTGATTTTTGAATTCGATATATTTCGGGGTGAGCCCATCATCAGGAGTCAAAGAAAACTGATTATTTTTCTAATTTATAATCAGTTTTCTCTGACTCCTGATGATGGGCGAAATATATCGAATTCAAAACTCAATTTTGTTTTATTTCTTTTTTTGTGAACCCTACCTCGGATCTTGCTCAAGTTTTATTATTATATTTTGATTTCGAGTTTGTAGAAATTAGGGTTTGACTATTCCTTTTATATTGGAATACATATAATAAATTATTAAAATGTATCATAAAATTAATAGAAATGTCTATGTCTTTTAATATAATATATTAAAGAATAGATTATTATGTAGATTTTAAAATATATAAATATAATCTTATAAAGATTGATAATATATAATATATATACAATAAATTCATTTAAAACAAATGATTTCTATACATAGAAATATTTTATAACGCATTTGATTATAATGTCAATAAAATTGAATTTTTTACATGTATTTAAAAAACAATTATTAGAGTTCGGTGGTGGCAACACCCCAGTAACGATCTATTCGATCGAGTGCCTCGAGAGAATCTAAATGAGCATGTTGTTGCTGTTGCTGTTGTTGTTGTTGTTGTTGATGTTGATGTTGCCTTTGTTGTGTGGGTGCAGTAAGTAGATCACATTCTAAACTATAAGGTGCTAGTCGCTGCAAACTACTGAAGTAGGCGGCATGGTGACCGCCCATTAAAGGGGTCAGGCGTCCATCTACTCTTCTGAAATTAAAATAATATTATAAAATAACACTGTTCATAAACAACCACTCGAAATAGTCGTAAAATAATTCTGTTAATTAAATTAGGGAACGAAGAAAAGATTTTTATATTATATACAAAAGGATCAGCCGGGATTCGAACCCGGGATCTTCGCAAGTGCGCTGCGATGCCTTAATAAGAGCCTTAGCTCTTATCCTCTCGGCCACTGATCCCTGAACCCAAAAGCTGATACCTAATGTCTATATGAATTTGCAATTTCATTTTTATTTAATCTTTTAATCTCTTCCTCGTTCATTTTTCACAGCTCTGTAGTTGACTTGACTAATTAAACTATATCCAAACGCCTCCCCTCGATCGCGAACCCAAAGGTCGAAAATAATTTTCTTCTTCACTCCAGGGCGCAACCACAATGAGGTCGCGTAGAAAGACAATTATAAATTAAATTAAATTAGGGAACGAAGAAAAGATTTTTAAAAATCGCCATCGAGTGGGAGGCGTTTGGATATAGTTTAATTAGTCAAGTCAACTACAGAGCTGCGAAAAAATGAACGAGGAAGAGATTAAAAGATTAAATAAAAATGAAATTCCAAATTCATATAGACATTAGGTATCAGCTTGGGTTCGGGGATCATTGGCCGAGAGGATAAGAGCTAAGGCTCTTATAAAGGCATCGCAGCGCACATGCGAAGATCCCGGGTTCGAATCCCGGCTGATCCTTTTGTATAGTTATAATATAAAAATCTTTTTTTCGTTCCCTAATTTAATTTAATTTATAATTTATAATTTATAATTGTCTTTGCGCCCTGGAGTGAAGAAGAAGATTATTTTCGACCTTTGGGTTCGCGATCGAGTGGGAGACGTTTGGATACAATTCTGTTAATTTTTCAATTTATACATTTTTCAACCTAAAGGCTAGAAGGCCAAAATCTCATTAAGTTTTTAACCGACTTCAAAAAAGGAGGAGGTTCTCTATTCGATTGAATTTTTTTTTTTTTTTTTTTTTTTTTTTTTTTGTGCCTATGTTACCTCATATCTCCGCCAATTGTCAACCGATTTTGAAAATTTTTTTGCATTGGGTCCAGTCTAGCTTCCGATTGGTCCCATTTTTTTTCGATTTTTTTTCATAGGTATTAGACCTTTTTTATTAGGTTTGTTTAGGTTTGTTTAGACCTAACCTCTTTGTTTATGAACCGATTTCGATGGTTCTTTTTTTATCCGAAAGGGGTGTCTTAGGGATGGTGTCATATTAAATTGGTCAAGTTCTGATGATATAATCACTATTAATAACATCACTAAAAAGAGAAAAATAAAAATTTTTAAGAAAAAATAAAAACCGACTTCAAAAAATTAAGTGCAACAAATATAAAAATACACTAAAAGGTATAAAATAATTATTATCTTATTTAGTTACAACTAAACGACGAAATATTAACACGAAATTACTTTTTGAAGTTGGTGCCAAACATATACCTTTTATGAATCGCACTCGACGGATCTTACCATAGAGTATATAGAGAGGAAAGCTTGCGTATTTGGAAAAAGCACTCTCTAGCGAGTCATCGTCAAACTCTTAGTCCTTAAGAGCCATTCATAGAGCATATTGTCACATGACATTCAGTCTGACATTTTGTTTTTGTCATAGATAAGATTCCACAGGCTTTGTTTATATCAAACATTCATTTAGAAAATTTTCCAACGTACACATTTATCTATTAAAATATCATTAAATATGGCTAGTTCTCGACGTCAATGTTGTGTGAAAGGTTGTTTTCGCGACACAAAATCAGATAAAGAACATACTTTTTTTGGACGCCCTAAAAACAATGAAATGTAAGTAACCTATTTAAAATTAACTAATAATTTATTTCTTTGATTTTTATGTTTTAATTCTTGAATAATTTAATTATAGAGCTAAACGCTGGTGTCAATTTGCTGATATCCATGAAAATAATAAATATTTCTTTATATGTTCTGACAATTTTTAATCAAAAACAATTTATAAAAAATATCCACGACGTCTGCAGCGAGATTCTCCAGAATGAAGTGATTTCGTATCCACATTAAAGCCGTCCGTCCACAGGTCTCCAAACACCGGCTCTTGATTAGATTTTGTGCCAGAAGCCACAACATATATATACATATTTTTATTAAAATAAAGAATAGCCTATATTTTATAGGTAAATAGATATATCTTATTTTAATTTAATAAAAAAAGATCATTTCAATTAGAAAATAAAGTAAAAATATTGTTTATTTTTTTAAGTGTCTAGGTGATTCTTTGAAGGTTTTCCTCAAATAACTAATGTTGGCGAATGCGAATCACAAAAATTCCATTGAAAAGATTGTATTTATTTATTAAAATATTTGTAATGTCATTTTTTGGTCTAAATAAAAAAATGGTTAATTTTAAATTATTTTCAAGTATTTATTTTATATATGAATTTCCTCCTAGTCCCTCAAAGTCCCTGAATCTTAATTAAATTATTTTCAAAAAAGAAACTCAAAAAAGATACTTAAATCTTTACATTAATTATTTGCCAAAGTTTTTTTTTTAATAAAAGTACGATTTTATTATATATATATTTTAAAGATTTGTATTTATTTTAATTACAAAACAATTAATAATTTTTTCTTTAATATACAGGGTGATTCACGGTCGATGGGACGTTATCCGTTTTATGTAAAACAGAAAGTCGGATTTTTCTGAAAATTTACCACCTTACATTTTCTTACCTGTTCTATCTATCTAAAAAATATAGTTGCTGTGACTTTTCAATGGAAGCCGAAACGTCGCAAGGCTGGAAATATTTTAGATCGATAGAACAGATAAGAAAATATAAGGTGCTAAATTTTCAGAAAAATCCGACTTTCCGTTTTACATAAAACGGATAACGTCCCATCGACCGTGAATCACCCTGTATATAAGCTCATGATAAATTATTTTGAATCATCCGCTGTGTAACGTCACCAAAATTTTCTCGATGAGATGCGGTTCCTGCCATTTTGCTTCAGTATACGACCCGCCAGAGAGCTCTGTAACTCGTATACGCTAAAATACATAGGGCCCTTATGGAGCCTTCCTCTCTATATACTCTATGGATCTTACTTAGTACGTTTGGCGGGTACGCTCGCTTATAGGTATAGTTTGTTTGGCACCGACTTTAAAAAGTAATTTCGTGTTAATATTTCGTCGTTTAGTTGTAACTAAATAAGATAATAATTATTTTATACCTTTTAGTGTATTTTTATATTTGTTGCACTTAATTTTTTGAAGTCGGTTTTTATTTTTTTTCTTAAAAATTTTTTTCGTTTTGGAAATACAAACATTTTGACACGAGAACGAGTTTTCTACCAACTTCTATTCAGGAATTACCATGAGTATTTTTTGCCTGTAAGTAAAATAATTTTGGATAACCCACTAACAGAAAATCCAAACATTAATTCAAGTATTGAACAAATTATTTTTGCTTAAAAAAATTATTAATAAATAAATAAAAAAATTTGTCACCTAGGGGACGGAGTTGCACTTCGTGTACTCCCGAATTGGCGATTAAAAAATGACTGTCCAAGATGTGGACTGCTTTGCCACAATGGATCCCTTTTAGCCCAGCTTCTGCAACTAGAGAAATTTGAAAAATAATAATTCTCCAAAAAATAAATAATATATGTATTATTTTACAGAGTTTTAAATTTATAGTTTGACAATTTGTCTGTTTATCTTTTACTAATATAATTTACTTTTTGATTTATTAAATACGGCCCCCTGGCTAGCAACAGTGGCGTAATAAAATAAAGATTTTTTTTTACTTGACTAGATCATCCTTTCAAATTTAATTATTATACTAAACCACGGCCATAAGAAAAAGTTATATTGATTAATAATTATTTACCTTCCATAATTCGGCAACATTGGCCTATTTGATAATCGAGATGATCGTAAACCACGTGATAGTGTGTCAAGCTCTCGGTCTAATAATAATTGAGAATTTTGTTCAAGCATATATTCCCAACATTTAAATTGTTCGTCAGAAGTGGCGGATGGGCAAAGGGCCAATCTGCCAACCGTGGAAGACGCGGCTTCATGGTCGCTTTGCCCTGAAGGCGAACTCCGACCCTCACAAGCAGGACAGGGGATTGGAGGTACAGTGGACGCCACAGCTGAAGCCAACTGTTGGCCCTTGCGGCGCCCTCGAAGAGTCGCCCGGAGTTCACGCATTAGGGCATCCGTTTCGCCACAATCCTGAATAAAAAAATATATATAAATAAAAATGTATTGTTACGCTTAAGTGATACGTTGAAGGATCTCCGAAAGTTCTTCACCGATTTCTTTGAAATGTTCACACAACATTCCATTCAAATACACGAGTGTTTTTATATATAGTGTTTTTATAGATATCACACCCGTGGCATGTAAAAAATATTTTTTTCAAGGAAACAACGCCAGCTCCTCTCTGGGGGGGGGGGGTAAAAGCAAACAAACAAGAAGGCCGATAATAGCTTTTTGCAAATCTTTCAACTGTCAATATTATTTTTGGTTAAAGGAACAATTTTGACAAGTAATATATAATTCATTTAGTGTTTTAATACCTATTCTATAATTATTTGCATTTTCAATTTATTTTCAAAACTATTATTATTTTTTAAATATATTTAAATTTTTGATCAAATCAACGCGTGGTCGTGTCAGCTATTATCTATATAAATTTTAACCATAAAACGAGACGCTCCCCGCCAGGGGATAGGTGACGCCAGGCCGAAGACCCGGGCGTCAGCTAATATATATATATATATATATATACGAGTATATCATATCCAATAAAGAACTATAACTTCTTAGAGAATTATGTATTTTATTATATAAGTACATATTTATTTATTATGTATATTTAGCTAAAATATATAATACTTTTTATGTATGTATAATAAAAATTTATAATTATTATGTAAGCTACAACTATATAACGCCATAGTGGAACAAGTGACATCCTTCAACTATCTCGGCGTTCAGATAACCAGCTCCAAAAGCGTTAGCGAGGAAGTCAGAGTCCAATCTATTAAGGCGTCCAAAATATCAGGATGCCTGAATGAAGCGGTTTGGTCAAACAAGTTTCTGGGAACGGCAGCAAAAGTACGCATCTATAAGGCCGTTGTGCGACCTATTTTGACATACGCGACCGAAACAAGACAGACACCGCAAAATCAAGAGAAATATTGGAAGTTTGTGAGATGAAATCGCTACCCAGAATTGCGGGTAAAACAAAGATGGACATGGTAACAAATGAAGATATTAGGGAAAAGTGCAATATACAAAAAGTCAGGTATGGGTCCAAAGGAGAAGATCAGAATGGAGTACACACGTATTGCGAATGAATGAAGGCCGGCTGGTGAGGAAACTAAGTACATGACAACAATCCTACCGGGAAAAAGAAGACGGGGCCGTCCAAGAAAACGATGGAAAGACGCTCTGTATTAAACAGGCTTTTAGCCTACCAATAAGAAGAAGAAGATTATTATGTATTAAAATTTTCTTTAGCAGATTACAAAACTTGATTTGCACCTCAAACAAATAAAATACTTAATTAGCCAGAGCGTTTCGGGAGAAATTCTACGTTTTCAATGAATTTTTTTAATGCATTTGATTTTGAAAAAATAATAAAGCAGATAACATTATAATTATTTTGAAAACTAGAAAATGCTATAGGTACATTATCTTTAATATAGATTACTTTAGTTAATAATAAAAATTATCATTTTTTTAATAAGACCTGACGTACGCATAATTGGGCTAAAAATTTAGAGATTTTCAGCTAGCACACTACGTAGATCCGAGATAGAATGGATTATTATAAATTATATGTCAGAAGGGTTGTTTCCACCCTTACCTTAGAAATTTAAAGTCTATTTCTATCAGCAATTCTAACTCAAATTGAATTCTATGGTGAAGAGCTCGACTTATTTAATATTTATTAGTTTTGAATTCGGGATAGACTAGACTATGAAAATTGGTCACTAGTCGAATTTTTTGAGAAAAACAAAAACAAAAAGCGAATGGATTGATGGGTTGACCCCTCATATATATATATATAGATGGGGGGAGTGGGACAAATCCCCTAGTGTAAATATAAATTTCTTATTCTAAATAATATAATATATTACATGAAATCGCAGAACCATTATAGAGAGTTCATCCTCAGAGCCATAACTATGAGCGAGATCTTGAAGGCGTTTTGCAGCTAGACCAGGATCTGAGACAGATCTTGCTTCTTCTGTTGCTTCTTCTATAGTAACCGTCCTCCAAAATGCTTCGTTTGCAACAACTAAAAGCTCATCATGAGCTTCGACAGATAGTTCGGCGAGAGAGGTTCGTTGGTCATTGAATCGGAAGGCTAGAAATCAAAATAAAATGTTTAGTAATAATATTTCTCATTAAATAAGAATAAATACAAGTTTACCTGAGGTTTGATAGTTCTTGAAGGTGTAAGGCATTGGGAAGAAGGTAAGAGCAACGCTTCACCAGCTCTGCAAAGAACCACTCGGGCTTCGCCTAAGGATGCTATTCGTATTACATGACCACCGGCTATTCCGGAATTGCCCCCAGCAGAGGCCACATGAATTAAAGTAGCACTAGCCGTTGATCGACCTGAGAAGACAAATATTTTAAATTTAAATAAGCTTTCTAAGCATATAATGACTAGTATCGCTCATTTGCTGGAACAATGTCATCCAAATGAATAATTTTTCTATTTTTCTTTTTCAAATGAAATTATGCTTTTGCTATTAATTTATAAAATCAATCCAAATTAATATTATATATATAAAAATAAAGATTTGAGCATCTTATTTTTTAAAAGAGTTGGAATGTTTTTCAAAAATGAGCTCGGGTTCAGATTAACAAATCAATTGTAAACGAGAAAGAATTTAATTCATAGGACAGATTCTATGATTTTAATAGAAATATTATTAAATTGCGATATCAGAGGGACTCATCCCCGCAGAGTCGCACGAAACTAACATGCTTTCAGGGCAATGAGCTAACTGCCCGGAAAGCATGTTAGTTCTCAGGTTCGACTCCTGGGGGGACGAATCCCCTCTGATATCGCAATTTAATAATATTTCTATTAAAATCATAGAATCTGTCCTATAAATTAAATTCTTTCTCGATTATATATATATATATATATACATACCGGGTGAGATTTTTATCTCGAGACAGTCTTATAACTCAAAAACAGTGCATTATATGAAAAAAAGTTTCAAATAAAAGCTTATTTATATCAAGGGGGAAACTAAACTACGCTGTTGTTTGTCGACCTAGAACAAGCTTTTAAGGGTATTTCTAGGTCAACTTCTGTTTTTTAAATGGAAACCTATATGTTTCTGTACATATTCTGAATCTACAAAAAAACTGAACAACTTTTATTAGAACTATTTTTTATACGACATCAAATAAAAAAAAATATTAAATCAATTAAGTAGAACTCAAAAAAATCTTAATAATTATTTTTAACAATTATTCAACTTAATTATCAAATAATAATGATTAAATAATTAATTATTAAATAAATATTTATTAAATCGAAAATTCATAGCAATGAAAATAAGTGTTTTTTTATTTGTGATCTTAAAACTTCATTATACGTTAGGTACACAGATTTAAGAGATTATTTTCTACTTAATAGAACTATTTAAAATTCTTGAGTTTAAAAAAGTTTATTTCTCGTGTCAATCCAGTAGATAGTTATTTTGTATTACCATAATAATAATGGAGCATTTTTTGTTGAAGACAGAATTGGAATGGTCTTAATTTATGCGGTGAATGTGGAAGAAGTGTGCCATTGAAATGGATGCCGAGCGTTTTCTTGATAGGAATACACCCTCCCAAGCTTCATTTTCTCGTGTTGTAAATCTTTTTATAAAAAAAAAAAAAAAAAAAAAAACGAAATGTAAAAGGTACGAAGAAATTGAAATAGGTCAAAATAACGAAATTGGAACTGGAACCAGAAGACTGTGATACACTCTGGAATGTCTCAGAAAAAAATTATTAAATTATTAATTATTTTAAAATTATTTATTTAATAATTATCATTATTATTTGATAATTAAGTTAAATAATTGTTAAAAATAATTATTAGAATTTTTTTGAGATCCAATTAATTTAATATTTTTTATTATTTGATATCGTATAAAAAATAGTTCTAATAAAAGTTGTTCAGTTGTTTTGTAGATTCAGAATATGTACAAAAACATACCTTTTGCTTTCCATTTAAAAAACAGAAGTTGACCTAGAAATACCCTTGAAAGCTTGTTCTAGGTTGAGAAACAATAGAATAGTTTAGTTTCCCCCTGATATAAATAAACTTTTATTTGAAACTTTTTTCAAATAATGCACTGTTTTTGAGTTATAAGATTGTCTCAAGATAAAAAACTACCCGGTATATATATATTGAAGTATGGCCTATCAACGTGATAAAATAAAAAAATAGATTAGAAAGATATTTATTTATTGTGATTCGGCTAGATAAAATACATAGCCTCGGGCAGGGCTTTCGGATAGGATTATTTATTTATTTATTTAATGATAATGATGCAAAAAGATCTTGTACCAAAAGAGAATCTATAGGTTTTCCTCTGCTTGATGCACATAAACATACATGTTTATTATTTTTTAAAGGAGGATGGATGAAATTCAATTGCTTCTTTTCAGTAATTTTCTATTAATTCAAATGGTTTATCCAAATATTTCTCGAAATATTTGGATAAACCATTTGAATTAATAGAAAATTACTGGAAAGAAGCAATTGAATTTCATCCATCCTCTTTTAAAAAATTAACATATCCATTACGCACCAAGCCATTTAAATTACATATTTATTATATAAAGAGTAGGTATATATATTTTATTTGTTAGAGACTAAAGTTTCTATGGTTGGACCTTCATCATCAGTCCTTTTAATTAGAAATCTTTTTTCTTTTATTCCTTATGGGTAGAGACCGGATTCCTATGGAATTGCATATTTTGTTTGCCGCCACATACGACCCAGGGGATCTATCCGAATCATGCATCTAGGATACTGTGGGTTAAATTTTATACTTAAAAGGACTGATGATGAATGTCCAATCTTCGAAACTATAGTCTCTAATAAATAAATTATATATAATATATTATACACTAGTTAAATATAAAATGTATCTTAGTAGAGCAGTTGTAATAACGGGTGTCCCAAAAGAAAGTTTATATTTAGTGGATCGATTAAAAAAAAGTAAGACGTCTATCAAAAAAATGTTGGTTAATTATTATAGTACACAATTTGGGAATTTATTTCTAAAAATAATTTCGTCCAAATGTAAATGCTCGCGTTCGCGGCACCCATTTAAAGCACTTGCGCGCTTCCGAATTGAAAGGTTTGGATCGTCAACGAACATGATTAACACTCTCCACGTTTTCTACCATTCTTGATGACCGGATTTTGGTTTTTCCAGTGTTGTGCCGCTCTCTTCAAACTTTTTGACCTATTTTCGAAAAGGCGGAATACTTGGCGTATCATTTAAGTGACAAAAACCTCGGATAATGGAGAATATTCTACGCGCTACAGTCGCCGAATGACTGTTTTTGTAAAACTCTCGCAAGCACAACGCGCGGCCCGCTTCCGAGAAACGCTCCATAGTGACTAAATTCCCAAGAGTCAGGCTACCGATTGACATACCCCCAAAGCCCCTCGGACGCGTTGCGTTCGCGCAGTAAGCTAAACAAATATAAACTTTCTTTTGAGACACCTTATACTAGCATAAGGTAATTTTAAGAATTTGAATCATCAAATGAATTCTCTACAAAAAAAATCAGGATTTTTAGTTGCAGCAAATGAGCGAGATATCGTTAAAAATGACCATTAATTCGCCGTTCTCGTACAGCAGAGAGCAAGGTTTTCTTTAGGTAATCGCCACCGCCGACCCCGCCAGCGTTGCCTTGCCGTGTTGCTGTTGGGCTGCTGATCGATGCTCTAATAAAATTCTTGGCAACGCTTTGGCTAAGTTTTGAGCGGCTTGTCGACTGCCGCCTCCACCGCCGCAACCTCCGACGTCAACCAACCCGAGAAGCGCTTCAGTCGAATTACAGAACGAGCCCAAACGAACTTGAGCAACGGCAGGAGAGGGTCCGTTTGTAGAAACCTCGGCAAAGCCCAATCTAATAAGCAAAAAAATTTAAATTAATACATAAATTTGAAGGAATGAGTTAATTATGAGTAGAGAACGCAAAATAGTCTCTCTTTTCCAGAAAAAAAGTCGTCTAAAAAAGACTGAAATTTTGTAGAAAAATAGTTTGTTAATAGTATTTGTCAAAAAAAGTGATTATACATTCTGAATTTTATGTATGTTTATAAAAAATATAAATAAGTTTTAGAGAAATTGTCTTAGAATAAGGAAATAAATGATTAATTTTTATAACATAATTTTCTGAAACATAGTACCACAAAAAATAAACGACATTTTATTTAAAAATACTAGCTGCAAGGCCCGCCTTCGGCGGCCCTCTTACTAGCCAGGAGCTCGCCCCGTACCCCCACCCAAAACCCACACCCAACCCACCACCCCAATGTACAGACAAAACCTTAATTTTATATATATAGATAATTTCATTTAAATTGATAACCTTGACGACTGTTTTTGTTTTGGGGGACGGACACAGATACATAATAGATAGGTACATACAGAGGCAGGGACAAATACGCTTTAGTAGTATAGGATAATATTTCTACATTTTCTATAAAACAAAATATGTATAAACATAAATTATTTAATATAACTTGGAAAAGTTAGTTCTTCTTTCTCATCGGTAATATTATGCCTATTCATATAGAAATTGCATACAAGATACATTTCAAGATTTTAAAGCGTATTTAGACCAATGACTCAGATATAAATAGAGTGAAATAAACTGATGTGTGGCCATCCACATAAATTTATCTGTATCTACCCTCTAATTAAATTTAATATTTAATAAAATAATTTATAATCATTTACGAAAGAACCCCTCTGCTTAATTTTGGGCTCATTTGCAATTAATCATATCTCCTTTTAAATATGTGACTCTTCCAGGGTTTCTAGTATTTTTGTTTGAAAATTTTTACATTTAAAATTTTTTAGCATGGTCAAAATCTTGTAAATGGTTAGAGCGAATTTTTTCATATGGAAATCTTAAAGCTAATGAGCATGGGCGTAGTTAGGGGGGGTGCCCCCTACAAAACTCTGCCCCCTCCCCCTAGAAAAATCGAAACTCTATTATTACGAGGCATCACTTAGGGGGCGTCCCTAAATTACGTGAAACGATTTTGGCAATTTTTCAACCCCCGCCCCTCATTGGCCCGACCCCTCCCCCTCCCAATCCCACGGGAGATTTTTCAAAATGTGTATTTTTTGTGTAAATACCTACGTTAATTTGTACTTGATTGCGTTGGATTTATTTAAAATAAAATAACGTGATATTTTCCGAGACTCCCATCTCGCCCAAGTGAGATTGTATGAGGTTCGGCTCGACCCCCCCCCTCCCTAAACGCCTCACGTAATTTAGCGACGGCCCCTTATGTATTGCTCATTAAATTGTCACTTCCAAAATTTATCAATTCTACTAAAAAGTTAGATGATCTCTAATCGGATTACCGAAATTGAAAGCATGTGGTGGATAATCAGCTGCCTCAAATTCCCTAACTACGCCAATGCTAATGAGCCCAAAAGTTCTTCGCATTCAAAATATAAAACATTGTGAACCAGAACAAACTGTCTTTGAGTTTCCGTTCTCGACTTATTGCGGTTCCTTTTTGTTTGTAAATTTTAATTTAAAAATACTATTTTAAACCGAAATGTTGGAATATTAATTCTAACTAAATAATTACCAACCGCCAAGGGGGTTGTGGTCCATTAACAATGCTGACATTGGTAGTTGACTCCGGCGTAGAAGGCAGGCTACTCCTTTCCCTTCCAGAGACATCCACTAGACTGAGGGGTCGTTGTGCTCGATAAAGGCGAAATTGTCGTGGATCAACGTGTAATCGTGGATTGCCAGATAGATCGAGAGATGTTAAACCTAAAAATTCACATGATTATATATTTGATTTGCGCCTTTTCTCAATAAAACTAATTAATGTCTAATCATTGATTTAATTTTTGTTAACATTTCGAAATACATTTTTTGACACATTGTATAGTTGAGATAAAAAAAATAAACTGACACACGTTCTGATGTGGCCATCCACTTGACTTTACCATACAACCTGGCCCCTCACTTATTTTTAATATTTAATCAAATTATTTATAATCATCATCAATCAGGGGAGGGGGGTTAGTTTTTTCATTTTTAGACTTCTGGGGGCCCACTGATTATGTATTCAAAATTTGGATCATGGACCTATATTTTCTTTTTGACCCCCACCCCATTTTGGGTGGTTAGTTTTTGCATTTTTATTCTTATGGTGTCCCACTGATTATGTATATAAAATTTGGTTGAGTTTGGTATAAGGGCCTAGATTTTCATTTTCTGACCCTTCACCCCCCCCCCGACCATTTTGGGCGGTTAGTATTTTGCATTTTTAGACTTCTGGGGGGCCACTGATTATGTATACAAAATTTGGTTGAGTTTGCTCAAATGGCCTAGATTTTTAATTTTTAACCCCCCTCTACCACCCTTAATTTTGGGTCGATATGCACCAAAATCTAATCAGCTCTTAATCTCAATCCACCAAAACTACGTGTGAAATTTGGTTTTGATATTCCTCTAGTTTCTGAGCTAGTTCGTCCACAAAAATTTGGTAATGCACAGACTAACAGACTAACAGACATTTTGACAAAACACTTATTGTCTCGAAAAATATAATTTTCTCGATGTTCACTTATTAGGGCTTTTTTGTAGAGCGAAATGCCATGGTTTTGCTCAATTTTTTAAATCAAAATAATTTCAGCCGTTCAACAATATTTGGTATAAAGTATTCGTGGGTTTTAAAATTAAAAAAAAACATTTAATAAATAAGAGATAATTGAAAAAAATGTAAACAAACTTTTTACTTTAATTAAGAAAAGATCAATTAAGATGAAATTTCTCGAGGTCCCAGACTTAGCCAGATCGCTTTCTCATCCTCAAAACTTGTTAATAGAGTTTGTTTCATCAAAATCGGTAGAGCGTCATGGAGATCACAGACACACTCCATTCATTCAAAGTTTTTACTTTACCATACAGGGTATGGTCAAGTATTGTAATCGTGCATGAAAAAAGTGTTTTTTTCCTTTCTTTTTTTTCGAAATATCTCAAAAACGGCTGAAAATATTTTGATTAAAAAAATTGAGCGAAACCATGGCATTTCGCTCTACAAAAAAGCTCTAATAAGTGAACATCGAAAAAATTATATTTTTCAAGATAATAATTGTTTTGTCAAAATGTCTGTTAGTTAGTTTGTCTGGTTGTCTGGCGTTACCAAATTTTTGTGGACGAGCTAGCTCAAAAACTAGTTTGAATATCGAAACCAAATTTCACATGTAGTTTTGGTCCATTGAGATTAAGAGCTGATGAGATTTTGGTGCATATCGACCCAAAATTAAAGGGGGGGGTGTAGGGCAAAAAATAAAAATCTTGGCCATTTACCAAAGTCAACCAAATTTTGTAACATAATCAATGGGACCCCAGAAGTATAAAAATGCAAAAACTACCCCCCCCCCCCTACATGATTATAAATAATTTTAGGGGCCAGGTTGTATGGTAAAGTCAAGTGGATGGCCATATCAGAACACGTCAGCTTATTTTAATTTGGTTACCGTACATCGCTCGGTGGCTCCAGGTACTAATATAAAATAAGATGATAAATGGTTCAAAATGCATTTTGTAATATAAACTTGCCTCTTTTTGGAAACCACCCTTTTAGATAGTATTAAAAAAATTTAAGTATTTGACGAAAATCATGCGAAAATATTTTCGAAAAATTCTATGTATTAATTGTAGTTGGGATGAAATAGGATGGCTCACGGACAATATTATCCTTTATTTCTCATAATGCTTACCCTGAGGTGCCAGGCTCTCTAGATCCACGCGTTCCAGCCTATTATAGGCAAGATCGAGAACTCTTAAATCATGCATATTGGCAAATGGCGGACACGAACGTAGTCGATTTGAGTGAAGACGCAAAACTCGCAGACGGGGCAGCTGGCTAACCCATATACCAGGAATGGTTTCTAGACGATTTCCTGAAAGAACAAGTTCTTCTAATTCAGGCCACGCATATCCACAGTCTTCAGAAACCTAAAAAAAAAAAATATATAATAATAATAAATAAATCATTGTCTAAAATTATTTAATTTTATATCAGTGACGTAACTAGGGATTTTGGGCACTTGACAAATTCGTCTCTAGCCTATGAAAATTTGTTTGAGCTTGCCAACAAAAACATCTTATTTAGACCGTCTATTTTTCTAAATTCCTCTTACTATCGTAAGTATAGTAGTTTTTATAAAGGTTTTATACAATTAACAAGTTTCTAATATGTAATGGAAATATTTAAAATAAAAATTTTTGAGAATGAGTAAATAAATTGATGTACTACTTCACTCTCTCTAAAATTACTAATTCAATTGATATGAACTATATATCAACCAGGAATGTTTTTCCAAAATTTTATCAACCGGTTCACAGTGAATATCTTCTGTTCAAAAGTACCCAGAATTTATAAATAATTTTCAAAATTTTTCAATTAACTGAAACATTTCTATGATAACAACATGTTATTTATAGAATTCTAAAATAAATAAATAAATAAACTCGTAAAGGACAATCTCAACCAAAACATTCTGTGAAAAAACAGGCCAAGTTCGAAAAAGTAGTGAAATCTAGTGTGTAGGCAAATTCAAATTCGCCAAGAATAATTACGTTGAAAGATCTCAATTTAATTATTCTTGGCGAATTTAACTTGGCTGCACACTAGATTTCACTACTTTTTCGAACTTGGCCTGTTTTTCCACAGAATGTTTTGGTTGAGATTTCTCTTCTTTTGTAAGCTATATGGAAGCCCCCGTTGGTCCAAAGGGATAGAATTTTTATTTTTGACCCCCCCCCTATTTTGGGTGGTTAGTTTTTGCATTTCTACCCTTCACGGGGCCCACAGAATATGTATACAAAATTTGGCTGAGTTTGGGCTAGAATTTTCATTTTTGACCCCCCCCATTTTGAAGGGGTTGAAAGATAGAAAGTTTAGATTTTTGGAATTTTTCCTTTGTTTGTGTCCCAAACTTTACTAGTAGGCGAAATTTCATGATTTCATGAGTTTTGATGACCTGTCAGTGAGGCGGTGAGTGCCAAAATTAGCTATTTTCTCAGATTCATATCTCAGAATCTATTTAAGCTATATTATTGAAATTTGGTACTCCCCTCAAGATGGATGGTTCGTGTAAATAACCTACAGCGTGTACGGTCAAGCTAATGCGAACTTGGCACTGCGCACGTTGTGTCCTTTGATTAGATCAAATTTTCAAAATTTGTCTACAAATTTGCACAAAAAATATTACAAAAGTAAAGTGATTTTTTAATCAACCACACGAAAGATTTACAACAAACGGTTCGTGTGAACTGGTAGGAAAACCATCCCCGGTGTCATCATGTTCAAACAAAACATTGATGGTAAAAGTTAAGTAAATAGGGCTTCCAAATATTTATTAATTCTCAAACAAATTTTATTATTATTAATTTTATTTCGATTAAAAAAAAATGTTTAAAAATATATTTTATACAAAACAAACAGAAATGGGACTGTCCAGAGAAGGATCACAGTCTTAGTTGAAGCAGAGTTCTTTGAAGAAAGGAGGAGATTGGCCTTTTGGCAGCTCAGACACCCTAGAGTTACGCCACTTTTTTAAATATCAGCAAACCTACTTCTTGGATACAATTATAAGCTATATGAAGAGTTCGAAGATGGACAGCCCTTCCAAGGGCTTCTAAAGCAGAAGCTGCTAAACAATTTCCAGACAGATAAACCTTTTCTAATAAAATTTCTTCTTTGTCCAGTGAAGACGAAAACGGAAGGGAACAAAGCCTAAAAACAAAATTGTGAAATTAAATCAAAATTAAAAATCAAATTATTATAATTATTAATTATTATAAAGACGGGATAGGTACCTGTTATTGCTTAGATTCATGACACGTAAATTTGGAAGAGCTTCAAAAAGGTTATCAGGAAGAGCTGCTAGACTGTTACTCTGCAAAAATAGTTCCTGTAAGAGGGGCAAATAGGCAAGACGCGTCGGTAAGGCTACTAATTGATTGTATGAAAGCTGAAGGGTTTGCAAAGGAGGCGATGAGTCGGCTGTGGGAGGAGGCTAGTGAAGTAGGCGGAGATGTTTCCCGAAGAAAGGCATCAGGAAGAGCTCGGAGTCGATTTCTCGAGGCAAAAAGAACCCGTAGAGAGCTGCAGCGTGGGAGCCAGGCAGGCAACGTTTCCAACTCATTGCTAAGAAAAAAACAAACACATTATATGGGTTGATTTGCTTGTCAAATTTTTGTGGTGCAAAAAAGTGGAACACTTAGAAAAATTTAGTTTTTTCAAATAATTTTCAGAAAAAACATATTTTATTTAAATTTATAATTTTCTCATTAATATATTAAAGAATAATCAACATATTAACGAGAATTGTTTTGATCGCACTTTTTAAACAAGATATATATCGCGAGACTACTGCTGGTTGAAGCTATTGGAGTCTGCTGAGTCTTAAGACTGGACCAAGAGAGAATGAAAAAGATGTGATCCATTTAGCTATAATCCAAAGTCATTTTACGTTTAGCCCGCATGACACTTGGATGGATCACCAAATGAATTTGAAATCTGAGATGTTATATATTCAATCTCCCAGTCCAGCGCGCTAGATCTGTGAACACGTATGTTAGGTGTTTGCTATTAATTAATCGTATATTTCCCATATTTGATTCAATCGCGAATCGAATGCAGGTGATTTTTGTAAAATACTAAGTGAAAATAATATCTGAACTTATATATTTCTAACTTGAAATAATGAAGTTAAATAAATTTATAATTTTCTCATTAATATATTAAAGAATAATCAACATATTAACGAGAATTGTTTTGATCGCGCTTTTTAAACAAGATATATACTGCGTGACTACTGCTGGTTGAAGCTATTGGAGTCTGATGAGTCTTAAGTCTGGACCAATGAGAAAATTATAAATTTATTTAACTTCATTATTTCAAGTTAGAAATATATAAGTTCAGCTATTATTTTCTCTTAATATTTGACAAAAATCACCTGCATTCGATTCGCGATTGAATCAAAAATAGGAATCATACGATGGATATTTTATTTAAACTTTTAATACATTCGGTGATTGTACAAATATTTTTAAGCATTTTTAGAGTGAAAACAATGTATTACTTTAATTTAAACCCTTTAAAATTAAATTTATTTAAACTAGCATAAATTTTCAGGTTTTAAATTTGATTCCTTTATTGAATTGTATTAAATGCTTATCATCTTTCGAATTAAATTGAATTTAATTTAATGTTTATCAGTTCGATTTGAATATCTCATCTTTTAATTTCATTTCATTTGAAATATTGTCCAAGCATAATGCCTCTAAAGACCGAGGAAGTAGCTCAAGTTGTAGCTCTAATAAATGATGGAAGATCGTATCGGTATGTCGACTCTGGACTTAAAGCATCGGTTGGAAGTATCCACAGAGCTGTAGAGGAGACGATATAGAGAAACAAACTCTTATGTCAGGAGACCGGGATCTGGTCGAATTAGAGCTTCAAATGAGAGAGATGACCGATTCATACTATTAGATACCTATTGTGGGATCGGCATTGTAAAGCAGCTCTAATTCAACAGCGCCTTCTACAAACTCGAGAGGTCAACCTAAGTGTTTGGACTATCAGAAGACGTCTCCGGAAATTAGGGTTGATGTCAAGGAGACCAATCACCGAATCAATCGAAGTGTTCCCTTTTTTGCACTACAGTGTATTTTAAAAACTCACTATGATAAATCAAGATGTTGAAGATTGTCAGGTTCAGGTTGCACTTGAAGCTCTTTAAGGCCTAAAATAAAATAATAATATTAATTCATAATTGGAGAAAATAATAAACATTTTAAAAAATGAGCACTCTATTGACAAAATTTTGAGGATTCGGGCAATCTGCAATGCTATTTTCTTTACAAAAGAAAATTTAAACTAGTTTGTTTTTTTCATGTCTTTTCCTTTTCAAATTAAATCATTTTGTTAGTAGAATAAAATTTCTACGATCTTCGGTTCTTGAACTTATCTAGTGTGTCGGAAACCACACACATAGAAATAATTTCTGAACACTTTTACTCGGTATATGCCAGGCGAGGATCCAGACCTCTGGTTTGGGGGGGGGGCGGTCGCCGGTATATAAGATCTACTTTTGATCTCGGAAATGTGTAGCGATCGAATTGTCCAAGCGGAGGGGGGGGGGTCAGAGACGCCCCCCACATATAGAACTTTATTTTCTTCAATTTAAAAAAAAAAAAAATTTAATAAACGTATGAAAAATGTTGATCTCCAATGCTTGGGGGGGGGGGTCGCCCCCATCGCCCCTGGATCCGCGCATGGTATATGCTCGGCTTCTCTGCAACGTTTTTACTTTCTAGTTCAAACCGTTCCATGTTAAAAAAAAATAGCTAAATCACTAAAATTTGAGGGTAGTGAAACGAGCCTTTAAAAACATTTCACTTTTCCATCAGTTTCCTTTTGAAATTCTGATTGATTTTTGAGATAGAATGCGTTGAAATTTTAACCATATCTACAAAGTAGGAGATGATTAGGGTCCTAGAGATATAATTATACAAGTTTGATTAAAAAGATTTATAAAACTTAAGGTCAGTAGTTAAGAAAATTTAAACATTTCTAAAAACAAATGAAAATTGAGCGGATTTAATACCATGACGCCCGATGAGCTTTTATTTATTTATTTTTAAATATTATATTATTTATATAAATTAATGTCTTTTTGTGTACTTTATTATTTGTGCAAAATTTCATTATTTTCGTGTAATTTTAATTAAAAGTTATTAAATTACTGACTTTCTTTCGCGACAATCCACGCAAAAAGTTTTAGCCTCGTAACCACTCTATACATATGAACGGTGCTAAAAATTTTAGGTTATGCTTTTTTAACGTGACTGTACTTCTTCACATTACTATATCTCTCTTATGAATGAATCGTTTCCAAGCCATTGATCTTATATCACCTCCACTAAAAATAATCGCCCAAATATGTTATTTTATTTTTTTATCAAAACTACCAGGTAAATAATTTCAATTTTTTTTTAAGTTACTCCGAATATATTATTCTAACAAATATTAGTTTTTCATCAAGATGATGAAAGTCCTTCAATGAAAAAAAATAAAATAACAATCATTTTCCCACACTTTTCCAATCTACCATATGTAAAAAATTTAATTTTTAATTGCAATTATTTCATGTTTGGTATGATAAATCGTCTTCAAATTTTAACAGTTTGTTTATTATGGTTTTAATGAATTATATTCCTAGTTTCGAAGACTTCTTGAATTTTTGGCATTTGTGAAAGAACTACCTTAAACCAAGCGGCGGATCCAGGGGGGCGGGGGCGGAGGGGGCGATCGCCCCCATCCCCATACTGGCGGGAGTGCAACACGTGCGTCGCACGCAGAGGCCAAAAAACGGCGGCCAAATCGACAGGGAATTTATAACAATATTTTTTTATTATTTTTTTATTTTAATGAACTTTTAATGAGATATGAAATTTGTCAAAAAAATTTGCAAAAAAAAAACATTTGAAAATTGAAAATAAAGTCCTATGTGTGTGTGTGGCGTCTCTGAGCCCCCCCCCCCCCCCCCCCCCGCTTGGACAATTCGATAGCGACACACTTTCGAGATAAAAAGTAGATCTTATATACATCGGCTACCTTATATACATTATCCCCCCCCCCCCCCCATAAAAAATTCCTGGATCCGCCCTTGCCTAAAACAAGCATTTTTCGCCTCCAATATTTAACAAACATAATTTACTACAAAAACTCTTTAATTTAATTCTTTGTTAATTATAAATCAAGTTCAAATTAAATTTTTAACGCACAAGTAATAACACTGTAGATATATATGAAAAAAACAATCATTTCATTGAAATTCTAATTTTCCGAGATAATGATCAATTTCTAGCGTACATTCATCTAGATCTATCTAGGATCTAGGTAGGAAGGAGTGACTCACAGTTATTGCCGGCCAAGAGGGTCCGAAGCCGGCGACCGTGAATCGAGGCCCGTTCCAGACGATTCCTTGCGCACCGTAACGTCTCCAAACTTCGCAACGCTCGGACATCCAATCGTTCCAGGCTATTTTCAGACACATCCAGCTCACGTAATTCCTAAGAACAATGACATTTTTTTATAGAAGACAAAATAGACAAATAGTAAAATAAAATAATTATCTTGTCTCATACTATTTTTTAAATGAGCAATTCTTGAATATAATCCAGGCAAATTACGATTTTAACAGGGAATAATTCCTGGTAAAGATTTTATTGATAGAATACCTTTATTGGTACTCCAATATTACTACCCTAAGTTTTCGCCCAAATCTGTGTTGTGGAAATTTTTCTACGCGCCTCAAAATGAGAAAATTTCGGAGTTTTTTCAGTTCTTCTTGAATAACTCTAAAACGGCTTATCAAATCACAAAGATATCTATTAGATAAATTAAAGCTCTTTAAATTACGCGTAAAATGATACCAATTTCATCTATTTAACTTAAGTAGAACTGGTACTAGCGCCTGTCAAAAAACAGCCCCCGGAATCATTTTTGAATATTCCTAGAACTCGCACTTTTTTCGATTTTTCCCCATTTTGACCATGAAGGAGCACGTTTTCGACAAAGACAACTCTATACATTTTTAAAATAGATTAAATTTGCTATAATTTAAACAAAGTTTCATCTTAATTGGATAATGGTAACCCGTGCCGTAATGAGGTTGAAGTTTGCAGTTTTTTGCAATCAAATCGCAGTTTTTCCTTAATAAAATGAAAACCACTCATCCTAGAAACTTGATTCCTATCTCATTGTCTAGGAAACGTTCAACTAAATAAAACTTCCTAGAGAATGAGATAGAAATCAGATTTTCTAGGATGAGTGGTTTTCATCTTATGAAGGAAGACTGCGATTTTTGAAACAATTGATCATTTCTCTTGTCCGCCTCCGTGGTGTAATGGTCAGAATAACTGAGTGGCAACCCGGAGGTCTCGGGTTCGATTCCCGGCTATACCCAGACATTTTTTCTGTAAGTATAGGGTCTGGTAATAAAAATTAAGTGGGAGATAAATTTAACCGAATTTATCGCGCGGAGAATTTACCACTGCTCGAAGCCCCTAAAACCTTAGTAAATTAGATATTGAATTGTATCTAAGTTTCTGAGATTGGCTCGTGATCCCGGCTTCTTCCTTCTACTCTGTTCTTTTCACGATGGAGGGGCCAGCCCATACAGGCCTTAGGGGATGCACCTTCTGGTGTATCTCCTTCTCACATCAATATCATTAAAAAAAAAAAAAATTACTGACATGGAAAATGCTGGATATCTATAAATCTAAGAATTTTACCAAAAAGTGGTCCAAGTAAACATTCAAGACAACAAAATTTCCTAGAAAAGGAGATCGGAATCCAGTTTCTAGGATGAGTGGTTTTCATTTTATGATTAATAATTAAATTTTTCCAATTACTTTTTAATAATTGATTGGTTTTTTAATTTAAAACCCCATTAATAGTTCCTTACAAATATTATTATACCGGGTGATTCAATAAGGGTGACGAGGTACCATATCTCAGGAACTAATAATCGTAGAAGTTTGGGAAAAAAATCCTTCAGAGGAAATCGACCAAGAAAAATTGCTGAAATATTTTTTAAGTTCATACGTCCACCGCTAGGTGGCTAAATAACTTCGATCGTATAAAAAAATGCAATTTTCTCAAAAATTTTCCAATATAAGTTTAGAAATGAATACTCTCACGTTAATGCCACTATAATAGTCCATCTTTTTGATAAATGACTTTTTATTGTAGGACGTAAAATAAAGGCGGGAGGGGATGCTAAACTTTTATGGACTGAAGTATCTATAACTTAAGTTTGACTTAACGGAATTTTGTTAGGAAGGTTTGGTGAATAAAATAAAAAACCATCCATGCCATTCTACTTCTTGCCGCCCTCGCTAAGGGGCGTGTTTTATAAAGTTAAACGTTTTATTAATTTTGCTCCAAAATCTTAAATGGAACCGTATAATTATTTTATTAAATTCAGAAAGTAGATCAAATTTGCAACAAAATATGTTCAAACCGCATGTCGATATCTTTTTTCGTTTAACAGTTATTGCTTAAAGAATATTTTATTAACGAATTTATTAAAGAAACAAAATAGGTAATTGAGTTTTCAATTTTTTTTAAGTTTCGTAGTCAAGCATGCCATGGAGAAATAAAAAAAACAGTTTAAAACTTTGTTCTTATTTTCATTTAATCACAACAATAATGATAATAACGCTTTTCTGTGTCGCCTGTGAGTAGGTATTAAATTTCAAAAATGTCTAATTTCTTAGAAGGCCGTGAAAGACTTGGTTGACAGTTTCTATGGAAACGGCGATTTTTCACAAATAGATGTTAATGTTTTAATTGTTATTTTATTGTTTGTTATGTTATATCATTATTGTTGTGATTAGATGAAAATAAGAACAAAGTTTTAAACTGTTTTTTTATTTGTCCATGGCATGCTTGACTTCGAAACATAAAAAAATTGAAAACTCAATTACCTATTTTGTTTCTTTGATAAATTCGTTAATAAAATATTCTTTAAGCAATAACTGTTAAACGAAAAAAGATATCGACATGTGGTTTGAACATGTTTTATTGCAAATTTGATCTACTTTCTGAATCTAATAAAATAATTATACGGTTCCATTTAAGATTTTGGAGCAAAATCAATAAAACGGTTAACTTTATAAAACACGCCCCTTAGCGAGAGCGGCAAGAACTAAAATGGCATGGTAGTTTTTTATTTTATTCACCAAACCTTCCTTTCTTGAACCAGACCTTGTTAACAAATTTCCGTTAAGTCAAACTTAAGTTATAGACTCTAGAGTCCATAAAAGTTTAGCATCCCCTCCCGCCTTTATTTTACGTCCTACAATAAAAAGTCATTTATCAAAAAGATGGACTATTATAGTGGCATTAACGTGAGAGTATTCATTTCTAAACTTATATTGGAAAATTTTTGAGAAAATTGCATTTTTTTATACGATCGAAGCTATTTAGCCACCTAGCGGTGGACGTATGAACTTAAAAAATATTTCCAGCAATTTTTCTTGGTCGATTTCCTCTGAAGGATTTTTTTCCCAAACTTCTACGATTATTAGTTCCTGAGATATGGTACCTCGTCACCCTTATTGAATCACCCTGTATATCAAAGTTGGCTAATTTATTAGTTGAATGGAGAGGAGAGATGGATTGAGGAAGGATACCAATCGATTTGATTGGGGAATAATGGAATTTAAATAATTATCGGAAAAGAGGTTTTTTTATCTAATTAGATTTTTCCTCTTACTAAAAACAAGGACTAAAGATGATCAAGGACACTCGATGGTGGAGAAGTTATCTCCGGAATCTGAAGCAAAAGATACAATTAATACATTAATTAATGTAAAATAATTGGTTTAATAATAAATTTATTAGTTGAATAAAAGATTTCACTGTCGATGGTAACAGAATTGTTTTTATTTTAGGTTAAAAATAAAATAAAATGAGAGAGTCTTCTGTTTTTTAAATAAAATAATTTTTAATTATTTCTAGAAATAATTAAAAATTATTTTATTTAAAAAACAGAAGACTCTCTCATTTTATTTTATCTTGGCTAATTTAATTAATTAGAGGTATTTTCAATTGAAGAGCGTGTTGTATAACTCAATGTTGAAGTAATGCAAAAGCAGCCCAAGAATAATGAAAACCACAAATTCCGAATATAAGAATTTATTACAACGTCATTTTCGCCCTCTTAAAAAATCTGACGATTGGGAGGATTGTCTCTCTTTCTTCAGGGTTTAAAAGAGTCAACGAACGAACTTTCAGGTATATTAATATTAATTGCAATTTTTTTGCAACGAAATTTTCTCTGGAGAGAGACGGACTGGTAGAAACTTTAATTGAATGTAATGGAAGGCAGCCCAGAGGTAGTGAGGAAAGAAAAAATTAACACATATAAAATACGGTGTAATTTATTGGAATCCTTCTTCCTTTCCTTTCAAACCGACTTCGTTTTGAAGAAGGAGGGAAAAATCCTCCGAAACGTCGGTTTGAAAGGAAAGGAGGAAGGATTCCAATAAATTACACCGTATTTTATATGTGTTAATTTTTTCTTTCCTCACTACCTCTGGGCTGCCTTCGATTACATTCAATTATTAATTGCAATAATTTCAAAACTTTGTGCACAGCCATGCTGTGATTATGGTCTGAGTGGGTCAAAACGTTGGCAAAAAAATAAATAAAATTTTATTTAAATCTGGCTGCAAATAAACATCAACCTTATTAACTGAAATAAAAATTAGAAATAATATTAGTATATCGCTTTTAACTAGATAAACAAATTACCGAGCAACGCTCTGTCCGCCAGGTGCTATTATATTGAACTGGTATGTAAAATTAGTAAGTATACAAATTTAATTTGATTTTTTTGGAATAAGTAATAATATCAAAATTTTAAAAAGACCTCTCATAGTCTTTATTTAAATTTAAATGATTAAAAAAAGTAATTTAATATTATTAGCTTGAATTAAAAAAATAGACATGCCAATAGTATATTTTCTTTTTCGAAGCGTACAAAATTAAACATACAATCAACATAGTGGTGATTTATATGAAACTTAGTTCAGAATTGCAATTTATTGGCACAAACTTGTGTACCGAATTTCAGCTCATTAGCTAGAAGGGTCTGATAGCGTTTTGAAGCGATTTAATATTTCGGCTCATCCGGCAGGCTTCAAGCCTTCTTTACAAACTAACAAATCAGGCTACCAGTCAGTAATCAAGTAGGTAAGACTAATTAGTAAAAATTAAATTTTTTTAAACTAATTTTGTGTATATACTATATATACTTTCATTGATATATAACTTTCCTTTTTTCTATCTATATAATAAAAATGAATTTCTGTTTCTTCGTAAGCGCAGATCTCTCAAATGCCTGGACCGATTTGGCTAATTCTTTTTTAAAATGTTCGTAATAGTCCAATTCAGGTTAATACGTAAAAAAAAATTGGAAAAGTTGGCCGGAAAATTGGAAAATTCAGGAAAAACTAAAACAAATTCAGGTTAGCCAACATAGCTTGCCAAACAATATAAGAACTAAACTAGCAAAAACAGGTGTTGGCGGCCCTGTTTGTAAGATTTTTGAGTGTCATTCATTCTCAATAGTTCTAACCACATTATCGTCGAAGAAGAATTTAATACTGCAACAAAGATTAAAAAAAAACTATCTATTTTTTTAAAGTAGATTTAAAACCAAAATTTAAAAAAAAATCGTCATGATAACTAAATTTTTGAAAAAGTTATGGTTATTTAAAAAAAGCTATTTTTTTCAAAAATTCCTAACTTCTTTTGGGTTGGGTGAAAAAATTTGAAAAAATTCTGAAAACCGTCTTTAATAGGGTAGAAAAAATAAAAAAGTTTCGGCCAAGCTTTTGATTATATACCTATATAGATGAAAAATATTTAATTTAAAATAAAATATAATCATCTCATCTTTTTTCTATTGTATTTAAGACCCTCAGCCATTTCAAAAGAGCTAAGCCTTTTGGCTTTTGTATTCGAGCTCATTCATTCATTTCAATATTATTTATTTATTTCAAAGTTAATTATAAAGGATTATTGAAATTATACTAACTAAACTAACTGAAAGGAATTAATTAGCTTTTGGAATTTCTTTAAAAATATATTTTAAAGATTAAAACCAAAATTCAATTAGCCCGTAGAATTCTTTAAAGAAAACAAAATCATTTGAAAACCCATTGTTATATTGTTTTGAAATCTAGGAAATTTCAGCCTATTGAAATTATTAATAACCTATTTTGAGCCTAATTAAACCTAAATTTTCTATAATCTAATAATAAACTTTAAAAGTTTATTATTTTTAATTTTTTAATTGGATAATTCTCCCCAAATGACGATTTTTACCTTATTTATTGATTTTTTACAAGACAAAAACTTTATTTTAATTTAAGTTGAAAGGTTCTTTTTGCCGAATAATTGAGTAGCAGAAGGGGACAATAAAATATTGTCTTCTGGTGGAAAAATAAATTTTTTAAAACAAAAACTTTATTTTAATTTAAGTTGAAAGGTTCTTTTTGCCGAATAATTGTGTAGCAGAAGGGGACAATAAAATATTGTCTTCTGGTGGAAAAATAAATTTTTTAAAACAAAAACTTTATTTTAATTTAAGTTGAAAGGTTCTTTTTGCCGAATAATTGTGTAGCAGAAGAGGACAATAAAATATTGTCTTCTGGTGGGAAAATAAATTTTTTAAAACAAAAACTTTATTTTAATTTAAGTTGAAAGGTTCTTTTTGCCGAATAATTGTGTAGCAGAAGGGGACAATAAAATATTGTCTTCTGGTGGAAAAATAAATTTTTTAAATTCATTCATAAAGAGATATACTTTGTCCTCTTCATCAATCTATTACAATTAATTCACAAGAGTTGATATATGAAAGTGTTCTTTACACGTGTATAAAACATCAATAAAACAGCCACTTGGGGTCCAGGGGGCAAGCCCCTGCTAGCAAAAGGCCAGCCAAAGGCGGGCCTTGAAGCTAGTATATAATGTATTTGATTAAATCTCTTTACGATTACACTTGTTTTTTCTCACAGCTACCATTCTGCAAAATTTCAGCATCCTAGGATTAAAAAGTAAAGTTCTGCCTTGAAATGTGAAAATGTCTTCTTTTTTACTTTCTCTGGGGTTAAAATTTAAAATTAAATTCTTTTATTCCAACTGTGGCTGATTATTGGGTACTTGGACTTGAACTAAATTGGAAGTTTAATTTTTAAAATGGTGCTACGTTTCGCAGTATATTTTTCTGTTTCCTCGGGCAATTTTTAAACTTAACCTCCTCGTAATAAGTAACGTGGCAACATTTTAAAAATTTCACTTCCAATTTATTTCAAGTCCAAGTTCCCTCCTATATCAGCTACGTGAGAAAATTTTCAACATGGACGATAACAATACCAATTTGATTCCAATGTTGTTGTTTTTTTACTTTACCATACAGAGTACATGGTTAAGTATTGTAATCGTGCATGAAAAAAGTGTTTTTTTTTGCTTCGTTTTTTCGAAATATCTCAAAAACGGCTGAAACTAGTTTGATTAAAAAAATCAGGCAAAACCATGGCATTTCGGTCTACAAAAAGATCCCTTATAAGTGAACAACGAAAAAATTATATTTTTCAAGATAATAACTGTTTTGTCAAAATGTCTGTTAGTGCGTTAGTGGGTTACCAAAATTTTGTGGACGCTCTAGCTCAAAAACTAATGTGAATATCAAAACGAAATTTCACATGTAGTTTTGGTGCATTGAGATTAAAAGCTGATTAGATTTTGGTTGAAATCGGACCCAAAATTAAGGGGAGGGGGGGTTTAAAAATTAAAATTATTAGATTTTCAAGCTAAAAAATACAAACAAGAAAATGGTATTTACTATAAAATGAACTTATAATGGCGAAAATATTGTTATTTTTTCTGGGTTAAAAAGGGGGGGGTTGTATGGTTCAAAAATGAAAATCTAAGCCCTTGGATCAAACTCAACCAAATTTTGTATACAAAATCAGAAGTCTATAAGTGCAAAAACTAACAACCCATATTGACCCTCCCCCTAAATAATTATAAATGATTTTATTAAGTATTATATATAGGAGGGGGGCCAGGCGTATGGTAAAGTCATGTGGGTGGCCAGATGAGTTTATTTTTTTGTAAGCTTATAAAAATATAAGCTGGATAAATTATTTAATCAAAAAAGGGAGAAGACACAAGACAGACGAGAGAAAGAGAAAATAAAGTAAAAATCGAGAATGAGAGTATTTTAGTATCTAAATACTAACCCAGAACAAGCTTCCAAATCATAATATCCTACTAATAAAGCTTCAAAATAAGATTATTTAAATAATATTAATTAAAAGCACAGATATTGCTAATAAAAAACCTGCAGAAGAATGCCATCAAGAGTAAGTCTTCGTAAAGCTTCTCCAATTCGTAATTTCGCTTGTAGTAGAAAAGGCTGTGGGGGCAGAAGATTACGCAGTTTTTTCAACACCCGAGCGCATTGTCTGGCCCTATACTTGAGCGTCATAAGGGTCTCTTCATCGACTTGAAGACGTGGTCGACGTCGATCAAATATTCCCTCACGTTGCAAAGCTCGGCGATTTTTCAATTGAGTAAAATTCTCCAAAGGCCAGGGCTCAGTGTACGGTTTCAAAAGCTGCGGTGAAATTAAAGGAATATCATACAAATGAAAACGATTTGGTATGGTAATGTCACAATTGGAGAAGCCGATTGGCGGGCCCGATGACGGCTGAATAGCCCGGCGATTTTTCAACCGACGTCTCGGCATGCTCGATGGGAACACTGAAGGAACTCTCATCTTCATTACAAATGAATGTACTATTAAGGGATATCAAGCGAGAAAGTATGGGAACAAAGCGCGGGACAAGGAAATCAGATTCATCCATTATGCATCTCTATATTAAGAATAAAATACCAACAAGCGGAAAAAAATAAAACATTAATCTTTCTTTGAATTAAACTTGAAATTGGTGGCTGTTGATTTGATGAGGTGAAAAACAAGTCAGCCAAATATATTAAATTAATTGCTGCTAAGTGCGGAGGGGACTTGCATTTCAAGGGACTGTAGTTTTTACTTCCATTTATATATGTGAACAGAGGCGTAATGTCTACAGGGGGGGGGGTCAGAACCCAGTATATAGAGGATCCAAAAAGTGGTTCAGCTTACATTAATTGGGGGAAATATTTTTTTTCTAGGATCGTTTGGTATGGTGTGGGTATGCCAAATCTAAGTTTGCGAACTCGAAAGTGTGGGGGACAACTTTTGGTGGCAAAAAAACGTCGACATTTTCAGAATTTTTCCAGATTTTCGCTTATAACTCGAAAACGGTCCATATTTTGTAAATAACTGTCCTATAGTTTCTAAATTTAAGAGGACAAAATTTCACGTTGATTTAAAAAAAAATGCAAAATTAGTTCGATTTTTTATGAGGATCCAAAAAACAGCCCCCCGATCACTTTTGAATATCCCAAAAACTCGCTTTTTTTCCACATTTTGACCATAAAGGAGCACGTTTCCGACAAAGAGCACTCTATACATTTTTAAACTAGATTAAATTTGCTACAATTAAAACAAAGTTTCATCTTAATTGGATAATAGTAACCCGTGCCGCAATTAGGTTGAAGTTTTGAAAAACTGCAATTTTTTCAAAAAATCGCAGTTTTTCCTTCATTAAATGAAAACCATTAATCCTAAAACTTTTCTATCTCATTCTCTAAGAGATTTTGTTAACTTGAACGTTTATTTAGACCACTTTTTTGATAAAACTCTTAGTTTTATAGATATCCGGCATTTCCATGACACTTTTGAGGATTCGGTTCATATGCTGTCCGGAAAATGCTGGATATCTATAAATCTAAGAGTTTTAACAAAAAAGTGGTCCAAGTTAACGTTCAATTCAACAAAATTTCCTAAAGAATGAGACAAGAATAAAGTTTCTAGAATGAGTGGTTTTCATTTTATGAAAGAAAATCTGCGATTTTTTGCAAAAAAATTGCAGTTTTTCAAAACTTCAACCTCATTGCGGCACAGGTTACCAATATCCAATTAAAATAATTTTTATTTAAATTGTAGCAAATTTAATCTAGTTTAAAAATAAATAAAAAAAATATCCCCCAAGTTTCAAGTCTCTATCTCAATTATAACCTGTGCCCCCAGCGATGTAAGTTTCTCATCTAAATAACATGGGGTTTTTGCCATTGAAAGATCAATTTTTTATTCCTGCTAAAGTAATGGTTCAAAAAATTTGAAACTCTGTAGACTTTATAATTATAATAGTAGCTATCCGTCAGGATTTTTACAGATTTTTAGATATTATTATTTTGGAGTCTATAACATAGTAACACTAAGATACAGGCGTCTCAGTCACATCTGACCTGTCTTGGAATGAACACATCTCCTCTGTGGCGAAATCTGCAGCAAGGAAGATTGGCTTCTTATTCAGGTCCAAGCGATTTTACAAAGCCCCACAACTTCTCACCATCTACAAGGCCCAAATCCGCCCCTGTCTCGAATACGGCTCACATCTGTGGAGAGGAGCCTCAAAATATTATCTTGCTACCCTGGATGCAATTCAGAAACGAGCCATCAGGCTAATTAACGATTCTACCCTCACCGACTCCCTCGACTCGCTGGCTCATCGAAGAGATGTCTCTGCCCTTTCCCTTTTCTATAGATACTATCACGGCAGGTGCTCTGATGAGATAAGATCAATAATTCCCCCCAAAGCATGCTTTGCACGTAGCACGCGTTTTGCCGACTCCCAACACTCTTTCGCAGTCAAACTGGAAAAGTGTCGGACCACTTCATTCGCCAATACATATATCCCCATGACTTCAAGGAACTGGAACTCTCTCCCAGCCTCCATCTTTCCCAGCACCTATAATCTTCAAACCTTCAAAACCGGGGTGCATAGACACCTACGTCTACACCCTCTCACTTAATCAACTTTCCCTTCTCTTCGTTAATGCAAGGGTCTTTCGAGATCCATAGGAGCTGCATCTTTACTGGCGCACCCCTTCTTGCATTCGATTGCATTAAAAAAAAAAAAAAAAAAAAAAAAAACAGCACTATTTTATCTAGCATTAATTCCAAAATTATAATAGCTAAAAATAAAAAAAAAATGTAATAATTTTGATGGATAGATAGTATTATAAGGATAAAGCCAAGCCATTTGGCCGCCCGTGTGCAAACTAAAATCTTTCTCCCCTTAGGGGGCGGCAGCTTTAAAAAGTTTGAGAATCAAGAGAGACGGTCAGTCTAGCTGTATTGCCGCCCTTTGACTTGGCCGCCCATGTGTTTTGCACACATTCGCCCTATAGTCGGCGCGGCCCTGAGTCTACGGGGTTTTTAATTTTTTGAACCATTACTTTGGCCGGAATAAAAAATTGACATTTTAATGCCAAAAACCCATGTTATTTAGATGAGAAACTTATATCGCTGGGGGCACATTAATTAGATAGAGACTTGAAACTTGGGGGATATTTTTATTTCGTACCATATGAGCCCTTGTCAGCGTAAAAATTCGAAAATACCCAAAATACGGACTACCCTAGTATATAGTATATTAATAAACTCTCACTCAGTGCCAAGTTTCGATTTTCTAGCTCAAACTCAAAATAAAAAAAATGCAGGCCTCGCGTGTCACCCTGGTAATAGCGTTCCAGGGGTAATAAGAGAATCAACTGAAATGACGTTTTCTCTTAAAATGTGCTTCATAGTAGAAATTTCGTTTTTCATCTACACTTGTTATACAAATCTGAAGTTTTTTCCTAATTTATTTGTGCATTGATTTATACGTATAGGTACATATAAACAATATACATAATAGACATGTGAAAGCCAATGTAAGAAAAAAGAATTTAATATTATAACTATTAATTTGTTCTTTATTTAATCACATTTGATATACTTTCACTTAAGTTTTCATATAAATATTTTCTAAAGATCGTGAGAAAATATGATTAGGATCCGAGGTGAGAAGTACATATTTAAATATTGTTTTTTTCTTTAAATTGTTTTAAATTTTCTTAAGATAAAAAAAATCAAAGGCTTACATTTATAGATAGGGTAAAGTAGGATAGAAAATTGTAAAAAAATAGGACACAATTAAATGGTTATAATATCCAACACTGTTCAGGATAAAATAACTTTTATGATAAATTTAATAATTAATATTTTTAACTAATAGAATTTCTTACAAAATAAAATTCATCTCTATTACTATTAGTCTTACTAGGAGATCTGCTCTATTTCTGTTCATCTTTCATAGCAATGCAACTTTTGGACTAAATTAGAAACAGACTTGAAATTCATAAGTTTATTCGAATAAATTTACTAGAAATTAAAAATAATATGAAAATTTTTAATTAAAAATTTAATAGGATGATTTTTTTGAATTTTTTGATGAATCGAAAATTAGAAATATTTTTATCAAGGGTGATATCATTATGAATTGCTCTTTCAGTTGAATAAGATTGTATTTTGTTTTAAATTTTTACTTTAACATGCAGGAAAGTTTCAAGTATTGTAATGGTGCATGAAAAAAGTGATTTTTTTGCTTCTTTTTTTCGAAATATCTCAAAAAACGGCTGAAGCTATTTTCATTAAAAAAATTGAGCGAAACTATGTCATTTCGGTCTACAAAAAAGCCGTAATAAGTGAACATCGAAAAAATTATATTTTTCGAAATAATAATTATTTTGTCAAAATGTCTGTTAGTCTATTAGAACGTTACCAAATTTTTGTGGACGAGCTAGCTCAAAAACTAATGTGAATATCAAAACCAAATTTCACACGTAGTTTTGGTGCATTGAGATTAAGAGCTGGGTTAGATTTTTGGTGCATATCAACCCAAAATTAAGGCGGATGGAGGCAGGGTTCAAAATGAAAAATCTAGGCCCTTGTACCAAACTCAACCAAATTTTGTATACATAATCCCACAGGCCTTATGGTTGCGAAACACAGGGGGGGGGGTACATTCTTACGTACGTAAACTTTAACATCAGTTACTTCTATTTTAGCCAAAATCTTGTGGTACTTCTTGTAGGCTCTAGATTAGTGATTCTCAATCTTTATTTCCACACGGAACACTTTTAATGATATAAAAATTTGGCGACACACCAAGGATATAACAAAATTGTAGTTTACATAAGTTAAACGCAATAAAGAAAAAAATACTGAATTAAATACGAAAAGTACACCGTGACTTAGAATGAAAACAGGCAAAATAAATGTAGTTTGATAAAGGGAATGTTACCAATTTATTGTATATGAAATAAACAACTCATAAACATGGACAAAGGTACAGAAATATTTATTATTATTATTTATTATTAATATATTATTAATATATACACGGGCAGAAAGCCCAATTTTAATCAATTTATACAATAGAGTAGTAGTGAGAAAGAAAATGTTTAACAATAATTTTAAATATTAACACAAAACAAATACAAGAAAAAAAACAACTATAGAATATAGGTACAGATACAGATACCAATATAATCACAAATATGAATGCAAATCTAGATATGAATGCAGATATAAATACAAATATAATTACAGAATTAGAGATGAATACAAAATATAAGCATATATAAATATAAGTACAAGTACATACAACAAAAACACAAACATAAATACAAACATTTATGCGCCAAGCTTTCGGAAAAAATGATTTTTAATCTCATTTCTGGATGAATTGAATATATCGAGAGTCATATTCTGATTTCCTGTTCTTAATATGCGACTCATACCCGAGTACATCAGGTATGAGAATCTATGGGTAGGAATCGACAGTATTTCTGGATTCCTAGTTCTATGGCTGCTAACATTGAAGGTGACTAATTCCAAGAGTCGAGAGTCGTCCACTTTGCCATTGATGAGATTACAGAGAAAAAGAAAATCTGCCTGTTCTCTCCTCATTTCAAGCGGCAAGATATGTAGTGTTATATACAGGTCGTCATACGATATTTCCGCGATTGGGATATGAAGCTTAAAGGCAATATATCTCAGAAATTTTCTCTGCACCCGTTCAAGTCTCTGAATATAAGTTTTATAATAGGGTGACCAAATCGGACTAGCGTATTCCAAGCGGCTTCTAACAATAGAACAGAATAGATTTTTCAGCGCAAATATGTTTCTAAAGTGATTCGTGTTACGGGTAATAAAGCCAAGTAGCTTCATCGCACTATTTGTTATCTCCGTTATATGTTCTTCAAAACCAAGCGAACTGTTAAACGTTACACCTAGGTCCCTGAAAGTAGATATGTTCTTTAACATATTATTATCAATGTCCATATAGTCATAATTTACTCTCTCTTTTCCTCTATAGTAAGACATGGAAAAGCATTTGTTGAAATTTATCTTGAGGCCATTTTTATCACACCAGTTGATTAACCCTACAAAATTATTTTGTAGTATCACAGCGTCTTGAAAATTTTCAACCTCACGAAAAAGCTTGAGGTCATCAGCAAAGAGAAGAAATTTTACATTATTAAAAGTGTAAGAGACATCATTAATAAAAATTAAGAACAGTAGGGGACCCAGATGGGACCCTTGTGGGACCCCTGACCTAGCCTCATAGGCATATGATAAAGAGTTATTAATCTTAACTTGAAGTTGTCTATCATGTAAGTAGCTATCCAGCCACCTCAACAACGTACCATCAAAACCGAAGTCTTTTAATTTTAACACAAGCCAGTCAATGTCTACAGTGTCAAAAGCTTTGCTAATATCAGTATAAATCACGTCTACTTGTTTTTTTCTAGCAAAAGACGAAAGAATATGTTCTTCAAATAGCAGAAGGTTTGAGGTGGTTGATTTGTTTGGCCGAAATCCATGTTGTTCTGTAATGATGAAGTCATTACATAATGGAGAAATAATATCATAGACAATGGATTCAAAAAGTTTAGCAATGGCAGATAAATGACATATAGGGCGATAATTTATTACCTCAACCGAACTGCCTGATTTTAATAGAGGTTTTATATAGCTTAGCTTCCATTTTTTAGGAAAAACTCCTGAGGTGAGTGATTTATTAAATATCAGATGGAAAGGGATAGCTAAGGCTTCAACTTTTTTTAGTAGAATTGAAGGGATGCCATCCGGGCCTAGGTTATAAGTTGGTTTTAATTTTTTCATTTTTTCAATAATCTTACTTAAGGATAATTCTATCGAAGATAAATGTAATATATTCATTGATGAATTGTTAGCATAAGAAAGATTATGTTTAACATAAACACTAGAAAAAAAATCGGCAAAGAAATTTACAGATGTTCTCTCCGACAAACTAAATCTGTTCAAAAATCTAACACTTTCAGGAATTTGAGGCAAGGATTTTAATCCCTTAGTATAGGACCAGAAATTTCTAGGATCAGTACAAATTGAGGCCTCAAGAGATTTTATATAATTTATATAACATTTTCTGTTTAGTTTTTTACATTCCGCTCTCAATCTAGAGAACTCATCATAAATTATTGATAATCCTAGAGTCTTGTATTCTCTATGAACAAGTTTCTTTTTACTATTTAATAATTTCAGTTCAGGTGTAAACCATTTTGGATAAGAGCAGTTAGAGACAGTTATTTTAGGCACACAATCTTCCACAACCTTATCTAAAACATCGTATAATAATTTCACACAATCATCAACAGTGTTATCCATAAACAAGTCACTCCAGTCAATAGAGGATATATATTCAAATAAAATAAATACCTACAGAAAAACAACATATTCTTAATTTTTAGAGGCACATTGTCAAAGGTTTGATAGCACACGAGTGTGCCGCGGCACAGTGGTTGAGAACCACTGCTCTAGATACCTTAAGTTTCAAATTTCAAGGCTCTGCGACTTACCGAAGACGAGATATGAACGTTTAAAATATTTGACATATCTAATTTACACCCCCTTCCTCTTTTTTAATCGGATTAAAATTTATACACGATTAATAACTCATGAGACTTGATAAGTACACCAATTTTTAGCGAAATCCTTAGAACCGTTTTCGAGAACCCGATTCTATATATATACAAGAATTGCTCATTTAATAATATACGATACGATAAGATAAGATTAGATATGAAATTAAAAAGGTTTATTCTCGAAATTTTTGTAAAACCCTAAATATTAATTAATGACCAAACAGCTAAAATTAAAATAACTAAACATTAATCCCCGTAAATTATATTAATATATAGGCGGCCTCTTGAACATATTAGAGTATACTTAATAGTTAAAGAGATGAAAAACAATATCAAAAGATTACCTGATATGGCGCTAGAGTAAGACTGCCTTCGAGTTTATTATCCCTTAATTCTAGTCTCTGGAGTGGCGGACTTTCTTCAATGGCATCAGGATCATCCCCAGCAGTGGTCCCTAGGTCAGAAGGCAATCGCATTGCCAGTTCTGCAGTCTTAAGACTATTTGAGGCAACGTAGAGAAATTGTAGGCGAGGAAGACTTGAAATGAGCCAAGAGGGTAGAGAGGTCAACTCGTTGCGATCAAGTCGAAGCTCTTGTAATCTGCAAATCAAATGATACTAAATTAGATCTTAGGCTGGGATATTTAATAAATTATAAAATAATCTCTGGCGGAACTACATTACTTCCACGGAAAAGGGACAACATTTTTTAGATTTATTATTTTTTAATTTTATAAATTTCAAAGTAAAGTTAAGAAATTTTAATAACTTTTAAGGAGTTCGGTGTTGGTTCTAGGTGAAACATTTTAATATAATAATAAAACTTGAGTAAGATACGAGGTAGGTTTCACAAAAAAAGAAATAAAACAAAATTGAGTTTTGAATTCGATATATTTCGGGGGTTAGCCCATCATCAGGAGTCTAAGAAAACTGATTACATATTGGAAAATTAGTTTTACAAGTAAGAATTTAAAAATTTTTTTTTAAATGTATGTGGTGGGGGGAATGTAGGGGGGGGGATAATTTTCCAATATGTAATCAGTTTTCTTAGACTCCTGATGATGGGCTAACCCCCGAAATATATCGAATTCAAAACTCAATTTTGTTTTATTTCTTTTTTGTGAAACCTACCTCGTATCTTACTCAAGTTTTATTATTATAGAAATTTTAATCTTTATTTTCTTTAAAATATTTAAAAATAAAACAAATTTTTCCAAAATGAAAGATAATAGAATTTCGCGTTGAAGAACCTACTGAAAAGTTAAAATCAGTTTAGCCGTTTAGGCACAATCGATCCTCAAAGATAGGCAAGTTTTACCAACTTTGCGTAAAAGTGAATTATTCTCATTATGTGATCACAAGAAACCACTTTTCGAATTTTGGTGCTGACCCCATAATATGTAGTTGCCAATTGACTAATAAATGAAATTGGCAAAGTTTCATCTTAATTGGACAACGGTAACCCGTGCCGCAATAAGGTCGGATCATGTCCTGTCTTGGAAAATTCTGGATATTTTCAAATCTAAAAATTTTAACAAAAAAGTGGCTCAAGCAAAACTTCAAGACAACAAAATTTCTTAGAAAATGAGACAAGAATCAAGATTCTAGGATGGGTGGTTTTCATTTTATGAATGAAAAACTGCAATTTTTTCAACCTCATTGCAGGACGGGTTACCGTTGTCCAATTAAGATGAAACTTTGCCAATCTCGTTTTTAGCCAATTGGTAATAATTCTGGGGGTTAGAGGCGCAAAAATTTGAAGAGATGTTATTTGTGACCACCTAATGAGCATAATTCACTTGGGTAAAATTGTTAAAAATTGTCTATTTTGACGATCGATTGTGGCTAAACAGCTGAAGCAATTTTAACTTATAAGTACATTATTCGACGCGTAATGTTATGCTCTTTCATTTTGATAAGAATAAAATTTTCTGTAGAAAGCATGATTTTCGGGTTTACGTAGTTTTTAGTCCCTCAAAAATTTAGCACCAGCCAGAAACCGTCGAAAGCTCATGTAACTCTTATTTGGAATGCTTAATGTCGATTAAAATTATTTCCAGCTTGTGCAATGTGCATTTTTATTGACCATCGCAGTATTTTTTCGGTTGTTTTCAGAGAGAAATGATCAGTCATCGTCAAAAGTGCATTCGCGACGAGCCGGCGCAATACACACTTTAAGGGCACCTTAACATATAATTTGATTTAGCTGTGATTTTGTATCATAAATAGACTTGGTATTAGGCAGCTTTTCCGCATACGGCCGTTTCAAATTTTTTTATTTTAGTTTTTTCACTCCACCTACTAGCTAGTATTTTACAATGTACATTCCAAATTTTCTGTTCTGTGTGATGATAAGTTGATATAGATGCAACTAAATTATGATAATTAAAATTATTTATATTTTTCCATTTTAATGTTATAATTTTTACTTTTTCCTAAAATTGGTAAGTACATATTATATTGAATATATTGATCCCTTTTGCTAGGGTGACAGGTGATAGAGATAGTTGTTACACATGATTTAACCGTGACAGTGTAAATTGAAAATAATTATTGAACAAACATAAAAAAACATGATGTGAGGATAATTAAGGGTTTGTAATGGGAAGCAAGGGTCGTCATCGAAAGAGGGTCCTCAGGAGGAAGCGGCGAGAAAGCGTTACGGCCTTGGCTGGCGCCCACCCGTATCTCCTACCCTGGCCAGAAGAACTGGCCAACTTACAACACCCGAACAGCTTGAATCGATTGACTAACGAGTTAAGAAAAAAGAAAAAAAAACACGCCCTAATATACTAGCAAATATGGAAATTTTAAATTCGGAAGATGAAAAGACCCGTCATTTTCAATGTTTTCCTAGATTTTCTTAAATTATTCCTTAAATTGAATGAAACTTGATAAAAGACTTAAAAATTAGAGTATTTCAAAAATTCAAAATTGGGGGAGGGGGTCAAAAAATGAAAATCTAGGCCCTTGGACCAAACCCAACCCAATATTGAATAGTTTTGGTTAGTTTTTGCACTTTTAGTCTTCTGGAGGCTCACTGATTATGTATAGGTACATTTGGTTGAGTTTGGTCCAAGGCCCTAGAATTGTATTTTGTGACCCTCCCCACCCTCTAAATGATTTTATTGGTCATATGGTAACCATAAAATCACACTTTCCGTGGCGCCGCGATCTGAAAAAGGGATTCTTATAGAACTCGTCAAAATAAGACCAAAATCAAGAATGGTGTAGGTTCTTGGTGAAACAGTAAGAAAATTTAAAAAAAATTTTAAATTATATATATTTTTACATGTTCTATTTTTTAGATGCCAATATAATAGACTTTATTTCTTTTTCTAGGTGTCACCTGCCCCCTGTCCATAGCTGGGCATGCCCATGCTTGGGTCTCTCACAGCCTCATTTTAAAGTAAATTAAATTAAAAAAAGCCTAATTCTTTTGGCATGTATACCTCAGATATTATGGTAAAAAAATTATGTTTACTTTCAACCTCCGCTACTCAAAAAAATCGACCCCTCCTAAAATAATCATTCGATTAAAATTTTAATATGATTTTTATTTCGGTGAAAATGAATTTTACTGTTGAACAGAACCATAAAAAGTACAAGAATAAAGTAGGTACTCTCTCTCTTCGTCACATTCTTACTTTTTAGTCAACACTTCCAATTAAAGAATTCATAATTATGATTTAGCAGAAAATTTGGCAACGCACACACATACACACATACTTTTTGGTGGACTCAAGGGAACTTCGAAGGTAAAGATTTCAATTTATATTGTATATCCGTTTCTATTTGTTGTAATAATTTATTGTATTTGTTTCATGAAAAATTTCCAAGGTGAGATATTCTAATTGATTAATTAAAATGTTACTATCTAGCAAAAAGAGATAATTATTTATCAGAGTTTTTAAAAATTTTTATAAAAAAAAAAAGTAAAATCATGTTGAAAGTTTATAATAGCTCTGAAGATGATCTAATAAAAGATCGAAAGCTTGGAAATAAACAATTAAGGTTATATTTATTAATCGAAAACCCGATATAACAACTGTACTGATTGTATTAAAAGATTTTTCTCAAGGTTTCTAATTATTACTAATAGTTTAATTACAGTTAATTAGGTAAATTCATGAAGGAAGCGATCATGGATATAATACCACGAATATACTTGACCCAAATTAGTAACAGGTGTTCTTGGAATTTTATTATCCTATCAAAAATAAATAATAATAATGTTAAAAACATATTTTTTGCAACGAAATTTTCTCTGGAGAGAGACGGACTGGTAGAAATTTTAATTGAAAGTAATGGAAGGCAGCCCCCCTCCTCACTACCTCTGGGCTGCCTTCCATTGCTTTCAAATAAAAACATATTTTTAGGGTTCCGTTCAATCATAAAATATGGGACTTTTAGTCTAGCTACGTCTTTTGTTGGGGCAGTACAGCTTATTGACTAAATAAGCTACATAATACAGAGACGAAATTTTGAAGAGGTTATATATGTGTACAGTGGCGTAGCCAGAAAATCTTCATGGGGGGGGGGGGTCAATCCTCAAAGCAAAATATTTAGTGGGAATTTTTTTTATTAAAACAAATAGGTATTCAATTAAAAAAAGGAACATAATTCTTGATTAAACATAATAGCCCAGTATATAGGGGGGTTTCAGCTTACATTGATTGCGGGAAAAGATTTTTTTCTAGGATCGTTTGGTATGGTGTGGGTCCTATGCCAAATCTAAGTTTACGACCTCGAAAGTGTGGGGGACAACTTTTGGTGGCCGAAAAATCTCGAAATTTTCTTACTTTTTCCAGTTTTTCGCTTATAACTCGAAAACGGTCTATATTTTTTAAATAATCGTCCTATAAATAATGAAAGAGACAAAATTTCGCGTCGATTAAAAAAATGCAAAAGTAGTTCGATTTTTTATGGGAATCCAAAAAACAGCCCCCAAGATGATTTTTGAATATCCCAAAAACTCGCACTTATTTGTTAAAATTATTAGATTTATAGATATCCGGCATTTTCCATAACAGGAAAAGATCCATTTTTCAAAAAAATCGCAGTTTTTCCTTCATAAAATGAAAACCACTCATCCTAGAAACTTGATTTCTGTCTCATTCTCTAGGAAATTTTATTGACTTAAACGTGTACTTAAACCACTTTTTTGATAAAACTCTTAGATTTATAGATATACAGCATTTTCCGGACCGGATATGATCCGAATCCTCAAAAGTGTCATGGAAAATGTCGGATATCTATAAATCTAAGAGTTTTATCAAAAAAGTGGTCCAAGTACACGTTCAAATAAATAAAATTTCCTAGAGAATGAGACAGAAATCAAGTTTCTAGTATGAGTGGTTTTTCACTTCACAAAATGAACGATTTTTTGCAAAAAATTGCAGTTTTTGGAAACTTCAACCTCATTGCGGCACGGGTTACTATTATCTAATTAATATGAAAGTTTGTTTAAATTATAGCAAATTTAATTTAGTTTAAAAATGTATAGAGTGGTCTTTGTCGGAAACGTACTCCTTCATGGTCAAAATAGGAAAAAATCGAAAAAAGTGCGAGTTTTTGGGATATTCAAAAGTGATCCAGTGGGCTGTTTTTAGTAGACTCACATAAAAAATCGAACTTTTTTTTAATCGACGCAAAATTTTGTCTTCTTTAATTTACTATAGGAAGGTTATTTACAAAATATGGATCGTTTTTGAGTTATAAGTAAAAAACTGGAAAAAAGTCCGAAAATTTCGAGGTTTTTCGGCCACCAAAAGTTGTCTCCCAGACTTTCGAGGTCGCGAACTTAGATTTAGCATACCCACCTCATACCAAACAATCCTATTTTCCTGCAATTAATGTAAGCTGAACCACTTTTTGAATCCTCTATATACCTACTGGGCTATATGAAATATAATCTTTAAAGAATTTGGTGTCGGTTCTAGGTGAAACATTTTAATAGATAATAAGTAAAAATATATTTTTCTAGGTGGGTTTCTACAAATAAAACAAATATTTATATTTAGTTTTCTTTTGTAACTCCTGATGATGGGCTCATAACCCGAAATATATATCGAGATAAAAAAACTCAAAACATATATTTGTTTTATTTGTGAAACCCACATAGAAAAATATATTTTTACTTATTACCTATATGAAATATATTTAATTACGAACGGTCAGTTTGCCATAAGAAACGGTTTGTGGTTGGCGTTTCTCATCCCATGAGCCCTGCCCTTGGGGGAGGGGGGGTTCTGCCCCCTGTGTCTACGCCTCTGTATATGTATTTTATTATTATTACAGTATTACACTAGAACCTCGATAATCCGACACACTTGGGGATCTGCCAATGCCGGATTTCCGATTTTGCCGGATTATTGAGATGTTAAAAAATAAACTTACTTGAACACGGAAATACCCTATGTCAGTAATAATAATTTAAAGAGCAAAAACGTGTACTTTATTTACAAACTAACATAAGGTATAAACAGTAAATGTGAATTTCACTTCAAATGAGTCTTTATGGGCACTTTGGCTGAAATTTCAATGTTCATTCAGCGATGTCGTCTGATAATTTTGAGTGGGTTGCTGGACTGGCATTCATTGTACACACTGTACTTGAATTTTTCCTGAGCTTTCGAATTTTGTTAAAAAATCGATTTCTGACGCATGCCGGACAATCGAGTCTGTCGGACTATCGAGTGCTGGATTATCGAGGATCTACTGTATTTTCTCCGGAATAAAAATGGTTTTACAATTTTGATATTTTTATGCTGGGGGGGGGGGGTGCTATCCTTTCGAGGATCAAAATTTGACAAATGTTTTTTCATGTCTAGGGCCAACAAATTGGACAATTTTAGTGGATTTTTTTACCTGTTCTATTAAAAAAAAAACACAGAAATTGTAATTGAGAAAAAATTATCGAATGTGATCTTTTAAAAGAAACGACAAATAATGACAATTATGATAAATTTTGAATATTTTATAAAATATGATCGTTTTCTTCAGAGTCGAAGGGAAAACTGCGTCAGGGGCAAAACCTGAATTTGGCAGCTATATGAGTGAGTTACTTTTGAGTTTCAAGATTTTGACAAGATTCTATTCATTATCATCTGTTAGCCTATTGGTTAATAACTTAGGAGCTTCGTCAAGGTATGTCACACTTGAAAACGGTCACAAATGAAGGGATCGAAACGTCGTGAATTTTCGTCATATATATGTTTGTTAGATTGAATCGAACCGACGAACTCTTGAACTATGGTCATCAGCTCTAACCACTAGACCAATGTCACATTAATATTTATATCTTGATTTCTTTTACTAAAACTATATATTTTTGATTTAGACTTTGTGTCTAGATAATATTGTATTCATTTGAACTCGAATGAAAATGAAAAAACACCAATAGATTTTAAATTAAGAAACATTAAATATATATTAATTAACGAGGCAAATTTGAAATATAATTCTCAGCTCGGATTTTAAACTGATGGCTCCAATCGATTTTCATTAACCAGGCAAATTTGAAATATATATATTCGAATTTTGAAATGAAAGACTCCAATTCTTTTTAAATTAAGAAACATTAAATATATTGATAATTGTTCCTCCCCCCCCCCCCCCTCGCCACTCAAAAATTAAAGATGCGAAACTTTTAAGAGACGATGTATTTTCGGTTCCTTCTTCAGGGTTTCAAAGGGTTTCCGGGCTTAATACACCTTTATTTGATATGCTAATTTTCTTTCCTCACTACCTCTGGGCTGCCTTCCATTACATTCAATTAAAATTTCTACCAGTCCGTCTCTCTCCAGAGAACGTTACAAAAAAATTAATAAATATATTTAATAGAGTATAATGTGGTTTAAAGACGATGTTTATATTAGACATACTATATATATTTATTTTATTTGATTAAATACGTCAGATAATGTTTTTGCATTAAGTTTATTTTTTAATATTAGATATAATTATGGAATTAAAACGGTATTTTCACAAGAGTAGTAAACTTTTTGGGAAAAAATACTTAGTAATTGAAGTTCAAACTGGAAAATATTTTAAATTAGGCTTAAATAAAAATATGTTAATGCTCATAATAGTCATAACTTATTCATGGTTGTTAACCTTTGGAATACGAGTATCACTTTGGTATGTTTATTTTACAGGGGTGAAAAAATTCGGAGAAATTATACTTTAGGCATTGTGGCAATCAAGTGACCAAGCGAACTGGTAAACCGTGAAAATTTATTAGAAAAAATATATATATAATATATATTTTGATTAATGTAAATTTAGACTTTAAGCATCTTTTTTGAGTTTCTTTTTTTTTGAAAAAAGATGGAATTTTTTCAAAAAGCTTTATTTCTTATATAGTATATGTTGCATATCGGAGAGAGATTTGTCTTAAGGGTTTGGCTAGCGGCCCGGCAAGCTTAGTTAGCGCTTGGGTTCGATTCCCAAGGGGACGCAACCCTCTGATATGCAATGTAAAAATATTTCTACTAAAATATTTGATTTGTTTCCTAAATAAGATTAAATTCACTTTTCAATATAATTATTTTGATGTTAATGACAAACTCTTAACACTAGTCAAGAAAAAGGAATGTAAAGATGGAGATAATTACAAGCCCCTTAGGTGACTCTTTTGAACCCTAAAGAATGAGGAATGATCCTACAAAACGTCAGTTAATAGGATGAAAATGACGTTTCCATTAAATTAAGTTAATCTGAAATTGTAATTTTAATTATCCTTGGGCTACTTTCCATTAATTATTCTTAAAATTTATTTGGGGGGTCAGTTGTCTGTCTCTGCCTACACTGAAAAAACGATATATTTATAGTTAAGAAATTATATTTGATATAAATAGATGGTGAAGTTAATTATGGCGAAATCGATCTCTGTTCAATATGAATAAATGATATACATATTTTAAGTATTCTCATATTTTTGGAGCAACTCTAGATATATTAATAGTTAAGATGCCGCTATTTGAACCAATCACCAATAAGTAAATTATGAAAATATTGTTATTTGAGTAAAATAGTGAAATAGTTAAATTTAATAGTTGGGCATTTAAATGGAATAATACGTATTTTCAACAAGAAATGATAAAAAATTGAATATTTTTTATTTATATGAATTTATTTGTATTTCTGACTAGAAAATGTGTATATTCATTCGATGTAGAATGTATATTCAATCACATCCATTATATAAACATTTATTTTAATTATTCATTATATTTGATATAAGGTATAAATTAATTTAATTTTAATATATATTAATATTTCTTATAATCTTATAGTGGGCTGTAAAATTAAGAAAAAAAAACAATTAATAATAATTGAATGTAATGGAAGGCAGCCCAGAGGTAGTGAGGAAAGAAAAAATTAACACATATAAAATAAGGTGTAATTTATTGGAATCCTTCCTCCTTTCCTTTCAAACCGACGTTTCGGAGGATTTTTCCCTCCTTCTTCAGGGTTTCAAAGGGTCAATGAATGAAACAAATAAAATGTTTCCTTCTTCTCTCCACAGTAGTGTTCAAAACTTTCTTCATTTTTAACAAAGGCATAGAAAAACAAATTTTAAAAAAATTAAAAAAAAAATTGTTTTTGTTAAAAATGAAGAAAGTTTTTGAACACTACTGTGGAGAGAAGAAGGAAACATTTTATTTGTTTCATTCATTGACCCTTTGAAACCCTGAAGAAGGAGGGAAAAATCCTCCGAAACGTCGGTTTGAAAGAAAGGAGGAAGGATTCCAATAAAATACACCTTATTTTATATGTGTTAATTTTTTCTTTCCTCACTACCTCTCGGCTGCCTTCCATTACATTCAATTAAAGTTTCTACCAGTCCGTCTCTCTCCAGAGAAAATTTCGTTGCAAAAACAATTAATAATGTAAACAAATTTTTTTTAAATATCTTAATTATTAAGATATCACTATTTGCAGAAAATCTAACTCATTTCATGATAAAAAAAACATTCGATTAGATATAATAAGAGGTTTCACTAGAAGTAAACAAGACATTCATTTGATATTAATAGAATAAAATAGATCACTCAAGTATACCTATAAGATATTTGGATTAAATACCTAAAAATTTGGTCATAAGGAATGATTTCGATATATCTTGATTATTAATCAAATATCTTTGGAATAAATAAGAGCTCATTAAAAATGCTCAACTCTATCAATATATTTATTATATAAAGAAATTGTTTTTTCAGTGTACGGAACAGAAGGCCTGAGCTGAAGCCCCAAGCAGTGAAAAAATTATTTGTCTATATCTATAACACCTAACTCCTATACCAATTTAAACTATACAAAGACATACATAAACACATATCGACTATAGAAACCAATCTTAAACGATTTAAAATTTTAATAATTCTTAAACTAAAAGAAGTAGGCGGTCGTTAGTAACCGATCAGTTTTAAAATAAAATTCTAATTTTTGAAATATCTATTGAATTCTGAAAAGTAGCGGATTTTGATCATTTTACAACATTTATCCTATTCTTAGTGGAAATATTTTTTAAATTTTTAACTTCGTATCTAAATAAAAATTCATTGTAGTAGAACAAAACCCAAACCACTTGACGCAGATTTTTCTGATTCTAATAATATAGAAAAAATGTGATATTCGTATATTTTCGAGATACAGCAAAATTGCTTTCTTAGCGTCGATATGTAAAAAATAATTTTAAAATAATCACATAGGATCTGGATGAATGGGCTTGAAGTTATAAAAAAAAATTCAATAATCGAAAATCGGTCTTAATTTTTAATTGAAGATTTATTATAATCACAACCAGGCAATAAATTAAGTTAAATGATTTGATTACAAGAACCTGTAGAGAGTCTGTATATAAGCTCAATTAGCGTATTAGAATCTATCATAGCTCCTTTTACGGAAAAAGTGCCCTTACCCTAGTCTTTGTTTTCAACGAGTTGAAGCCCAATTCAGATTCGTAACAATTCGCGTATTGAATTTAGTTATATTCTCTCCTCACATGATAATAATATTTTACTTTACCATACAGAAGAATATGATCAAGTATTGTAATCGTGCATGAAAAAAAGTGGTTTTTGGCTTCGTTTTTTCGTCGAAAAATCTCAAAAACGGCTGAAACTATTTTGATTAAAAAAATTGGGAGAAACCGATGACATTTCGATTCTACAAAAAAGCCCTAATAAGTGAACATCGAAAAAATTATATTTTTCGAGATAATAACGGTTTTGTCAAAATGTCTGTTAGTACGTTAGTTAGTCTGTTAGTCTGTGCGTTACCAAATTTTTGTGGACGAGCTAGCTCAAAAATTAGTGTGAATTTCAAAAGGAAATTTCATATGTAGTTTTGGTGCATTGGGATTAAGAGATTATTAGATTTTGGTTGAAATCGAAGCAAAAATTAGGGTGGGGGGGATAAAAATTAAAATTATAAGATTTTCAAATTAAAAAAAAACAAGAAAAATGAAATACTAAAAAAAAACCTATAATAAAAAAGAGAGTTATTATTTTTTTCGGGGGCCAACATTGGGAGAGAGGTTTAAAATAAGCTGACGTGTTCCGATGTGGCCATCCACTTGACTTTACTATACAACCTGGCCCCTCACTTAAATTTAATATTTAATAAAATTATTTATAATCATGTAGGGGAGGGAGGTTAGTTTTTGCATTTTTAGACTTCTGGGGTCCCACTGATTATGTATACAAAATTTGGTTGAGTTTGATAAATGGCCAAGATTTTCATTGTTTGACCCCCCCCCCCCCCATTTTAGGTGTTTAGTTTTTGCATTTTTAGACTTCTGGGGTCCCACTGATTATGTATACAAAATATGGTTGAGATTGCTCAAATGGCCTAGATTTTTAATTTTTAACCCCCCCCCTCCACCCCACTTAATTTTGGGTCGATATGCACTAAAATCTAATTAGCTCTTAATCTCAATGGACCAAAACTACGAGTGAAATTTGATTTCGATATTCACACTAGTTTTTGAGCTAGCTCGTCCACAAAAATTTGATAACGCACAGACTAACGGAAAACCGGACGGACGGACAGACTAACAGACATTTTGACAAAACAATTATTATCTCGAAAAATATAATTATTTCGATGTTCACTTATTAGAGCTTTTTTGTAGAGCAAAATGCTATGGTTTCGCTCAATTTTTTTAATCAAAATAGTTTCAGCCGTTTTTGAGATATTTTGAAAAAAAGAAGGAAAAAACACTTTTTTCATGCATGATTACAATACTTGACCATACCCTGTATGGTAAAGTAAAAATAAAACTATCAATGTAAGTTGTAGACCTTATGAAAATATTTCAAATAAAATTGTCTCATTAATTAAAAGGAGATATTATTAATTGATAATGGACCCAAAACAAGGGTGGGGGAGGGGTTCTTTCGTAAATAATTATAAATTATTTTAATTCGATATTAAATACTATGGTATAAGAGACAACCCAGGTGTATGGTAAAGTCATGTGGATCGCCACATCAGTTTATTTTCTGATATATGGTAAATACAATCTCGTCCCCTGCGATTACGTAACATTGAAGAAGACATTAATAATAAAAAGGTGCTGAGAACAGACTGATGAAATTAAAACTAAAAAAATTTAGCACACTCGAATTGGGTGACGAAAATCTCTAACCTCTCTTACGAGAGATAAAACTCCTGGCAGGTTAAAAAAAATAGCGGATGAAATCATTAAACATTTTTTTTTTAACCAAATGAAAAGTTTTGTCTGAAACTATCTAAATTGGATATTTTGATGAGTTTATCTCATTAAGTTTTTACTAATTTTTTTTTTCAAATTGCTTAAAGTTGAAATTTCAAAAGTTAGAAAGTATCATCATCATCATTTAATATACAGTCCTAAGACTGGTTTGACACAACCACCCGTCACTTGGCTCTGTCCTATGCCACCTGTTTGACCTCTCTAAATGTCTCGCATCCCATACCTATCCGTAATTATTTGGTCGAAATATTCTAATCTGGGCCTTCCCTTTCTTTCCCACTTCCCCCTCCAAGATATCCCTAAGCAATCCCCCATGTCTCAGTGTGTGCCCCATCATCTGACCTCTTCTCTTCCACAAAGTTCTTCTTTCTAGTCCAAGCAAATTACGATTTTAACAGGAAATCATTCCTGGTAAAGATTTTATTGCTGGAATACCTTTATTGGTACTCCACTATTAATATCTTAAGTTTTCACCCAAATCTGTGTTGTGGAAATTTTTCTACGCGCCTCAAAATGAGAAAATGTCCGAGTTTTTTCAGTTTTTCTTGAATAACTCTAAAACTGCTTAACAGATCAAAAAGATATATATTAGATAGATTAAAGTTCTCTAAATTACGCGTTAAATGATAACAATTTCATCTATTTAGGTTCAGTAGAATCGGTAATAGCGCCTGTCAAAAAACAGCCCCCGGGATCACTTTTGAATATCACCAAAACTCGTACATTTTTCGATTTTTTCCCCATTTTGACCATGAAGGAACACGTTTTCGTCAAAGACGACTCCATACATTTTTTAACAAGATTAAATTTGCTACAATTAATTGGATAATGGTAACATGAGATTGAAGTTTTGAAAAAATGCAATTTTTTGCAAAAAATCGCAGTTTTTCTTCATAAAATGAAAACCATTCATCCTAAAACTTGATTCCTATCTCATTGTCTAGGAAATTTTGTTGACTTGAAAGTTTACTTGGACTACTTTTTTGATAAAACTTTTAGATTTATAGATATTCTACATTTTCCGGATAGGATGTGATCCGAATACTCAAAAGCATCATGGAGCTTTGCTCTCATCATCAGTCTAGTACAATTGATTCACAGAAATGAATGTATGTAAGTGAGATTTTTTATATTCTTTTATTATATATTTTTTATTATTAATTAAAAATCTATAATTCCAGCAGAAGACCCACTCTTTTATTGTCTCCTTCAATAAATCTACAATTGTTCAAAAGCTACTCGTATAACGATTTTTTTTTCTTATTATTTTTAGAATTAATCATCTGGATGTTTTGAGCTTAAATGAAATAGGTATATAAATATTTTGACCGAAACGAACTTACCACGAGCTTTTATTTCTTTATTTATCGTAAAAATCGGAATAAATATAAGAAAATCAGGTTTTAAAATTGTTTATTTTCGCATTTCAGACATTTATAAACACGAATATGGAAAATTAATTAATAATTTTTGAGTGAATTGAATACTCGGATCGCAGAGATAAGTGGTAACTAGCAACAATTTATGAGAACTTAAAAAAAAATCTTAAAATTACTTTAAGTCAAAAGCTCACCTTCACGGAAAATTTCATGGAATAAATCAATTTTTTATTTATTTATTTACTTTTATTTCCTAATTTCCTATTAAGAAAAAGTTATATTCATTACAAATATATATATATATGTATATGCACAATGAATTGTTATGTCAAGGTACATTTTAAGTAGAAATTTTGTTTTTGTTTTGATTTATTGTCTGATTTTTTTCTTATCAATTACCCAATATAGTTTTGAAATGATACATTTATGAAACGTAATTTTGTTTATTATAGTTTAAGTATAAATAAATAGTAAGTTTAAATGATAATTAATTCATATGAATTAATGATAGCTATTAAATAAATTTTAATAAGAACCAGCAGCCCACACCAGAGTACTTTATAATTTAGCAAGGATAATTATTTTTTAATGATAGAAATGCAAAAAGGTCGCAAGACCTCTAGATTAAAATTGTCTTTTACAACCAAAAAAGAAAAAGAGCTTAATTTTTAAGAAGCTGTATATGAGAATTATTTGATATTCTAGAAAGCTACTGGAGAATTATTTTTATTCAAGTTTTTTTTTATGTCTAAAAATATCTGAATCATGCAAAAAGGTCATTTTCAACAGTGATTTTTTTTCTGAGTGTGATAACATATTAATGGGGTTCGTGACTGTTTATCATTTTTATAAGAAAATTCTCAAATTTTTACCATCGAATCATTGATGCATTAAATATTTATTCCCGAAATTTGAAGTTGAGTCGTCTGTCCCATTACCGATAAATAAATTATTGAAAAATTGTTCTTTTAACATGGAAGTAAATGAACAGAGATTTTAAAAGGGCTATAACTTCTATACAAATTATACCATTATCAACAAATTTATACAGATCAATAATTCAACTTTTATGAATCGAATGATACATTTTTCAATAGATTTGACAGTCTAGTTAATTAGTTATGAAAAAAAGTTATTTGTTAAAATTGTTAATAAAAGCACTAGTGTAGAATTCCAACTCTATTTCTTGATATCTTATTTATGTTAAATAAATGTTTTTTATAATGAGAAAAATTTTTATCTCAATATTCTTTTTATTAATATTATCAAAACAAAGATTTTTATTCGAAATTAACCTCATTATTAACAATTTTTTTTATTAAAAAATTCAGTCGGCAGACGTTGTCACTCTGCAGAAATACAAAAGATTTTTTCGAAGATCATACAGATAGGCTGTCCCGAACCTATTTAAGGGAAGATCGTAAAAATATTGTTCAGGTGTCGAAAACAAGTTTCTTGAGAGGATTAAAGGTGTTCCGTGATATTTCACAATTAAAAAAGAATCATAATATTTTAAAACTCAATATATTTCGGGCTATTTGCTTAACTTCGGGAGTTTACTTAAGAAGTGAACTTTTGATCTTTTTTAATTGACAAATGTTTCACTATACAAGCAATCATCGCATTCTCCTAGTTTAAAATGTTTGCATTTCCAAAACAAAGAATAAATATAATATAATGTATCTTATTTCGGGCTTATAAGCAGCACCTTGTAGTCAAGTTTCGGCTTTCTACCTCAAAATTCTAAATCAAAATTGTCAAAAAATATAAATTTGTAGAATCTGTCTGTGTCTTGAAATTTTTCACTTTTTCCTCCATTTTTTAACTAATACCTGATAGCATTAAAGAAATTATTTTCTTATTAAGAAAGAATTTTATTAAGGTTAAAAATCTAAGAATTTAGTAGCATATTTTTACAATGTATATCAGAAGGCTTCGTCCCCTCAGGAGTTGAACCCGGGTTCTAAGAAGCCCGGCAAGCGTGTTAGTACTCGGGTTCAACTCCTGTGTGTACGAAGCCCTCTGATATCCAATGTAAAAATCACATACCTACTACTAAAGGGCGCCGAAGGCGGGTCTTGCAGCAAATACTGTATATAACAATACAGGACAGCCTGTCAAAAATATGGTACCCTGAAAACAGCTACACTCTAGCGAGAAAAAAGTAAACTACATAAAGCGCATAATATTAAAATGCGTAAATTATTTAAAATCGATCTTATTAAATCATATATAACATTAAACGGACACAATATATATTTTTTCCATGACGCTCAAGTTTTTTTTTTAATTTTGTCGGTAGCCGAAAGTCGGATTTGACTGCAAGATTTCCATTTTGCTCGCATGGTGGCGCTCAAATTCATGAGACCAAAAACGGTTTGCTTTTCTATTGTATTTTGACAGACTGTCTGGACTGTCCTGTATTCGTATATACAGTATTTGCTTGCAGCTAGCATTCTACTAATGAAGTCTATGGAATTTTAACCTCAATAAAATACTGTATTGATATGTGTTGATGTGACCGTGCTGTTGTCAATGTTCTGTACAAACTGATGGGGTCGGCTACCTTGCCAAAGGAAGAGATACTCAAACCTTCGGGTTAATTATTTTATTTTCTTATATTAAAAATTACAATTATATGGTAATGAAAAAAACTCTTATTATATTAAATGAGCAATTCTTGTATATATATATATATCGGTGTCTCGAAAAAGGCTCTAACGATTTCGCTAAAAATTGGTATACTTATCAAGTCTCATGAGTTATTAGTCGTATATAAATTTTAATCCGATTGAAATAAAGGAAGGGGGTGTAAATTATTCATGTCGCAAAATAAATATTTGAATCGTTCATATCTCGTCATCGGTAAGTCGAAGAGGCTTGAAATTTGAAACTTAAGCTATCTAGAGGCTACAAGAAGTACCACAAGATTTTGGCTAAAATAGAAGTACCGGAAGTTGATGTTTAGGTACGTAAGAATGTACCCCACTGCGTTTCGCAACCATAAATCTCAGAGCTACGAAACTCGAAACTTAAGCTAGACATAGGCTAGAAGGGGTACAGAAGGCTTTTGAAATCGGAACACTGTAAGTTGACATTTACATGAAATTTAGAATTCCACGGAGTAAACTCGCGAGCAAATCCACTCAACGGAATTTTTAACAAATTATAAGTAAATTTGAATTTCTCTTTGAATTTCTTAAGATTAATTTAATTAATTAGATAATTTTCTATATTTGTATAAATATACTAGAAAAACAAATTTACTTATAATTTGTTAAAAATTCCGTTGAGTGGATTTGCTCACGAGTTTACTCCGTGGAATTCTAAATTAATTTGTATCATCTCTCTATGTAAGAATAGACTTGTAAAAGGCGTCTGAATCGAGAGAGTAATATATAAGAACTTGAGATTCCATGTCCCTCTGGGTGGTCCGGGGTGGGGTATCATGCGGCCTATACGCGGATATACCGGGTAACATCTAGATGGACCATATCTTTTTTCGCTCTCTTGGTTCAGGATGGAGAATCAGCTGGACCTCAATGGTTCTTATAAAACGGTAGTCTCGCTAAGTATTCTCTAAATTTCGCTTTATAAAAACATCTTTGAATTTCTCTTTGAATTTCTTAAGATTAATTTAATTATTTACATGAAAGATTTTTTTTTATTTTCTCAAAAACGGCACTAACGATTTTTTTTTTAATTGGTGTACTTATCAAGTGTCATGAGTTATTAGTCGTGTATAGAATTTAATCTGTGAGTGAAATAAAGGAAGGGGGTGTAAATTAGGGGTGTCGTAAAATAAATATTTTAATCATTCATATATCGTCTTCGGTAAGTTGCAGAGCCTTGAAATTTAAAACTTAAGCTATTTAGAGGCAAAAAGATACCGAGCATCGCTCGGTGCTCCAGGCACTATTTTCTATACAAATAAATCGTGCACACACATATTGAGAATTTAAGAGAGACTTTGTTTGAACTAAAGCGGAATTTATTAATATAAAATATACATAAAGTAATATTATTAAATTATTTTAAGCATTTCATGGATTTACCTTCATAAAGGAGTGTGTAAACTACATGTGGGGGGGGGGGGAGCTGACTCATGGGACACCCTCCTGGGATAAACTATATTAGAAAATTGTTAGCTCTAATGTTTTTTATAGTACACGTTTTAGGATTTAAATACGAATAAAATTAAAATATATAAAACACAAGCTGTTCAGATGAACAGATTAAAAATAATAATAATTACAATAAAAAAATACCGGAAAATTTTGATAAAATCAGAATAAATAAAAATATTCAATATTCATAAAAAAAAAATGAATTTATTCAAGATTGAGTCAGCATTTAACGCTTCATGAAGAGAAGGGTGGGTTTCTAAGGGAGAGCTACGGTTAAACAAACATTCAAATATTGGTTAACTCTAATATAAATGTTTCTCTGTTAAATACCTTATTTTATTAACCGACTTCAAAAAAGGAGGAGGTTCTCTATTCGACTGATTTTTTTTTTTTTTTTTTTATAATATCATAATTTCTTTAAAAAATCAACTTTTAAAAGTTTCAGAAAAAAAGTCCCTGTTTTTAACCGAAAAAAAGGAGGAGGTTCTCAATTCGACTGATTTTTTTTTGTCTATGTTACCTGATATCATGGCCAATTGTGAACCGATTTTGATGATTTTTTTGCATTGGGTTCAGTCTAGGTTCCGATTGGTCCAGTTTTTTTTCATTGGTATTGGATCTTTTTTGCTATGTTTGTTTAGGCATAACTTCTTTGTTTATGAACCGATTTCGATGATTCTTTTTATATTGGAAAGAGGGTACCTTAGGGGTGGTCCCATATTAATTTGGTCAAGTTCTGATGATATGATCAATGACGAATGAACGTAAATATCCAATTCTTATGAGTAAATATTCGAAATTATAATAAATAAAATCTTTTATAAAAAAAATCAATCTTAAAACGTTCATTTAAAACCCGCAAACGTTTCTAGAGAATTTCTATATTTATGAATTGAATTTTATTATCATTTTCTGATTCATTCGCCCGACCCTTTCTCTTACGAGATGCATGCAAGGTATTATATTAAGTCACTATTAATAACATCACTAAAAAGAGAAAAATAAAAATAATTTTAATAAAAAAATAAAACCGACTTCAAAAAAATTAAATGGCTTAAAATAAAATAATGAAACTCAAAAATCAAATAAAATGCACTAAAAGGTATAAAATAATTATCTAATTTAGTTACAGCTAAAGGACGAAATATTTACATGAAATCACTTTTTGAAGTCGGTGCTAAACAAACTATATAAGTGAGCGTACCCGCCAAACGTAAGTAAAATCCGTCGAGTTCGATTCATAAAATGCATAGAGTATACTCTATGATAAAATGTATATGTTTGGCACCGACTTCAAAAAGTGATTTCATGAAAATATTTCGTCGTTTAGTTGTAACTAAATTAGATAATTATTTTATACCTTTTAGTGCACTTTATTTTATTTTTGAGTTTTATTATTTTATTTATTGCATTTAATTTTTTTGAAGTCGGTTTTATTTTTTTTATAAAAATTATTCAGTGAATATTTTTAGGGTTCAAAACAAAAATGGCTGGAAAAGGAACACTTATGGTGAGACTTTGTTGTCGAAGATTCTAAATTATTAAAGGTAGGAACTTATAGTTAAAGTTGATATTTTCTATAGAACGTTGAGTCATAGCTATAAAAATTAAATCTATTTTTCATAATTTATATATAGGGATATATATAGCCCCCGAACTCGTCTATAAATAAGTGTAAATAGAAGTGTAATTTATAACATGTTCTACAAGTTTATTTTAATTCTAATATGTTTATAATAATGTGGGTATATTATTAAAAATAATCTAATTACATATATGGTTCTTAAGGGAGTTCGGGACAGCTTATCTATCTGGTTGATATTCGAAAAAATCTTTTGTATTTCTGCAGAGTGACAATGTCTGCCTACTAAATTTTTTAATTAAAAAAAATTGTTAATAATGAGGTTAATTTCGAATATTTTGATAATATTAATAAAAAGAATATTGAGATAAATTCTTTCTCATTATAAAAAAAAAACATTTATTTAACACAAAAACGATTTCAAGAAATAGAGTTGGAATTCTACACTAGTGATTTTGTTATATTCTGTTGGCTGTAAATAACTTTTTATTTTTACATTTATGAATAATTAACTAGACTGTCAAATTTATTAAAAAATGTATCATTCGATTCATAAAAGTTGAATTATTGATTTGTATAAATTTGTTGAAAATAGTATAATTTCTATAGCCCTTTTAAAAGCTCGGTCAATCTACTTCCATGTTAAAAAGACAATTTTCAATAATTTATTTCTCGGTAATGGGACAAACGATCAACTTCAAATTTCGGGAATAAATATTTAATACATCAATGATTCGATGGTAAAAATTTGAGAATTTTCTTATAAAAATGATAAACAGTCCCGAACACCCTTAACTACTAGATCGTCGTCAAAAATACTCGTGTTTTACACACTCGTGTGTACCACACATTTACAGCCATCGTAATCACATTCATTTCGCGTGAATCCCACTCTGTGACAGAGAAAGACGGACATAACAAAATCATAAGGATTCCTAAGTACGAAACTTGATAAAGGTGGGCGCGCCAACAATGAAAAAATTTATTTTGGGAATCCCTGTGAAAAAAGCTTCTATGGTGCCTGTGACTATAAAAAAATTTAATGCGAAATGAACGTTACAAATACCTACAAATTTCATAAAATTAAACACCTATAAAGAAATTTCCTTAAGACTTTGAGAACTAGATATTTACTAAATTTTAGTCTAAAAGATGACTTAGTATTGAAGGAGACAATAAAAGAGTGTAATCTTCTGCTGGAATTATAAATTTTATTTATTTATAACGTATATAATCGTTATAAATAAATAAAATTTATAATTCCAGCAGAAGACACACTCTTTTATTGTCTCCTTCAATATATAAAAATTCTGCTACTCTCGGCAAAAACTTTCAATTTGATGACTTAGTAAATTAGTCGAATGCCTAGAATAAAAATAAATAAATAAATAAAAAATTAAGGGTTGAAAACACAATACATCTCATCAGTTATAACACTAAGATTTTTGACGAGTATATAGTACAATATACAATATACCTACATAAAAGTATAATAGTAAAAATTACTTACCAAAAATTTTGCTAATCATTAAAAGGGCTGAATGAATAGTAGGTATATAAAATAAATAACAAATATTAAGTGAAGGCAATGATGCAAGTGGAGAGCACTCTAGGTTGACTGTCGGCCCTGGTTGCTTCCTTACCTTCGGCCAGCCAACACATGCTGACCGGAAGAACTCAGTTCCGGTTGGGACTCCGCCCACCCCTCTCTACCCCCAGATAGAAAAGCCAACTCATTAATACTATAAGACCAGAGGCGTAGACACAGGAGAGGGTTTTGGGGGTCAGAACCCCAAGGGCAGGGCTCATGGGATGAATAACGGCAACGACAAACCGTTTCTTATGCCAAACTAACCGTAATTAAATATTTCATATGTTTAATCAATTATGTTCTTTTTTTATTTCTTGAAGTACCTTTTTAATCCAGTTAAATTGCTCTCTAAAGGGCCCCTCGCGGGAAAGTCGGGGTAGTTTTGATTTCTTGATGCTATATATTTTTTGGTGTGCTGAATCCGAATCTGAGGTTTGCTAACAAAATTTTGGGACGGAACATTGTCAAAAATGCAAAAAAAGGTAAAAAAATCTGATTTTTTGGGTTTTTTTTTGCAATTTTCTTCAAATTTCATAATTGAGATTTTTTTTCTCCGACCAATCGTTCGGGCTCAACCGCTGAAAATTGGCGTATTTTTTCTGTTTCCGCAAATCCCAAAAATTAGCACTTTTTTCGATTTTTTTCCCATTTTGACCATGAAAGAGCACGTTTTGACAAAGACCACTCTATACATTTTTAAACTAGATTAAATTTTCTACAATTCAAACAAAGTTTCATCTTAAGTGGATAATAGTAACCTGTGCCGCAATGAGATTGAAGTTTTGAAAAACTTTACCATAAGCGCTGCCTTCCTTCATTGTCATTTGGACTTTCATTAGCCCAGTAAATAGGGGGATTTCAGCTTACATTAATTGCGGGAAAATATTTTTTTCTAGGATCGTTTGGTATGGTATGAGTATGCCAAATCTAAGTTCGCGACCTCGAAAGTGTAGGGGACAACTTTTGGTGGCCGAAAAACCTCAAAATTTTCGGACTTTTTACAGTTTTTCGCTTATAACTCGAAAACGACCCATATTTTGTAAATAACCATCCTATAGTAAATTAAAGAGGACAAAAATTCGCGTCGATTAAAAAAATGCAAAAGTAGTTCGATTTTTTATGAGGATCTAAAAAACAACACCCCTGATCACTTTTGAATATCCCAAAAACTCGCACTTTTTTAGATTGTTTTCCCATTTTGACCATGAAGGAGCACGTTTCCGACAAAGAACATTTTATACATATTTAAACTAAATTTGCTACAATTTAAACAAAGTTTCATCTTTTTTGGATAATGGTAACCAGTGCAGGTTGAAGTTTTGAAAAATTTTTTTTCAAAAAATCTAAGTTTTTCCTTCATAAAATGAAAACCATTCATCCTAGAAACTTGCATATCTCATTCTCTAGGAGATTTTGTTGATATGAAGATTTACTTGGACCACTTTATTGATAAAACTTTTAGATTTATACAATAGATATCCGGCATGACACTTTTGAGGATTCGGATCATATCCTGTGCTAGATATCTATAAATCTAAGAGATTAACCAAAAAGTGGTTCAATTAAAAGTTCAAGTCAACAAAACTGCCTAGAAAAGGAGACTCGAATCAAGTTTCTAGGATGAATGGTTTTCATTTTATGAAGGAAAAACTGCTTTTGAAAAAAATTGCTGTTTTTAAAAACTTCAATCTCATTGCGGCACGGGTTACCATTATCCAATTAAGAAGAAACTTTATTTGAATTGTAGCAAATTTAATCTAGTTTAAAAATCTATAGAGTGATCTTTGTTGTGGTCAAAATGGGAAAAAATCGAAAATGTGCGCGTTTTGGGGATATTCAAAAGTGATGAAGGGTGCTGTTTTTTGGATCCCCACAAAAAATCGAACTACTTTTGCATTTTTTTAATCGACGCGAAATTTTGTCCTCTTTAATTTACTATAGGACGGTTATTTACAAAATATGGACCGTTTTCGAGTTATAAGCGAAAAACTGGAAAAGGTCCGAAAAGTTCGAGGTTTTTCGGCCACCAAAAGTTGTTCCCCACACTTTCGAGGCCGCGAACTTAGATTTGGCATACCCACACCATACCAAACGATCCCATAAAAAAATATTTTCTGATGTAAGCTGAAACCCCCCTATATACTGGACTAATATGTTTAATTAAGAATTATGTTCTTTTTTTTAATTTCTTGAAGTACCTACCTATTTGTTTTAATAAAAAAAAATCCCACTAAATATTTTGCTTTGAGGATTGAGCCCCCCCCCCCCAATAAAAAAAATTTGCTACGCCACTGTATAAGACCATTCATAGTTTTGTTATTTTTATTGCTTTCAACACCAATATAACTTCTTAATTAAGAATAATATTTATTTTATTGTTTAAGTGATTTTTTTAATGATAAATTTTTTCAATAAAAAATAAGCACACCCACATGGTAATGGAAATGGTTATTTTATTATCTCGATTGTCTCGATTTATTTGCATTTATTGTTGAGACGAAACCGCATTAATATATATATATATATATTACATCTACGATATATAAAAAATAAAAAACAATTAAAAATCTACTTAGAAATTTCAGTAAGATATGATCTGTCAAATTAATGTCTAAATTAAACTAGGTAGGACACAAAAAATCAAATTATAATAGCCTGATTCATAGGCAACCAAACATGCGGTCGCGAGCATTCCAATCTTTTGGCCAAATGGAAAGTAGCTAAATTCTTTAAAAAATTTCACGTCCCCTATAATATTCAAATGGTTGCAAAACATGAATATATAAATTCTGATCTCTTGTGATTTTAAACATTTGTTTATCTATTTGTATTATTTCCCTCAGCAAAAACAAGCTTGAATAGACCTATAAAAAGAAAAGAGCATTATGTATATAAATCTATTATATGTATATATTTAGAAATCCTATTAAAATTTTTAAAATTTTAATCGAATGATTATTTTGGGGATGAGTCGAATTTATTCGTGGTCAAATACTATATATATTTGTCTAGATTAATTTGCCGCAACGCTGACGTAATGCTGCCGAGAGAGAGCGCCATCGGTATATTTGCGGCAAATTTGAAATATAATCGTAATTTGGACTCAAATTTCGAAATGAAAGATTCCAATTGATTTTAAATTAAGAAACATTAAATATATTGATAATTATTACCCCTCCCCCCCTTCACCACTCAAAAATTAAATATTCAATTCACTTTTCTTTGCGCACAGAAAAAGAAATCAATCACATCTTATTTGATTTATATATTATTTGTTTATTTTTTTAATAATTTGCCACTTTTTTATAATTTTTTAAAAATCTAAATTTTGTTATTCTTATTTTTTGATTTTTACAAAATTAAATGACTTTAAGACACGCATGCTCATATGAGTTTCTCATTGCAATACTGGAGCAGCCTGTCATACAAACAACACCTGATCTCTTTTAAATATTTGGAGCCTTATATCGATTATCGATCCCAAATTTAAAAAAAATGATATAATATAATACTCCTCCTCACACGATACCACTTATTTAAATAAATCTATTTCCACACAAAAAATATCACAATGCTGTAGATTATAGAAAAAAAAAATACTTCCAGATTCATATCTAGAGCCTCATTTCTGTAGCTGTGTCAGGACGAAAATGAGGCCAAACTTTTAAGAGACTATGTATTTTCGGGAGTTTACAGTTTACAGGTAGGTATACATTTGGAGTGTGGTTTTTTAAGAGGAATAAAATTTTTGGACAGAGACGCCGCCCGCCAAGGCACGATAGGCACGCACGAAAAGCTCTGTATATATATATATATTTATAAAGTGTGAGATATTCCTGTAAAGATCTTTTTAAGGGGTTCGGGACTGTTTTTCATTTTTATAAGAAAATTCTCAAATGATTACCATCGAATCATTGATGTATTAAATATTTATTCCCGAAATTTGAAGTTGATTGTCTGTCCCATTACCGAGAAATAAATTATTGAAAATTGTCCTTTTAACAGTGAAGTAAATGGACCGAGCTTTTATATAAAGGCTAGAAAGAGTACATCAGGCTTTTGGTTGAAATTGGAAGACCGGAAATGGACATTTATATGAAAGATTTTTCGTTTTTTTTTTATTTTCTCAAAAACGGCTTTAACGATTTTTTTTAAAAATTAGTGTATTTATCAAGTGTCATGAGTTATTAATTGTGTCGAATTTTTAATCCGATTGAAATAAAGGAAAGGGGTGTAAATTAGTCATGTCGCGATGATTACAAATAAATGAAAATGTGAAAGTCGTGTGGTGAACACACCAGTTGATTTTTTTGATTTTTTCTCCGAAAATTTACTTTTAAAAAATCTGTATTTGGCGCGAAATAGGCAATATTTGACAAAAAATTCTTCAACTATGCAATATTACTCAAATATGCAAAAATATGCAGTATAAAATTTAACCCACGGGATCCTAGATGCATGATTCGGATAGATAATTGATCCCCTGTATCGTATGTGGCGGCAAACAAAATATGCAATTTCATAGGAATCCGGTCTCTACTCATAAGCAAATTTTTTTTGGGAAACCTACCTAGTAATCTAATTTTAATTTTATTAAATATATGTTTCACCATGAACTTACACCATTCTTGCTGAACGAAAATGGTTTAAACGAGAGGTGAACCGCGACCCAATACAGTGTACACCTACTTCCACTTCCACTTTTATTTCCAAGTAGAAGACAATAGATGAAGGGTGATTATCTAATGAATTCCAAAATAATTCCACATAATTTCAAAGACGTGTACACCTAATTCCAATCGCGGTTCACCCCTCGGGTTGAAATAAGAATCTGTTAATAAGGATCAATTATACTATATATATTTGTCTAGATTAATTTGTAACAACGCTAAGAGAAATTTCTCTAAAAAAATTTCCCTCTTGCTTAGAATCGAACCTACGAACTAAAGTCATTAGCTTTAACCACTAGACCAATCTAGAAAGTCTTACATTCTAGAATTGTACACACGTGAAAATAGCAACGCTTTTGGAAAAGAACATGACAACTCATTCGTCATTCATCATTGCGCATGGAAGGTATGGAAATGGCCACTCGGTCTGTTAGCTTTCAAATTGAATACATTTACACACGTAAAAAAATAATCATTCTTTTGTTTTTAGATTCTCTGCTTTTTTAAGCTAAATAAAATTATATAAGGGATTTTAAAAATACTACCGTAAGTAATGCATCATTTCTTTTTAATTTTCATTGATAAAGGTAGAGGGATTCACAATGCTTTTTTCTTTTTACGGATTTTTTGTTTTGTCTAAAATATTTTAATTTAAACATATACCATTGGAATAATTAAATTAAATTAAATCCTGGCCCTTTATTTATATGCAAAATAAACGTCTAAAATATGTAAATTCAAACATGAAATATGCAAATTCAAAATATTAAATATGTTATTATTATTAATATATTATACGATCTTTTTATAAAAATGGAAATATTATATTTATATAGACGTTTATTTTGCATATAAATTCCATTAACAAGTTTTGAGGATGAGAAAGCGATCTGGCTAGGTCTGGACCTCGGCAAATTTAATCTTAATTGATCTTTTCTTAATTAAAGTAATTATTTATAGATGAAAATCTCAATAAAAAAGTTTGTTTACATTTTTTTGAATTAGGTATCTTTTATTTTTAATTGTTTTTTTAATTTTAAAACCCACTAATAGGTTATAGCAAATATTATTAATATATGGAGATGGGACTGGATCAATGGAATTGAAATAATTATCGGAAAAGAGGTTTTTTTCTTTAATTAGTTTTTTCCTCTTATTAAAAACAAGGACTAAAAGATGATCAAGGACAGTCGATGGCGGAGAAGTAATCTCCGGAATCAAAGCTCAAAAACAATGTATGCATAAATTCATGTAAAATAATTGGTTTAATAAATTTATTTAATTGATTATAAATTCGAATATTAAATCCCACAATGAGTTAATAAGAAATATATTTTTTTTTTTTTTTTTTTTTTATTTATTTAATGTCACCGGGAACAAAGCCCATTTAGACAGCACAAGTAAGTAAAGTGTTAGTAGGGTTAGTGGGGAGCCGAGTTTTCAGCCGGTAGAAGGGTTCATTCGTCAGCCAGGATCGAACCCCGGGCCTCCCATTCCAACATCGTCATAATCGATCGATGTCGAAACGAGGCCGGTGCGTTAGCCAACTGAGCTAACTCCGGTGCTCCCCAAGAAATATATTTATATATTAGAATTTGGCAATTTAATTGATTATTATAAAACTCGATAAATTGTTATTTAATTAAAAAAAATAATTATACGGAATTTATTTATATATCTATATATACATAATCTGTGGGCCACTAGAAAATTAGAAATGCAAAAACTAGGGCTGGGAGTGGGTGGTGCAGGGTTGGTGGAGTGGCGGGTTCGGGGTCCAGGGGGCATGGCGGGGGTGTGGTGTACGGGTGCGGTATGGGGCGGGGGTCCAGGGTCGTAGCGGGGCTGGTATGGGGGTGGGGTGCCGGGGTGTTGTGCAGTGAAGGGGTGGTTTTTATCCGAATTTTTAAATTAAAAATAATATTAATATATAACTTTTAACTGAAGCAAAAAGTTGCCGAGCATCGCTCGGTGGCTCCAGGTACTTATTCTAATGCATATATATTTAATTTAATATTTTATTTCACTCATATTATTAATGAAATTTTTCCTAATTAGTATTATCATTCTCTACAATTTGCAATTTAGATGAAAACGTTAATACTTAGTATAAAATATTGATTTTTAATTTCTAATATTTATTTTTTTAGGTTGACAATATAATTTTTTTATATTTTAATTAGACGGAACGAAAAAATGGATTTCAGGTATAAATCTAGTAATTTTTTATATTAATTTCAATTTTCTTTTTCGTTACTGCCTTTATAATAAAGTTTTTATCATCTCGTTTTATTAATTTGAGATTTTATAAAGTGTTACATTTAATTGGGGGTGGAAAAATTTCTCTTTATCCAAGTGTCTGTGAATTTTGTACAAAAACCTATAGATGTAGTAGTACTTTTTCTAGACATAGAAGATTATACTGTCCAAAATATAAAGAATTTTTAAATATGCAAAACAAAAATGAAATAGGGGAAGTAGCCCATTCGGATATTAAAATATCTAACAAATTTAGTAAAACATTTATTGACGATACTTAAATTTTCCGATTTGAAAACTCTCGACCCATTTATATCTCAAGAAAAAAAGACAAAATAAATGTGGGCTATCAAAGAAATCCACAAAGAGGCTGGTTGATAGATTCAGTCATTGAATTCTACTTCTCTAAAATTATTGATGATTTTCCACAGATCTCTCTTTTAAAATCCTATTATTGTTATTTTCTTAAAGACAACTATAATTTTTCCAGTGATCCCCTAAATAATTATAATTTTAACTAAAATATCTATCCTATTGTTTCCTTTTAATCCAACAAATACTCATTGGACTTTGATCTATATAGATATAAAAGGAAAAATAATAGAACATTATGACCCACTAGCCCGCATTCGAAAAGTAAATGACATTAATTGTTATATAAAGAAATTAATAAAAAATCTAAATTCTAAATTAGGGCACCAATCCGAGTGGAAAGTATCATTTCCTGCATGTTCACAGCAGGAAGACAAAATTAATTGCGGAGTTTACATTTGTTTTTTTGCTTTACAAAAAATTTATACTCATCCTTTGACTCAAAATTTTTCTCCTTTGGCATTTAGAAAAAAGATGTATTATAAAATTGCTCAAGATTGCCTAGTAAATAACAATTATTCCCCCAGTATAGACACCGTAGCAAGATGTTCTAACTGTCATCAAATTCATAATCGTATCGGGAATAAATCAATTAAATAATTTTCTTTTTCTTTAAAGAATTCAAAGGGTCTTATTTACTTGGTGCAAATAAATATATATATCTTATATATCCATTAATATCCAATTAATAAATAGAGATGTGTATATTTATTTTAAACGAGCAAAAGGACCCTCACTTTAATGTATCATTTAAATTCAACAACTCTGCTATCATGAAATCATTAAAATAAAGGTTAATTTCATGATTCTTATAAAATCTTTATATGGACATGTATAATTTTCTGGATGTTTTCCCTGGCTGTAACTGATTCTAGTTCATATTTCGTTGCCTTCAAGTGAAAACCTCGTAAGTCCATTTTGCGAAATTTTAAAGCAGAAGGATAAAACTGAATAATTAACTTTTAGCATGATATATTAATTAATAAGAAAGATTCATATTGCTATGATATCATGTCATATCAAATATCATCCATTCAAGTCTAATATTATAGTTTTCATTATAATTAGCTAACTCTTTTGAAAAAATGGAGTTACGAGGTTTTCACTTGGACACGACGATTTGTTACTGTGTGATATATCAATAGCATATTTATTTATTCTTTTTTATATTTAATATATTTATATTTAAATTGAATTTTCATTAAATATATACATATCGTTGTTATTCAATAGCATATTTTTTTTATTAATTTTCTTTATATGTAATATTTCTCAGATCGCATATGGTTATCTTGTAAAAGGTAAATCAGAGAAGGTGTTTTATGATTTGTTCAAATGTAAATAATACATACTAATATACTGATATACATATATTCATTTATAAATATATTAGATTATATTTGCACCAACCACACCTCTGATTTATCTTTAAAAATCCACAACTCTGCTAGGTTATTCTCAGGAAAAATCCCCCATCCCTTTCCAACCATTGTTATAATTTTCCTTTCCAAATTTTTTTCAAGGGGGTGGGGGGGTTTAATGCTAAGATTTTGTACTAGCTGCTCTGCTACGGCATAACGCGCGAAGGTCGTTTGGCGTCCTACCATAATTGTTTTTCTGTGAATTGGCTATAAAAAAAATTTAGGCAAATTTTCTATTGTATAAATATTATATAATATTAAATATGCTTCTATATCTGAGGAAATATCCCGCTTTGGAACGAATGATTTATGGTAATGCACATAGGACCCGCGATTGCATCTTCAATCATTTTTATCATTTTGAGAGTTACCTATATTATCTGGACCCCCGGCTATTGGATTCAAGTTTAATGATTTGCAAGATTATGTCGGCAATCGTCACATTTCTAAAAAATAATTTGTATGTAGAGGGTTATTAGGGTCCATAAAGAGAAACAAAGAGGTTCTTGTCCTCTGCTTGGTGTAAATAAACATAAACACATATATGTATATTCTTCTTCAAGGGCCATACTCGATTCCGATCGTCGGCGATTACTATGGAGAGTATCCTCCATTGTAATTTTCCTGGGGATATATATTATTTATTTGTTTGAGATTATATTCAGACTTGGCATCATCATCAGTCTTTTTAATTATAAATATTATTTTTCTTGGGGCCAGTATCGCGTGGATATTGAATCCATGAAAAATAATATTTATATTAAAAAAGACTGATGATGAAGGCCAAGTCTTCTAAACTATAATCTCAAACAAATAAATAATATATACATATATACATATATATATATTATGTGTGTATGTTTATTTACATCAAGCAGAGGACAACCTCTTTGTTTCTCAACCGAATGTTTTCTACATTTGATTCAAACGCGAATCTAATGTAGGGAATTTTTGTCAAATATTGAGTGAAAATAATATTTGAACTTATATATTTCTAATTTGAAATAATGATATTAAATAAATTTTATCATTTTTCTCATTAATATATCAAAGAATAATTGATACGTCAAAGAGAATTATTTTGACCTCGCTGATTTGAATTTGTTTCTCTTTATGAATCAATAACTCTGCGACTCTCGTTAAGAATGGGAACATTTTTGAATTGGACAAAATAAAAACATTCTATGTAATGTAAATCTTAATTTCATTAAATAATTACAGATTAAGCTTGTCTGTAGCTAGGGGTCCACAGTTATAAATTTAATATCTTATGGGGCCGTAAATTATTCCACTTGGTTATCCTATCAAATATTATCCTATTCCTTCATTTCCTTTCCTGACGAGAAAGTTCATCGCCTTCCCTATTGGCTCTCGTTGAACTATGATATATTTATATAAATATATATAGACCAAGAAATTCTATATTTATTTATAATATATATCGTAGACTAAGAATGAATAAATAGTATTTTACAATATAAAATAAAATAAAATTTTATTGATTAAATAATACATACATTGTCTATTACAAATTATTTTTATTTAAATACATGTTCAATTTTGTTAATATTGTAAAATAATGAATAAGTTTTAATAAATACATTTAACTAAATATACCTTTTTTTACTTATTTTTTCTTTTCATCATCATAGAATGTAAACAGACTCTACCTCAAGACAGCTTCCGACTTAAATAATATTACCACAGCAATTTTTTATACTATTTTTTTTAATTTCTCATACGATTTAAATCGTTTTTATAATCTAACTTTAATGAAATAAGAGCAACGGTCTCCCTTCATACAATAAAAGCTTACTATGATAAACAGTATAAAATTGTTATATATTTCTGGAATAGAAATTATACATTCTTATTTAATGAATAAAATAATATAGTTTATTTAAATTTATTATGACAAAACAATAAATTTTAAAAAGAATACTCTGATAATATTTGCTTAATGTGATCTATATACTATTTATAAATCTACATATTAGTTCCGGATATAAAATTAGGCTTGCTAATGCATCAAAAATATATTATGCGCATTTGAAATGAGATTCGAATGACGCTGATAGACTAATATAATTTTACTACTAGTTTTAAAGATATTAAATAAATTAACAGTACTAATTAAATTAAAATGTTATAGAGTCACAATTTTATTATTATTACATTAATAGATAAAAAAGATATTGTAAGCACAAAACTGTGTTCTTCACCAAGCCAGAATTCAAATCGTCCTCTAATATCTACAAGGAAAACATCTCACTAATAATTATAAAATAATTTATTAAAACGAAAAATGAAATGTTAAAACTAAGGTGACCATTCGTTCCGTATTTAGATGCAATGTCAGGTATATTTTGAAACAATAAAATTGTCCCCTCTTTAAACTAGTGTCCCGTAAAAGTCCCGTTTACCAGTAATACTTATAATCTTACTTTCTTTCGGTCATTAGGCTAAAGTAAAGCTACCTGCTGTGGAGAGAATTTTAAAAATATTTATTCCACTTAAATCATATTTTGAATCTATGCCCAAATATTACTAAACAATTCTTTGAAACTTCCTCTTCGGTAACATGGCTTTTTTGTTCATTCCTTTTAAGTCACTATTCCACAGTGCTGGATTTACGCCCGGGCCTAGGGGCCCAGCCGGTCTGGGGGCCCTGGTTGCGGAGTCTTTTTTTTTCAACCTAAAAAGATCACAAGGGATCTACAACAGGCATTACAAATATCATACAAGTATGGAATCACAATCTCTGGCTAAACAAATATCGCTTAACATTCTCATTAAAATTACTAAGAGTTTTGCTGCTCCATTTACATAAGCACATTTATCCAAACGTAGGAATTGCGTTCCGAATGCTGTTGTGTACACCAGCGTCAAACGGCTCAGCAGAATGGTCGTTTTCAGCGCTAAAGAGAGTAAAGAATTACTTAAGATCTAACATAGGAGAGAACAGGCTCAATTCACTCTCTGTAATGTACATAGAGTCAGAAATAATGCAGTCAATTGACTATGAAGACGTCATTCGTTCTTTTGCACAGAAGAAAGTTCGCCGTAAGATTGTATAAATTCTATAGAATAACGTAACTATATAGTAACATAGACTGTATTATTCTGACGTTTATTAAAATCATTAAAGTCAATTAAAAATTTATTTTTTCTCTCTTCTTTTGTCATTTTTTAGTTTTATTCTTTTCTCTATATTCATCAGTATATTTATTGTTTTTTTCCCTATAATTGTTGTTTCCCTTTTTAAATTTTTTTCTCTTACTTGATCTGTTTGTATCATATTGTTTATTTTCTTTGTAATTAAATTGGCCTAATATTGTACATTAAAAAGGCTAGATGCCCCTACAAATACAATGTTTTTGAATAAATAAATAAAAAAAATGTTCTATATTAGTGCATTTAATTTGCTAAATTTCCAAAATAGCTTCGAGATGGGGGGGGGGGGCAATGTCAAGTGCCTAGGGGGCCCTGGGTCTCTTAAATCCGCCCCTGCTATTCCATAAATGTATTCTTGAAATTCAAGCTCAAAATGTCTCAATAATTGAAGTATCGTCTATTTTGGGAAATCTTAAAATAAAATTGACAGAAAGAAGAAATGAGTCTTTTTTACAGGTAATAGTTAAAAACTTGCTATCAAAGTTAGAGGGGTTCAACCTCGAATCACCAGTTATTTTATTAAATCTGCGTTATCTTTCTATAGCACGTGTATAGAATATTTAGAACAATGGACAGGGAAGTTTGAAGATATAAAATGTTTGCACATTTTACAACTGCAAACATTTCCCATGGGAACATAAGTACTTAAATGAGGTCAAATTTTGCTTTTGTTTGCCTGCAGCATCAAATGCCCCCATAGAAAGAATATTTTCTTGGATGAATAAACTTAAGGTTCTGTGAAAAAACCCAACTTTCGATAGAAATAGTAAAGGCAAATTGGTATGGTATGGACGTGTTCTGAATTTTACGAATATATTGTAAAGACAATGAACTGCTAAAAACAATTCATTCTGTAGAAAAATCATAATATTGTTTTTATTTTTCAGTAGGTACATTAAGTATATTAACAAAATTTTTTAAGTTTTTTCTATAAAGGTACCTACATTTACCTACCTATTCTTTAAAATGAATTTTTTTGGTTAATTAAATTTTAAAAATGTTCTCGCTTAAAAATTAATCATTAATCTTACCTAGCACCAGTTCTTACCCCTATCACGACTTCTATTTATATCCCCCGTATTTTGCTTAAAGATAAATTGTCACCTTAACTTAAGTATTTGAAACCAATAAGCGAATGACACATGTCAAAAATATAATGTTTCGAATTATACTTTATTAATCTTCTAAAAAACAAATATGAAGTTAATTCAAAGAATACGTTGGTTAAATAGTAAATAAACTGGAACGGATCGTTCCTAGACTTTATCCATAGTCGTTTGAAATCAGATATCACTTGCAATTTGCAGGTCATGTTGACTTTAATTCAAAAATAATGATCGATTCTCGATTTTAAAGAATTAAAAAAAAGTACTATCTTACTCTAGAGTAAAGTACTTTAGAAAATAATTTTACTAAAAACTTTATTTAACCTTTTTTATGCTCCCCAAGGTATTTAATTGGGATATTAAATATCATCAAAATTGGTTAAGTCATTTTCAAGATATTTAGAAAAAACTAAAAAAGTCTGAAATAAAGTACTAATGTTTGTGGGCCGATATGTATCAAAAACTAATCAGCGCTTCATTTTGTTAAACTAATGGTAGGTGTTCAATTTCATTTCAATCGGTGCAACGGTGTGGAAAAAATCGTGGGCCAAAAAAACGATAATAGACATCCATACAACGATCCGCAGGCACTAATTGTTACGCCGACGATAGATAGCACTCTGCACGGCAAACCCTCACTCCCGAACAATCGAATCAATGTTGCCTCCTCAATCACTCTCGACCTAGACAAACTGAATAAATGGGGCTCTCAAAACTTAGTTAACTTTAATGCAAACAAGACTCAATGTTGTCTAATTTCCCTGATATTCACTTCGATTCGAATACCCTGAAAATGTGTGACAGCTTATACATGTTGGGCGTCTCTGTCGCATCAGACCTGTCTTGGAATGAACACATCTCCTCTGTGGCGAAATCTGCAGCAAGGAAGATTGGCTTCTTATTCAGGTCCAAGCGATTTTTCAAGCCCCCACATCTTCTCACCATCTACAAGGCCCAAATCCACCCCTGTCTCGAATACGGCTCTCATCTATGGAGAGGAGCCTCTAAATATTCTCTTGCTACTCTGGACGCAATTCAGAAGCGAGCCGTCAGGCTAATTGACGATTCTACCCTTACCGACTCCCTCGACTCGCTAGCTCATCGACGAAATGTCTCTGCCCTTTCCCTTTTCTATAGATACTATCCCGGCCGGTGCTCCGATGAGATAATATCAATAGTTCCCCCCAAAGCATGCTTTGCACGTAGCACGCGTTTTGCCGACTCCCAGCACTCTTTCGCGGTCAAATTAGAAAAGTGCCGGACCACTTCATTCGCCAATACGTATATCCCCATGACTTCAAGGAACTGGAACTCTCTCCCAGCACTTATAATCTTCAAACCTTCAAAACCCGAGTGCATAAACACCTACGTCTACACCCTCTCACTAAATCAACTTTCCCTTCTCTTCGGTAATGCAAGGGTCTTTCGAGATCCATAGGGGCCTCATCTTTACTGTGCTTTTTGCATTCGATTGCATTAAAAAAAAAACTAAATGAAAAAATCGCACTTTTTGGCCTCTGGACGAGACCCCATGTAATTTTTGGCAAAACCGTCACGTGCTAAAATTCAACCTAATTGAATACTACAATTTGTGACTTTAATTGACACCATGGGTTCCGTAGTCTTTTCCTGAGGACCCTTTAAATTCACGCTTGACGCGAGACCGATTACAATACTTTACCCATGCTCCGCTATGGATAAAGTAAAAATAAATTTGAAAGAGAACCTAAAGTGATTAGATCGAATCGAGGAGGACCGAAAAACAATATTTAAATAAAATAGTTTTCTATTTTTTGAAATCACAAGGAATTCAATCCTAGTTAACTGCTCCCTAATCTCCCCAGCAGAACGAAAAATTTGAACATTAGTAGAACTATTTTGTCTAATATACTTAAGAAAAGAGAAGGAAATTACAGAATAGAACTATAGAAATGATATTTATTGGATATGACCAAACATATAAAGCATATAGGTGTTTTCTTTTGCAATGTCATAATCTTCTTTCCAAGGGAGCGTGACCCTCACATCTCCATATTCTAACACCCCTAGTCTTATTGATCGCAACCCGCCAGCGTGGTCTGAGTCTGACCATAGCTGTAGCAGCATGAAGTGTAATGCCAAGTTGAACCCATCTATCTTTTATCTATGGTTGAACCTTTATTTGATTTGTCCATCTGCCTTTTCTTCTTTTGCCCTCCACCTTGCCCTGCACGAAATCCCCTCCAAGCCGATATTTGAGCGGGTGAGGTGGCCGAAGTACTTGATCACTCTCTCGAGTACCATCCCAGAAAGACTCCGATCTGCGTGAACTTCCTCTAAAATTGACTTATTAGTGGACTGTCAAAAGGACTCTTAACATTCTCCTCCTACACCACATCTCGAAGGAGTATCCGATCGCAGTTCTTCCTCTTTAAGGTCCATGTCTCGGAGGCATAGAGGGAAAACGATAGTCTTGACTCTTTAATTGACTCTATATCTAGATGTCTAAGACTCTCTTCCATTAAAGAATACAATTTTCTTTGAATTCACTTCATTAATTTGACAAAATTTAAACAAATTTGAAGAAGCATTACAGATAGCTATCGATTTAATTAACATCCATTTGTTCGATTAAACTCAACTTCAAACACTTTGTGAAATAACTTTTTACTGAAATTAGATTTTCTTTAATATGAGGTACAGAGTTTCTGTAAGTAGTGATATGGACAAGACTCTTTTTCTATTTATAGTTTGTTAAATCTGCTTCTGGTCATGTTTCAAGTGCTGTGAGCACATGATTGTCCTAGCTCCTTGTAAAACTATTCACCCGTGTCCAACTATCCTCGCCAAGGTCAGTTAGATTTCGAAATAAATAGGTAATTTCAGTCATCTCATTAAACTGAAGTGATTACTGGGGTGCTTTTTTTGATGGTAATCTTTTAGAGGTTTGTCTTTTTCTGGGTCATGACATAATTGATTGTCTTACACGGGTAATCCAATCAGCGTCCTGACTTAATCCATAGTATTGTCTTGGTGTACTACATTTCAAATATTTTCTTTAATTAATAATAGCTCTAACTTATATATACATACAAAATAATTTAAATTATTTAGCTTCGTAGGTAATTTGTACCTTTATATTTTCAGCCATAAACATAAAAAAAACTTAATAAAATACCTTTCTACAATTGTCTTAATATTTGCAATATTTGCTAAATTTTATTATTCGTTAATTATTATTATTTTATAGGTTCAATACTGGCCGCACAAGTTGTAAGAAAAACTTCTATATAGGACCAAAAAACTTTATATGCTTTTATGAGTAAAAAATGAACAAGAAAAAACAATTACCTAGATAAAATAAAAATATAATAATTATGTCTTGCACAATTGAACTTACAAATTTGAGGGGTATTTAATAAATTAGCATAACTACTTCAATTCGATTAAAATGCTGAAGCATAGGTAGTCGAAATTTTATTAAAATAAAATTATTGTAAGCAGAAATCTGTAAGTATGTAATTTTGTTCTTTAGATAAAAGAATAATTCAATAATTCGCATTGGATAAAGTAATGTTAACCTACACCTTTTTTTTAAGACGGTTAAAAAAATAATATTTCAATGAGAAAATGACAGCTGTCATCTGTCAAAAGCAATTGACGTCATTGAAATATTTTCATTTAGCGTTGCTCGTCAACAAATGACGTGTTCTTATCCAAAAGCGTGGCTATTTTCACGTGTGTACAATTCTTAAATGTCTCACACTCGACCAATCTAACATTAATATTTATACCATGATTTCTGTTACTAAAACTATAAATTTTTGATTTAGACTTTGTGTCGAGATAATATTGTATTCATTTGAACTCGAATGAAAATGACAAAACACCAATTGATTTTAAATTAAAAAAAAACATTAAATATATATTAATTAACGAGGCAAATTTGAAATATAATTGTCAGCTCGGATTTTAAACTGACAGCTCCAATTGATTCTTATTAACCAGGCAAATTTGAAATATAATTTTAATTTGCACTCGAATTTTGAAATGAAAGACTCCAAATCATTTTAAATTAAGAAACATTAAATATATCGATAATTATTCCTCACCCCCCCCCGCCCCGCCACTCAAAAATTTAATATTCAATTCGCTTTTCTTTGCGCACAGAAGAAATTATTCACATCTTATTTGATTTATATTTTATATATTATTTGTTTATTTTTTAATAATTTGCACTATTATTTAATTTTTTATATTAAATGACACACAAAAAAACCTAAGCAAAAAAAATCAAGCCTTGGCGACTCTGATTTTTACCATCTGGATTTGGGGATCCCTATAATATATTTACTCTATACACGATTTTCTTCATTGATTCTGCTTTGAATATATCATTAATAATCAAGAGTTATAACTAGAGTGCCGTGGACAAATAATTTAATACACCATTATACAAAAGCAAGTACATTTTTCTCATTTTATTTTAAACGTGGTTTTTTAAGAGGAATACAATTTTTGGACCGAGACGCTGTCCGCCAGGGCACCAGCCCGGAGGGCCGAGCTTCGGGGGCGTGCCGAAGGCACGCACGAAAAGCTCGTTATAATATATCGACATATGTACATGTAGGTACGAGTTGCACTTGCAGTGTTATTTTATCAACTGTTTTTTTCCACTTATTATACATATAAATAAAATTCCTTCCTACCTTTCAAAGTTGACCAGTGCTCGTGGCAATGAACTAAATTGATTGTCAGCAAGATCTAGTTGTTGAAGAAGTGAGGAGAGCCGAGATAACCATTTCGGCAATGAAATCAGACTATTTCGACGAAGTCGAATGGCTAGGGGGTGAGGCACCCTTGCCAGCGTATTGGTGGTGGCCATAGGTGGAGAATCTGAAATCCCTGGTCCATTATCAGAAAGATCAAGCTCAGTAAGAGCTCCTGAGGACACAATAGGAGGACCAGAATTATTTGCAGGTAAAATCTGAAATAAAAACAAAAAATATCGAAATAAATTAAATTAATCCGCTATATTTTGAAAAAAATATGGTCATATTTTAAATAAGATAAACAGTAATGACTTGGAGCGGAACATATTATATAGTATCAAAGCATATCTTATAAAAATTCCAATGGCTGGCCACGAGCCCCTCGTCAGTATGGGCAGTGGCGCATCGGTTTTGGTTGAAGGATTTCAAACAACTTGTCAGGACCTTTAACTTCTCAAAGGTCCAAATATTATACTTAGACACGTGTTTAGCTTTTTAATAATAACCCAAAAGTAAATAAAATACAACAGTAAATATTAAGATTTGTTTAAATACTAGATATGTAACTTTTAATATTTTATTGTATTAGCCACTTAAACTATAACCAAAAAAATTTCCATTTTACTTTAACGAGAATAAAAGTTTCCTAATATAAATATATTTGATGAAAGAAAATATCTAAAATAACTTTTTGAACAAATAACCTAGTGTATTATTTTTATTTTAGTATGTAGGTATACCTAATTATGTTTCAACTAGAGCTAACAGTAAATTTTTTTTAATGTTTTAAGGTTTTTTATTTTATTTTTAGTTTCTTTATAGTGCAGTCAAATTGTGTTTTAATCAGGAAAGTTTATAGGTAGTTCTGAATTTTTGCATATATGTTTTTTGAGGCGCTGAATCCAAATCTGAGGTCTCCCACCAAAATTTCGTGACGCAACATTGTAGAAAATGTAAAAAAAAGTGAAAATTTCAATTTTTGGCGGGTTTTTTGCTTATAACTCGAAAACTATAAACTTTTCGTAAATAACTTTTCAAATCAAAATAAAGGTTCATAAAATCCCCTACAAATTTCATCATTTAGGTTTTTTTCTCCGACCAACCATTTGGGCTCAAGCGCTAGTTGAAAATTGGCCTATTTTTTCTGTTTCGGCAAATCCCAAAAGCTTTCACTTTTTTTGATATTTTCCCATTTCACCATGAAGGAGCACGTTTTCGACAAAAACTCTTAGATTTATAGATATCCAGCAATTTCCATGAAAGGAAATGATCTATTTTTTCAAAAAAATCCAAGTTTTTCCTTCATAAAATGAAAACCACTCACCCTAGAAACTTTTCAAATCAAAATGAAGGTTCATAAAATCCCTACAAATTTCATCATTTATGTTATGTTCTATCTCATTCTCTAGGAAATTTTATTGACTTGAACGTTTACTTGGACTACTTTTTTGATAAAACTCTTAGATTTATAGATATCCAGCATTTTCCATGACACTTCTGAGGATTCGGATAATATCCTCTCATGGAAAATGCTGGAAATTTCGAATTTATGGACATTTACAAACCCCTGGACATAATTACAAATTAATAAACCTATTCCTATTTATTTTTAATAGAAAAGTTTTTATTTATTTTATATTTAGGTCTGGCTAAATGGGCATTTAGTTCCCAAGGCCAAGTTAAAAGAAAACAAATATTTAGTTCATGATCTCATGATTCATCATCAAGCCTATAGTCAAATTTTGATTCAAATAAGACCAGGGGTAGTCATGGTGCGGGAACGCCGTTCCCGCACTGGTTTTGAGTTTTTGTATTTTTGTATTTTATCTATTTATTTAATAGATAAGAAACTGGTTAAGTGAAAAAATTTTTAAGAAAAAATAAAAACCGACTTCAAAAAATTAAATGCAACAAATAAAATACACTAAAAGGTATAAAATAATTATTATCTTATTTAGTTACAACTAAACGACGAAATATTAACACGAAATTACTTTTTGAAGTCGGTGCCAAACATATACCTTTTATGAATCGCACTCGACGGATCTTACTTAGTACGTTTGGAGGATATGCTCGCTTATAGGTATAGTTTGTTTGGTACCGAATTCAAAAAGTAATTTCGTGTTAATATTTCGTCGTTTAGTTGTAACTAAATAAGATAATAATTATTTTATACCTTTTAGTGTATTTTATTTGTTGCATTTAATTTTTTGAAGTCGGTTTTTATTTTTTTCTTAAAAATTTTTATTTTTCTCTTTTTAGTGATGTTATTAATAGTGATCATATCATCAGAACTTGACCAAATTAATATGACACCATCCCTAAGACACCCCCTTTCGGATAAAAAAAGAACCATCGAAATCGGTTCATAAACAAAGAGGTTAGGTCTAAACAAACCTAATAAAAAAGGTCTAATACCTATGAAAAAAAATCGAAAAAAAATGTGACCAATCGGAAGCTAGACTGGACCCAATGCAAAAAAAATTTCAAAATCGGTTGACAATTGGCGGAGATATGAGGTAACATAGGCACAAAAAAAAAAAAAAAATTCAGTCGAATAGAGAACCTCCTCCTTTTTTGAAGTCGGTTAAAAATGACTAAAATTGGTGCCAGAAACCTTTAAAATGGCATAATTTGGAACATATAATTCGAAAAATTTCTGGAGAGGACCCCGAAACCCGGAATTTCAGCGTACCTGCAGTGTTAAATTTGGGATGACACCACTGAATAAGACTACAAATAGAGGATGGGTTTTCATAATGAGCCCTAATTTCTTATTTTGACCAAAAGATGACTATTTTTTACAGCAAAATTTTCAAATTTCTATTTATGTTTGATCTCAGAGTATGTAAAATTTCACCCCTCTCGCTTCTTTAGAATTTGGCTTTAATCATATTCTATGTTCATTGACGTTCACTCAGACCTTAAAACCCAATAGCGAAACATGTTCCCTTCTTTTACTTTTGTCTAAGCTAGGCTTGAAAGAATCTTCTTAACAATAGCCACTTGATCTAATTTAACTGAGGATTCTAGTATTATCTTTTTTTAACCGACTTCAAAAAAGGAGGAGGTTCTCTATTCGATTGAATTTTTTTCTTAAAAATCTTGACATCATGGTAAATATGTTCAAATAAAATAAATCAATAATCATTTAATGATTCAAAAAAATAAATAAATTGGCACGTTCTGATGTGGCCATCCACTTGACATTACCATACAACCTGGCCACCTCTCTTATATTTAATTAAATTATTTATAATCATGTAGGTGGGGTGGCGGTTAATTTTTGCATTTTTAGATTACTGGGGGCCCGCTGATTATGTATACAACATTTGGTCGAGTTTGGTACAAGAGCCAAGAATTTCATCCTCCACCCCCATTTTGGGCATTTTTGGTTTTCTGGGGCCCATGTATGCATTGATTATGTATACAAAATTTGGTTGAATTTGGTTCATGGGACTCTATTTTCATTTTTTGGCCCTACGCTCCCCCCCCCCATTTTGGGCGGTTATTTTTGTATTTTTAGACTTCTAGCAGCCCACGGATTATGAGTATACAAAATTTTGTTTAGTTTGGTACAAGGGCCTATATTTTCATTAACCGCCTCCCCCCATTTTGGGCAGTTAGTTTTTACATTTTTAGACTTCTGGGGGCCAACGGATTATTTATGTATACAAAATTTTGTTGAGTTTGCTCAAATGGGCTAGATTTTTAATTTTTAACCCCCTCCTCCAACTTCCTTAATTTTGGGTCGATATGCACCAAAATTTAAGCAGCTCTTAATCTCCATGCACTAAAACAGGGTGTGAAATTTGGTTTTGATATTCACACTAGTTTTTGAGCTAACTCGTCCACAAAAATTTGGTAACGCACAGTCTAACTAACTAACAGACATTTTGAAAAAACAATTATTATCTCGAAAAATATAATTTTTTCGATGTTCACTTATTAGGGCTTTTTTGTAGAGCGAAATGCCATGGTTTCGCTCAATTTTTTTAATCAAAATAGTTTCAGCCGTCTTTTAGATATTTTGAAAAAAAGAAGGAAAAAACCACTTATTTCATGCACGATTACAATACTTGACCATACCCTGTATGGTGAAGTAATAAGCTGACGTGTTCTGATGTGGCTATCCACTTGACTTTACCCTACAACCTGGCCCCTCACTTATATTTAATATTTAATAAAATTATTTATAATCATGTAGGGGGGGGGGGCTAGTTTTTCCATTTTTAGACTTCTGGTGGCCCACTGATTATGTATACAAAATTAGGTTGAGTTAGGTACAAGAGCCTAGATTTTCATTTTTTGACCATACGCCCCTCCCCCCCATTTTGGGAGGTCAGTTTTTGCATTTTTAGACTTCTGGGGCATCACTGATTATCTCTACAAAATTTGGGTGAGTTTGCTCAAATGGCCTCGATTTTATTTTATCCCCACTCCACCCCCTTAATTTTTGTCGATATGCACCAAAATCTAATCAGCTCTTAATCTCAATGGACCAAAACTACGTGTAAAATTTGGTTTCGATATTCACACTAGTTTTTGAGCTAGCTCGTCCACAAAAATTTGGTAACACACAGACTAACGGACAACCAGACATACTAACAGTCATTTTGACAAAACAATTATTATCTCGAAAAATATAATTTTTTCGATGTTCACTTATTAGGGCTTTTTTGTAGAGCGAAATGCTATGGTTTCGCTCAATTTTTTTAATCAAAATAGTTTCAGCCGTCTTTTAGATATTTTGAAAATAAACTGCAACGGATCGTTGCTAAACTTTATCCAAATTCATTTGAAATATTAATATGTTTATTCCTTTATTATTAATCAGATATCACTTGCAATTTGCAGTTCATGTTGACTTTAATTCAAAAATAATGATCGATTCTCATTTAATAGTCGAGGAATAACCATTTTATATTGGATTTTTGATGCTTCGATTATTATTGGTAACCATTGCTGAAGACATGGAGGAATCGACTTAAAATCAAAAATAACGATCGATTCTGTCTAATACTAGAAGAATAACCTTATTGCATTCAATTTTTGATGTTTTGACTATTAATGGCAACCTCTACTGAAAACGTGAAAGAATCGACTTAAAATCATAAAAAGACTAAATTATTTTATGGCAAACAACTCAAGCTTGAGTTGTTTACCAAAAAAGAATTTAGTCTTTTCCTCCCCAAATTTTTAGCATTTCACAGAGAGAAGCCTATCCATTCTTACTTAAGCAAGGCTAAATGAGCTATATTAAAACTTTCAAATGAATAAATTTTAAAGAATTTAAAAATTAAAAAAAGTACTCTCTTACTCTAGAGTAAAGTGCTTTAAAATATAATTTTACTAAAAACTTTATTTAACCTTTTTTGTGGTCCCCAAGGTACTTAATTAGAATATTAAATTTCATCAAAATTGGTTAAGTCATTTTCAAGATATTTAGGAAAAACTAAAAAAGTACTGAAATAAAGTACTAATGTTTGTGGGCCGATATGTACCAAAAACTAATCAGCGCTTCTATTTTGTTAAACTAATGTTTGGCTTTTCAATTTCATTTCAATCGGTGTAACGGTGTGGAAAAAATCGTGTGCCAAAAACGATAACATCCATCCATCCATCCATACATCCATCCACACGCACTAAATGAAATAAACTGCAACGGATCGTTGCTAAACTTTATCCAAATTCATTTGAAATATTAATATGTTTGTTCCTTATTATTAATCAGATATCACTTGCAATTTGTAGTTCATATTGAAATTAATTCAAAAATAATTCTCATTTAAGAGTCGAGGAATAACCATTCTACATTGGATTTTTGACGTTTCGGTTTTTATTGGTAACCATTGCTGAAGACATAGAGGAATCGACTTAAAATCAAAAATAGCCATCGATTCTCATCTAATACTTGAGGAATAACAATTCTACATTAGGCTTTTGACGTTTTCGATTATTATTGGTAACCATTGCTGAAGACATGGAGGAAACGACTTAAAATCAAAAATAACGATCGATTCTTATCTAATACTAGAGGAATAACCTTATTGAATTCCATTTTTGATGTTTTGACTATTAATGGAAACCTCTACTGAAAATGTAGAAGAATTGACTTAAAATCAAAAAGACTAAATTCTTTTTTGGTAAACAACTCAAGCTTGATAAGAATCGATCGTTATTTTTGATTTTAAGTCGTTTCCTCCATGTCTTCAGCAATGGTTACCAATAATAATCGAAACGTCAAAAACCTAATGTAGAATTGTTATTCCTCAAGTATTAGATGAGAATCAATCGCTATTTTTGATTTTAAGTCGATTCCTCTATGTCTTCAGCAATGGTTACCAATAAAAACCGAAACGTCAAAAATCCAATATAGAATGGTTATTCCTCAAGTACTAGATGAGAATCAATCGCTATTTTTGGTTTAAAGTTGATTTCTCTATGTCTTCAGGAATGGTTAGTAATAAAAACCGAAACGTCAAAAATCCAATATAGAATGGATATTTCTCAAGTATTAGATGAGAATCAATCGCTATTTTTTATTTTAAGTCGATTCCTCCATGTCTTCAGCAATGGTTACTAATAAAAACCGAAACGTCAAAAATCCAATATAGAATGATTATTCCTCAAGTACTAGATGAGAATCAATCGCTATTTTTGGTTTAAAGTCGATTTCTCTATGTCTTCAGCAATGGTTACTAATAAAAACCGAAACGTCAAAAATCCAATATAGAATGATTATTCCTCAAGTACTAGATGAGAATCAATCGCTATTTTTGGTTTAAAGTCGATTTCTCTATGTCTTCAGCAATGGTTACTAATAAAAACCGAAACGTCAAAAATCCAATATAGAATGATTATTCCTCAAGTACTAGATGAGAATCAATCGCTATTTTTGGTTTAAAGTCGATTTCTCTATGTCTTCAGCAATGGTTACTAATAAAAACCGAAACGTCAAAAATCCAATATAGAATGATTATTCCTCAGGAACTAGATGAGAATCAATCGCTATTTTTGGTTTAAAATCGATTTCTCTGTCTTCAGCAAAGGTAACGGATAAGAAAACAACGCAGTTGCTATGGTTACTCATAAAAATTCCTCCCAAATTTTTAGCATTTCACAGAGAGAAGCCTATCCATTCTTACTTAAGCAAGGCTAAATGAGCTATATTAAAACTTTCAAATGAATAAATTTTAAAGAATTTAAAAAATTAAAAAAGTACCATCTTACTCTAGAGTAAAGTAAAAGAAGGAAAAAACAAACAACTTTTTTCATGCACGATTACAAAACTTGACCATAAAGTAAAAAATCGAGGTGTTGTTACGTGTCTAAAATTGAATATAAGTGTTATAAAACAATGTTTAAGAAAACACTTTAACACAATCGGCCTTTTTCGGGGCCCCTTACAAACAGCCCCCCCCCCCCCGCAGCCGCTCATTCCGCTTACCCTATGATCTGCCACTGGGTTAAGAACCACTGAACTATACGACTTTTAACAAGCATAACGATACTTTTATTTTTTAGAGGTCCAAAAATTATTTGCACGCAGGCTCTTCGTTGAGAAGGCTAGTCCTAAATTCATATATTATCAAAATTTCGATATGATGGTAAAGATTTAAAATGTTAAATAAAATTCAAATGATACAGTCGATGCGGAACAAGAAAGAATGAATGGACTATATATGTATATAAATATATCTCTATAAGAAGTGTGCGTGTATTTCAACAGGCCATGACGGACGGGCCGATCTTTAAGTACTAGAATAATAATGATGTGGATTTGTTAAGTTTCCTTATGCTTTCTCCACTTTTTCTAGCACCTGCCTATCGCCTCCATGTTACATGCACTCTCACTTCTTTAATACATGAGTAACTAAAATTAAATACTAAAACATGTTTTTTTTAACTAATCAAAGAAAAATATGTGTCGATTGAGTTTTTATTTATTTTTAACCGACTTCAAAAAAGGAGGAGGTTCTCAATTCGACTGATTTTTTTTTTGTCTATGTTACCTGATATCTTCGCCAATTGTGAACCGATTTTGATGATTTTTTTTGCATTGGGTTCAGTCTAGTTTCCGATTGGTCCCGTTTTTTTTCAATGGCATTGGACCTTTTTTGCTATGTTTGTTTAGGCATAACTCCTTTGTTTATGTACCGATTTCGATGATTCTTTTTATATTGGAAAAAGGGTACCTTAGGGGTGGTCCCATATTAATTTGGTCAAGTTCTGATGATATGATCAATGACGAATTAACGTAAATATCCAATTCTTATGAGCAAATAATCGAAATTATAATAAAAAAATCAATCTTAAAACGTTCATTTAAAACCCGCAAACGTTTCTAGAGAATTTCTATATTTATGAATTGAATTTTATTATCATTTTCTGATTCATTCGCCCGACCCTTTCTCTTACGAGATGCATGCAAGGTATTATATTAAGTCACTATTAATAACATCACCAAAAAGAGAAAAATAAAAATAATTTTTATAAAAAAATCAAACCGACTTCAAAAAAATTAAATGCAACAAATAAAATAATAAAACTCAAAAATAAAATAAAATGCACTAAAAGGTATAAAATAATTAACTAATTTAGTTACAGCTAAAGGACGAAATATTTACATGAAATTACTTTTTGAAGTCGGTGCCAAACAAACTATACCATATAAGCGAGCGTACCCGCCAATCGTACGTAAATAAAATCCGGCGAGTTTGATTCATAAAATGTATATTTTTGTCACCGACTTCAAAAAGGGATTTCATGTTAATATTTCTTCGTTTAGTTGTAACTAAATTAGATTATTATTTTATACCTTTTAGAGCATTTTATTTTATTTTTGAGTTTTATTATTTTATTTGTTGCATTTAATTTTTTTGAAGTCGGTTTTATTTTTTTTTATAAAAATTATTTTTTGATAAATTTCTTAAATCTTTATCAGATGAAGAATTAGTTTTAAAATAAACTGATGTGGCCATCCAAATAACTTTACCATACACCTGTGGGTCCTCGCTTATATTTAATATTGAATTAAAATAATTTATAATTATTTAAGAAAGAACCCCCCCCCCCCGCACTTTTAATTTTGGGCCCATTAGCAATTAATAATACTTCCTTTTAATTATGAGACAATTTTATTAGAAATATCACGTTTCTTCGATTTTTGATTGAAAATATTTTTGACCGACTCCCCCCCCCCCCCACTCAATTTCACATAGAGAGTCATTTTCATAAGCGTATGGGGATAACTCTCTTTTTTATTATAGGTTTATTTTATGGTATATTTCATTTTTCTCGGTTTTTTTTTTAGTTTGAAAATCTTATAATTTTGATTTTTGCCCCCCCCCCCCCTTAATTATTTGTTCGATTTGAACCAAAATCTAATCAGCTCTTAATCTCAATGCATCTAAACTACATCTGAAATTTCGTTTTGATATTGACACTAGTTTTTGTGCTAGTGCGTCCACAAAAATTTGGCAACGCACGTATTAACTAACTGACTAATCGAATTTAGGGAACGCGGTGTTGATTTATAGTGAAACATTATTAAAATTATATTAGGTTGGAGTTGGTCTCCTTGTGAAACACCACTAACTCCAACCTAATATAATTCTGACTAACTAACTTACTAACAGATTTTGACAAAACAATTATTATCTCGAAAAATAAAAAATTTTCGATGTTCACTTATTAGGGCGTTTTTGTAGACCGAAATGCTATGGTTTCGCCGAATTTTTTTAATCAAAATGTTTTCAGCCATTTTTGAGATATTTCGAAAAAAAGAAGCAAAAAAATCACTTTTTTCCATGCACGATTTCAATACTTGACCATACTCATGTATGGTAAAGTAAAAATAATATAATGGCATGTATTTTAATTTAATTAGTGCGTGGAAGACCGAACTTCGCTTGGATTTTAATTATTGTTTATTCAATCAACCACTTGTTTTGTTTTGATTCGATCTCATGATTCGTATTTTTCCATCTTTTAATAATTAGTTTAATTAAAAAACCTATCAAAATGTTTTTTCCAAAAAAGTATACTTATTGTATTTGTCGAAATTATAAGTCGGTTAAAACTGACCTACAGAACCAGCCCACAATACCACTCCAAGGTCTTTGGGCAAAATGACCTGACCCAGCTCATTGTCTGTGTACATACAAAAGAAAAAGGAAACATTTTAAGAACCCAAACACTTATTCCTTGACCTGTGAATAATTACTTTAATTAAGTTAAAGTAAATAAATTAAATTAAATTGATGAGACCCTAACGGATCAATTTGTTGACCCAACAAAACCCTTAATTCGTGATTTTCATCGAAATCGTTTGAGCCGTTTTTGAGAAAACGATTCTATATAAATATATACAAGAATTTCCCAATGAATATAATAATATAAGGATGTAAGAAAGTGCAACGCCTATTACCTTAGTAAAGGAAATGGGAAAGAGCAAGATGATAGAACTAACAATAATCAGGGGTTGAATTATAGTCAAAGACACAAGTAAAGCCGAGTCGAATAATTCTAATCGTGAAACGCATTCATGTAAATTATGTGAATTTCGAATAAAATAAAAAGCTCTGTTGTAGCACTTCTAGGGTGTGTCTTCTGCTTGATGTAAATAAATATACATATGTTACGACAACACTTTAAGTTTTTGGTTGCAACCCTTCTTGACCAGAGAAAGGTTGACGATTTGTCGATTTTATCTCGAAGATAGCTCCCCGCAGAATGGTCTGGTAACGTGTCCAAGCGATTCGACCTGTTTAAGCCCTGATGCTGATTGAGGTAATTGAAGTAGGAGAGTAGGATGTATTTAAAAGAAGAGATTATTTAATATTGGTTTTTATTGGTTAATTATAAGTACACATTTCTCCATAGCTGATGGCTGGAGAGCTTGAATTCATCTCTTAACTCCAATTGACAACTGAACCACCCCAACTGGGCTTCAAATTAGAACTGTCTGACCCCAAGTGGATTTCAGCTTCCACCGCCAACTCTCTGACTGACCAAAACTCTCACTGTCTGTCATCTCTGGGAGTTTCCAAGAAAAGACATCTTGATTGGTTAAGTCCTTAATGAGAAGGCGTATTTTTAAATCATCGAGCACTCCCATTTTTAAGGGAGGACTTCGAAAACCACGTGACCTTTTTTTGGGAATATTCCGTTAGAAACTCTTTTTTTGAAAGATCATTTTTTATACAAAGATATAAGAGCAAGTAGATTTATAATTAACTGTCAACTCTGGTATATGACTTATTTCCTATCATCATATAATTTTGACGAAGACCCAGGGGTCGGCGAAAAAGAGCGGAAAGGGGATATATAGGGGGTGCTGGTCGGGGGTGCTAAAAGCATTCGGGTCCGGATGTGTACAGAGAGGACCTCAATCGCCCTCGTACATCTGGTTGCAGTGACCTTAATTAAAAAAAGAGAATTCCTTTAAGGATTCAAACAATTTACAAAAGCATTTCCTGTCCGCGACAAAATTATCGACGGGCACAACACATAAAAATACAAATATTCAGAGTTTTCACAGATTTGTCTCATTCAGGGGGCTTCGAGATATTAATGGATCTTATAAAAAAAAAAAGTGATTTTTAAAATGTACATGTTTGCAAATTATTTTATTATGCTATATATCTTGCGATATATCCCTGAATCGTTAATCTAGGATTAAATCATTAAAGTTTATGCTGATTAAAATTTATAAAACTATTCAAGCTGTAAAGCGATGTAATAATGTGTATGTACATTTTATGTAATTATTGTAAAATTATAAAAAAATAAGTTCTTGTTTTTTTTATTTTTACTGTATCCTTAATTCTTTGAGGTGAGGGGGGGGGGGGCGGGCTTTAATATTCTCCGGGCCAAAACCCCCATAGATCCGCCCCTGGGCTCACTATAGAAATAACTATTTAACGTGATCATGATAATTTTTTCCTATGGGATAGCATTAAATAAAAAGATAAAATGGCGACCATTTTGAAAGAAAGAATTAGAGCAGCAATTCGAAACATAAAATTGTATTTATTCACGCCACTTATGAACTTTTCAAAAAGAAAATTGAAAAATGAAATACTATGAAGGGTTTGAAGGTGAAAATCAGAGATAAATTGTTTTAAATATAGAACAATATGCTCAATAGCATATTGGCGGATTTAGCCGGTTCTGGAAATTCTTGATGGATCGACTCCGAATGAATTTAATATTCGGATATGCGGATTTCAAATTAATTTATATTTAAATATAAAAATCCCAAAGTTAGGATATAATATAAAATATCCTTAACAGCTCGGATTTAATAGACAAAAATCTTTTTTGATTTCATTAGTAATTTTAAGTGACGTAACTAGGCGGGTGCATCAGCTGCACCCGTACAGGGCTAGTAAGGACTGAAAAAGCCTTAAAAAACGCATAGTAAAAAATGGTAAAATGTTAAAGTGCTGAATACTATCAATAATTAAATTAAGTCTTACAAACAAATTGCAATGATTTATCAATATTTATTTATTTATAAAAATAGGGATGAGGGTCCAAATTTAATACCAAGTACTGGGCCGTTCAAAGGCATTGGAAATTGTATATAGTTTATTATTTGTAATCAATATATATTCATTATAAATTAAAATCAAGATTAAGAACTTTACTTCTAAAAGTGATGTTCAAAATTTATTAACTTTTCTGGTTACCCTGTACATTAAACATCGAATCTTTTAGCGGGAAATATATGGTTTAGAACAAGGGGTGAACCGCGACCTAATATAGTGTACACCTACTTCCACTTCCACTTTCATTTCCAAGTAAAAGACAATAGATGAAGGGGCATTATCTAATGAATTCCAAAATAATTCCAAAGACGTGTACACCTAATTCCAGTCGCAGTTCACCCATGGGTTTAGAATAATTAGTTTTTTCTATGAAATGTATATTAAAAGAGTTTTTATTACAATGATCTCATTTAGGAAAAACATATATATATAAAATATATCGTAAATAAATAGAGGTTTAGATAATACTTAATTGCGTTGAGAAAAAGAAAAATGATTAATTAATGTGGTCATGTTTTAGTATTATGAAGAGAGGTAGAGATTAATAATAATAGGAAAAGTTATGAATTCGAGTTTTCTTTTAAACATATTAAGAGAAGTAAAAGCGGACGGTTCCAAAGATGAAACGCGACGAAATAGAAAGAAAGAGTTTTGAATGATGGCAAATTGCAAAACAGTGCAAAAGAATAAAGGAAATAGAATATGCAGCAATAGCTCACTTTATAGTAACCCTTATATAAAAATTAAAATATATGAAGAAATATATACAATTCTTTTATAAAAACAATAAGAAATTCATTTAATAATTGAATTTCAAACGTTTGGTGAAAATTAATTCTCTTTCCAGTAAAGTAAAGATTAGTCCAGTCAAATTGTGCTCAATAGGGGCGATGAATCCAAATCTGAGGTCTCCCACCAAGATTTCGTGACGCAACATTGTAGAAAATGCAAAAAAAGCGGTTTTTCGATTATAACTCGAAAACTATCAATTTTTCGTAAATAACCTTCCTATTCAAAATGAAAGTTCATAAGATTTCCTACAAATTTCATTATTTAGGTTTTTCCTCCGACAAACCGTTCGGACTCAAGCGTAAAATCCAATTTTCAACCTCGGCAGTCCCCCGGATCACCCAAAAACTCGCACTTTTTTTCGATATTTCCCCATTTTGACCATGAAGGAGCACGTTTTAGACAAAGACCACTATATACATTTTTAAATTAGATTAAATTTGCTACAATTCAAACAAAGTTTCATCTTAATTGGATAAATGGTAATCCGAGCCGCAATGAGGTTGAAGTTTTGAAAAACTGAAATTGTTTGCAAAAAATCGCAGTTTTTCCTTCATAAAATGAAAACCACTCATCCAGGAAACTTGATTTTTGTTTCATTCTCTAGGAAATATTATTGACTTGAACATTTACTTGGACAACTTTTTTGATAAAACTTAGATTTATAGATATCTAGCATTTTCAATGACAGGATTTGATCCGAATCCTTAGAAGTGTCATGGAAAATGTTGGATATCTATAAATATAAGACTTTTATTAAAAAAGTTGTCCAAGTAAACGTTCAAGTCAATAAAATTTCTAGAAAATGAGACAGGAATCAAGTTTCTAGGATGAGTGGTTTTCATTTTATGAAAGAAAAACTGCGATTTTTTGAAAAACTAGATCATTTCCTGTCATGGAAAATGCTGGATATCTGTAAATCTAAGATTTTTAACAAAAAAAGTGGTACAATTAAACGTTCAAGTCCACAAAATTTCCTAGAAAATGAGATAGAAATCAAGTTTCTAGAATGAGTGGTTTTCATGGCACGGATGAAACTTTGTTTGAATTGTAGATAATTCAATCTAGTTTAAAAATGTATAGTGGTCTTTGTCCAAATGGGAAAACATCGAAAAAAGTGCGAGTTTTTGGCTGATCCGGGGGTCTACCGAGGTCGAAAATTGGATTTTGCGGTTGAGCCTGAAAGGTTGGTCGTAGAAAAAAATCTAAATTATGAAATTTGTAAGAAACTTTATGAACTTTCATTTTGAATAGGAAGGTTATTTACGAAAAGTTGATAGTTTTCGAGTTATAAACGAAAAACCGCTAAAAAAATGGAAATTTTCACCTTTTTTTGCATTTTTTATAATATTGAGTCAGGAAATTTTGGTGGGAGACCTCAGATTTGGATTCAGCTCCCCCATAGATGAAAAAAATCAGAACTGCCCCAAAACTTTCATGATAAAAACACAATTTGACTGGACTAGATCTACAAAAATCTTAACTAAGATTTAAAAAAAAAAATAAATAAAAACATATTTCCATTACTAGACATAGACACTGTTTCTATTTATAGTTTAGTAATGGAAATCAAATAATAAATATAATATTAAATCATATAAAATATAAATAAAAATAGGATAATAAATGTCTATCTAACCTGATGACGCTAAAAGCCAAGTCATATTGTTGACTTCAAAATGAATTGAATTAGATACCTCATACAATTTGAGGCTGATTTCACTCGATGACTAATCGGCCGATAGCTTTGCACAGCATAAAAAAATAGACTCGATAATTTTAAAATATCAGTAAATACAAATAATAATTGGTGGAAAAAGTGAAACTTTTTCAAGACTCGGTACGCTGTTTACAGTTTTGGTGAATTAATCATTTTAAATGATAAATATCAAATCTGTTATTAGTTTCGATTTAATATTTTCTTACCTAGAGTCCAAGCTTATCTATCTGATTGATCTACGAAAAAATATTTTGTATTTCTGCAGAGTGACAACTTCTGCTTACTAAATTTTTTAATAAAAAAATTGTTAATAATGAGGTTAATTTCCAATACAAATCTTTGTTTTGAAAATATTAATAATTAGAATATTGAGATAAATTTTTTCTCATTATAAAAACATTTGGGAACTCTTTGTGAAACACCACTATAACCCGTCAAAAAACTCCTATGTATAAAAACATTTATTTAACACAAAAACGATTTCAAGAAATATAGTTGGAATTCTACACTAGTACTTTTGTTATATTCTATTGGCTGCAAATAAATGTTTATTTTTACATTTATGAATAGCTAATTAACTAGTCTGTCAAATCTATTGAAAAATGTATCATTCGATTCATAAAAGTTGAATTATTGATCTGTATGAATTTGTTGAAAATGTTATAATTTGTATACCCTTTTAAAAGCTTGGTCCATTTACTTCCATGTTAAAAGTACAATTTTCAATAATTTATTTCTCGGTAATGGGACAGAGGATCAACTTTAAATATTTAATGCATCAATGATTCGATGGTAAAAATTTGCGAATTTTCTTATAAAAATGATAAACAGCCCCGAACCCCTTAAGTTATCATGGGTATCTGAATCCAGACACACATACTAACACACTGACAGAAAATCGTGGTTGAATATTATTTTTCCTCACATTCCAGATATTTTTCCAAAACAATGAACAAAAAAAAACTTTATTAATTTAGCCGTGAATTCAATCGTCAAACAGGTAAAGCCGGATGTAGTAAAATAGAATAAAATTTTAATATTTTGAATATCTGAATGATTATGAAAATTTCGTAATAAATTTTATAAAAGATTTGTATTTATTTTTATAATTACAAAACACTTGGTAATTTTTAATTAAACTTGGAGGAAAAAATGAAAACTGTTTTAAGAATCGGTAGTCGTTTCTCTGGAAATTTCGTAGATAGTGGGGGAGTCAAATGTTAGAAACGCATAAAATTATTTTCAAAATCGTTTGCACTTAAGTTCCAGAGATATTTTTCAACACAATGAGCAAAAAAAATTTCTGAAAATTTGTGAGTTAATTCAATCCTAAAGAGTAAAATAAAAGAATAATAACGCATCGAAATCTCTCCTGGATTAGATTTCAAAAGTGGATGATTTCATTTTAAGATAATGCATCACTAAAGAAAGATAATTTCTACTTCTTCTTTTTATCTTCAAATGAATCATATTATTTCCGGAAGGATTGGAATTTTTTACAATTGAACAAACCTGCTATTTTACATTAATCATTCCCTGATGACTGAGTCAAGTATTGTTTCTGATTCTACGCCTGTACTTTTCTTTTCTTGATTTAGGGCAAGCTAAGACATATTTAAACTTTATTCTTAGGTTTTGAGGTGTCTAATTATTAATAACATTGAAAATAGTTATTTACTATGAATTTATGACTGTCTTTAATGCTATTTTAAAAATCAAAATCACCCACGTCTTTAGTAAATATTTATTGAAATCTTTGTAATAGTTTGGCATATATTTCTGCACTATCATTCGATAAAATTCACAATATTTTTTTAGTATTAAATCCATTCAAAATATTTTTTACTCATCATCTTTTTCTAAGAAGTGGAGTCAGATCATTTTCAATCATGTTTTTTTCTGTCTATATGTATATGTCTGGAGTCCGATATAATAACCCAAGAATGGGAAGTCATGTAGTGCTAAAATCTTGGTAATAAAAATTACAAAATTGAATTTGCGCTCAGCGTTAATTAAATCAAGAAAAAAATTTGAATAATTTATTATAAGATTGGAGTAATTTTTGGAGAAGGACTGATAAGTGAAGTTGATTGTAATATTGATGAGGCAGTCCCAAGTAGAGATAATTTATACTATCTTTTGTTTTTATTGCAAAACCGACGTTTCGGAGGCTATTCCCCCCCTTCATCAGGGTTCCTTCACTGACTTTTCAAAACCCTGAAGAAGGAGGGAATAGCCTCCAAAACGTCGGTTTTTGAATAAAATAAAAGATAGTATAAATTATCTTCTTTTTTGGGACTGCCTCATCAATATCCACTCAATAATTTATTATATTTAAATTTGTTAACTCTTGCTGAATGATAATGGAATTACTTTGGTGTTATGAATTTTTTTACTTTATCCAATGCGTCTCGCCAATTTTTTAATTTTTATTCATAATCTCTAAATTCAAGAATGTCTATTTTTTTACTTTACCATACAGGGTATGGTCAAGTATTGTAATCGTCCATGAAAAAAACGGCAGAAACTATTTTGATTAAAAATTTGACGCAACTATGTCATTTCGGTCTACAAAAAAGCTCTAATAAGTGAACACCGAAATAATTATATTTTTCAAGATAATAATTTTTTTGTCAAAATGTTTGTTAGTCTGTTAGTATTAGGTATGTTACCAAATTTTTGTGAACGAGCTAGCTCGAAAATAAAGTGTGAATATCAAACCAAATTTCACTCGTAGTTTTGGTGAATTGATATTAAGAGCTGATTAGATTTTGGTGCATATCGACCCGCTAAAAATTAAGAGCGAGAGGGAGAGGTTAAAATTTAAAATTATAAAATTTTCAAACAAGAAAAATGAAATATACCTATGAAATAAGCTGATGTGTTCTGATGTGGCCATCCACTTGACTTTACCCATACAACCTGGCCCCTCACTTATATTTAATATTTAATAAAATTATTTATAATCATGTAGGGGAGGGGGTTAGTTTTTGCATTTTTAGACTCCTGGGGGGCCCACTGATTATGTATACAAAATTTGCTGAGTTTGGTACAAGGGCTCATATTTGCATTTTTTGACCCTACACCCTCCCCCACACATTTTGGGCGGTTAGTTTTTGCATTTTTAGACTTACTGTGGGTCCGACTGATTATGTATACAAAGTTTGGTAAATGGGCCAAGATTTTCATTTTTTTGACCCCCCCCCCCCCACCCCTGCATTTTGGGCGGTTAGTTCTTGCATTTTTAGACTTCTGGGGTCCCACTGATTATGTATACAAAATTTGGTTGAGTTTGCTCAAATGGCCTAGATTTTTAATTTTTAACCCCCCCTCCACCCTCCTCAATTTTGGGTCGATATGCACCAAAAATCTAATCAGCTCTTAATCTCAATGGACCAAAACTACGTGTGAAATTTGGTTTCGATATTCACAGTCAGTTTTTGAGCTAGCTCGTCCACAAAAATTTGGTAACGCACAGACTAACACAGACAACAGACATAACAGACATTTTGACAAAACAATTATTATCTCGAAAAATATAATTTTTTCGATGTTCACTTATTTGGGCTTTTTTGTAGACCGATATGCCATGGCTTGCGCCCAATTTTTTTAACCAAACTAGTTTCAAGCCGTTTTTGAGATATTTCGAAAAACAGAAGCAAAAAACCACTTTTTTCATGCACGATTACAATACTTGACCATAGCCCTGTATGGTAAAGTAAAAAATGAACCTATAATAAAGAAAATATTTTTTTTTCTTGAGCCAAAATTAGGGGGGGGGGGGGGGGTAAAAATTCAAATCTAGGCTCCTTGACCAACCAACCAGAAGTGTGTGGTAAAGTCAAGTGGATGGCCACACTCGGAACGTGTCAATGTGCTTATAAACAGGAGAGAAAATATTAAAAAAATAAAAATGATTATCTTACCTCGAGGGAATCAAGTTCCAGTGTAGAGGAATCTGCTGCATGATGTGCTGCAGATATCCTTGAAATATTCGATGTCAATTGGGAGTCGTCGTCGTCTTCTTCCACATCCAATTTTGCCCATTGCCCACTAGAATTACAAGAAGTTTCGCTCATCGTAGATCCTCATGTGGCATTTGAAGTGAAAATAAAAACGTTGATTCTGTAATGTATGATGGACTAAATAAACCGTCGGCATTTTTTCAAAAATTGAATTTATATTATTTATCGATGGATATTAATAAAATTTGTCTTTATATTATGTAATACATTTGAACAAATTACTGTTCATTATAGCGTTTCTGTATTTAGCTTTTAATTTATAGAGTTATCTCAAAAGTACCTTAAAAAAGTACTACAAAGTATTTTTTCATAATTTTCGAATCAAATTTAGAACTCATTACACTGTGGAGATTATTTAAATTGGTTTTCTTAATTTCAGTTTAAGATCATACATGTGTTTGCCATCTGTCTATCTAGGCTGGCTGGCCGCAATCTTTCTTTTTAGCGAGCTATTGTGTCCAAGGCTGGTCGGCTGACATGGCACCCCCACCTGACTCATATGCATGTGTGAATGTTAGTTGCAACTAGAAGCCAGCTAGTTGAAAGCCAGTGGTGCTTAAGATGACACGTTAATTTTAAGATGATGTGTTTTAAGATGTTTTAACGATGACCCCCTAGACGAATATGTATAGCCCCTTTTTGTAAATAAATATCTATTAAATCATAAATACGTGTGTTATTTCACCTCTATGGTTACGTAAAACCTGCCCCTACATTACTGATGGTTATTGAAATGATTTTTTCGAGGGGGGGGGGCTGAGATTCTAAAAAAATTGTCAATATTTTTCATTATATATATACCTATTTACCTATTTATTTATTTTTATTATCATATCTATTTTGTTATTATTTCTATGTTTACTATATATTATGTTGGAAAAACAAAAAATGATTTGTACCAACAAATTTTCGTGTGCCAATTCTTTCTTAGGCGGTAGAAGCCCTAATGGGTACAGCCTTGATTAAAATTAATTTAATTGAAAAGTAATGGAAGGCAGCTCAGGGTAGTAGGAAACGGAACCAATACATATCCAAATAAGGTGCAATTTATTGGATCCCCCTAACCGACGTTTCAGGTTATCTCACTTCCTTGAAGACCCTGAAGAAGGAGAGAAGAATCCTCCGAAACGTCGATTTGAAAGGAAAGGAGGAAGGAATCCAATAAATTACATCTTATTTGGATATGTGTTAATTTTTTCTTTCCTCGCTACCTCTGGGCTGCTTTCCATTACATTCAATTAAAAGTTCTCACCAGTCCGTCTCTCTCCAGAGAAAATTTCATGTAAATTAAAATTAATTTTTTGACCAACCCCATTTTTATAATTTTGTCTAATTGGTTTATAGACCCTAAAGAAGGAGGGAAAAATCCTCCGAAACGTCGGTTTGAAAGGAAAGGAGGAAGGATTCCAATAAATTACACCTTATTTTATATGTGTTAATTTTTTCTTTCCTCACTACCTCTGGGCTGCCTTCCATTACTTTCAATTAAAATTAATTATTTTCAAAAATTAAAAATATACTTATTCTAGTTCGAACATTTAATTTTACGAAACAATATAATATATTATTTTTTTTCGTTTAGGTTTAAGCAAAGAGTCGCAGCTTCAATTTTTTCTTTTTATCTATCAATTCCCACTAACGTTTCGACCATTGATTATGGCCATCTTCAGAGCGGGAATTAGTCAGATGGCCATAACCAATGGCCGAAACGTTAGTGGGAATTGATACCATAAATAAGAGGAAAAATTGAAGCTGCACGTCTCTTATTTTAAACCTAAACAAATAAATTACTACAGCTATAAAAAATCTCGCTTAATAAATAACATATTCTCTTGAAATTAAAGGACAAAATGGTAAACACAATATAAGCAGCTTGAGAGTTTTCAAAAAACTTGAACTTAGAAAACTACATGTTGAGAAAATAGTTAAAAATAAAACATAGAAAATTTCGTATGAAGTGAAACTTTTTTTAATTAATCATACTTTTAAGTAGTATTCTAATTTGGCGTTTTATTGAGATATTTTAGAAAGCTGCTAAAACAATTTTGATAAAAAAAAATTGAACAAAAATCATCTCAAAAAATCTTGAAATAGTAACGTGTGTGAGTAATGTAAGTTTTAAATTATAGGTCTGAGTGAGAAATAGTATTGATGGAATAGTACAACAAAAATCGAATGTCATAAATGATGAAAACAAACAGTATTTATTATTGTTAATTAAATAATAGAAAATACTTTGAAACAGACAAAAAAATCAACTATAATAATATAAATAAAATTAAATTAAAACATTCATCTAAAGCCATTTACCTAAACACTCTCTAATTTTTAATAATACAGGGGTTTACAAAACCTTTAGGTGCTGTATCTCCTAGTATCGATTTCATTAAACAAAATTACAGTACCTATATCCAAATTATTATTTTTATGCGATTTTTTGAAGGTAATTTAATTCAAAAAATGGTATATCGATTCATAAAATAGTAAACTATGAATAATAATTAGTAGAGATTGTGGTGTTGGTGCAAGGTGAAACATCTTTTTAATAAAGATAAGAGTAAATAAATATTTTATTTAATATGGATTTACTATGAGTTAGGATACTGGGTCACTATTTCACATTAAAATTAAAAACAGTTACTTTCTGTATTTCCTGGAAGATGGGTTGATAGCCCGAAATATATATATTGAAAAAGAAAAAAAAATTTTATATCTTTTAATTTTTTTTCATTTAATTTTAATGTGAAATAGTGACCCAGTATCCTTAACTCATAGTAAATCCATATTAAATAAAATATTTACTCTTATCTTTAACTATGAATAAGTACTTACCTTTTATTTTGAAAATGATAAATTTTAAAAACACTTCGAGATCTATCAACTTCATTCATAAATTTATAAAAAACAATACTGTAGTACTTTTTTAAAATAGACATTTTTTAAAAGGTGTGCATTGAAATCCAAAATTATGCAACATTAAAAGCACTTTACTATGTGTAAATTTATATAATTTAATTATTTTGAACTGCAAGGATTGCTGCCAGTGAAAGAGAATGGGATCGCAACATATGATAAAGATGCAAATGACGAAAAAGAATTGGTTTTTAATACTTATCCACAAAATCTAATTTTATATAGTTCCATACGAAATATGAAAAAATCAATATGTTCATAATATCACTTCGATATTATAAGAGAGATATAAAAGTATTAAATATATTTTTATTAAATTACCAGAAATGCAAAAAAAACAACTAGATATTTATATTGTAATGCGAATGTCTGTAAGTCTAGTGCACGACTGAAGTCATTTGGATGAATAGGAGGTTCTGCTCGAGGGCATTTCTGAGGCACGTGCCGTAACCTCCGAGAATCACGCCTGGAGATTACGAAAGAAATAGCCCTCTGAATAGGCAACCTTTTGCAATATATTTATTCATTTTTGAAAAAGTGAATTTTTTGTATATAAAGTTCTCATCAACAAATGTTAATAAACTGATTGAGCTAGAAAGCTGGAACTTGATACAATTATGTATCGTATCATTACAAAATGTTGTACCAAATTTCAGCTCTTTAGTTACAACCTCACAAGAGCTCCATCTATATATAAATATATAAAATTAAGGTTTTGTCTGTACATTGCTCCAAATCACGCCAAATTTTGGTTGCACACGTTTCAAAAGTTATGAAAACACCCTCAACAAAAATTTCTGTCTGTTCTGTATGTTTCCGTGGCCCCCGAAAAGTTGCTCACGATTCACGTAAAAACGGCTGAAATTTCATATTTGCATCAGATGTCTTCTAACTTACGTTTTTAGCTATATAACGTTTTGATATTTTCACCCCAAAAGGTGGTTTGGAGGGAGGGGGGGGGGGGCGCACGAATGAAAATTATCAAATAACTCCTAAACTATTAACCCTACGGTAAATTTTATTATAAGCATAGTTGTAGGGGATGTGGTTTCTGACAACTTTTGTTTAAAAAATTTCCCCAAAAAAACACACCAGGGTGAGGGTGAGAAAATGCAAATTCCTGCCCTTGGAGCAAACTCAACCAAATTTTGTATACATAATCTATGGGCCTCTTAGAGAGTTAGAAATGCAAAAACTAACCACCCAAAATGGGGGGAGGGTCAAAAAATGAAAATAATTCTTGCTCTTGGACCAAACTCAGCCAAATTTTGTATACATAATGTGTGGGTCACTAGAAGGCTAGAAATGCAAAAACTGGGTGCGGGGGTGGGGTTCGGGTCCAGTGGTGGAATGGAGTGGGTTAGAGCATAGGGCTGCGCGTGGGTGGAATGGGGGGTTGAGGGAGTGAGGCGGAGTAGGGTGAGGGTGCAGGGGATGGGGCGGGGGTGGAGTACAGGGGCCTAGCGGAGGTGGATGGGGTTCAGGGGCTAGGTGGGGGGGGGTCCGGGGTGGATGAGGGTGGTGGAGTGGGGGGCCAGGTGAGGGGCCAGAGGCGTAGTGGGGGTCCGAGATGGGTGGGGTGCGGGATGGAGTGTTGGGTGGTGTGGGTGCGGGGAGTTGGGCCCATGTGCATGGTGCGGGGGTGCTGGAAGGGTTTCGGGGGGTGTGATGGGTGGGGTTCTTGGGTTGGGGGTCCGAGGTGGGTGGGGTGAGGGATGGAGTGTTGGGGTGTGGAGGCGGGGGCTGGGCACGAGTGCATGGTGCGGGGTGTGGTGGGCGGGATTGGGGTCCAGGGGGCGTGCCCCTGGCTAGCAAGAGGGCCTCGAAGGCGGGCCTTGCAGCTAGTATATTATATTTTTTCCTGATTTTCTATCTGCAAGTTCTGGTCCACAATAAGCTGATTAAGTGGGAGTCGAGCCGCATATCGGGAGTTTCGTACGTACAAAATACTAGAGATTTTAAATTCATTCTTAGTTGTCATTGATAAGGAAAGAAGCGATTTTTTTGATAATTTTTAGTTAAGCCATTTCTAAACAAAAGTCACCTAAAAATTATCATCGGCGCTCTTTTAAATGGAATTAAATTAAAAAAAAATATATTCAATTTATTTTATTAACTTTAAAAAACATAGTAATATTAAAAAGACGAGATATGAAACTAACATGAAAATGAAAGAGAATGAAAAATTATTTAGTTTTTCCCAGTGAGACTCTGTGCATAATGTGACTTTTGGGGTTTTATTTTAGCCAGATTTATTATGTCCAGATATCCACTTTAAACCATGAGTTAGAAATCGAAGCATTTAAACAGCCAAATTTTTTTTTTTTTTTAACCGACTTCAAAAAAGGAGGAGGTTCTCTATTCGATCGAATTTTTTTTTTTTTTTTTTTTTTTTTGGTGCCTATGTTACTCTCATATCTCCGCCAATTGTCAACCGATTTTGAAAATTTTTTTTGCATTGGGTCCAGTCTAGCTTCCGATTGGTCCCATTTTTTTTTCGATTTTTTTTCATAGGTATTAGACCTTTTTTATTAGGTTTATTTAGGTTTGTTTGAGACCTAACCTCTTTGTTTATGAACCGATTTTCGATGGTTCTTTTTTTATCCGAAAGGGGGTGTCTTAGGGATGCCGTCATATTAATTTGGTCAAGTTCTGATGATATAATCACTATTAATAACATCACTAAAAAGAGAAAAATAAAAATTTTTAAGAAAAAAATAAAACCGACTTCAAAAATTAAGTGCAACAAATATAAAAATACACTAAAAGGTATAAAATAATTTATTATCTTATTTAGTTACAACTAAACGACGAAATATTAACACGAAATTACTTTTTGAAGTTGGTGCCAAACATATACCTTTTATGAATCGCACTCGACGGATCTTACTTAGTACGTTTTGGCGGGTACGCTCGCTTATAGGTATAGTTTGTTTGGCACCGACTTTAAAAAGTAATTTCGTGTTAATATTTCGTCGTTTAGTTGTAACTAAATAAGATAATAATTATTTTATACCTTTTAGTGTATTTCTATATTTGTTGCACTTAATTTTTTGAAGTCGGTTTTTACTTTTTTCTTAAAAATTTTCCAAAAGCTTACAAGTTCGTAAATGTATGTGCTTCCAAATGTGACAATCATTATCTTTGCGAAACCGATTATCTTTTAAATTGTTGTGTTCCAAACCCTATCTCACTGCTAGAGAATTCCAGGGAACTCGAACGCTCATACAGAACAGAAAACTCTGCCTACATCTCCCGACAGCGTCTCCGGGTCTTTTTGGGTTACCCCGACGATGTTCTTTCTTGTGTTGTAATTCCCAACTTGTAGTTGGTAAGAAACAACTCACCATCTTCATAAATGTCGATATTAAAAGGATTAAAAAATAATCCCATTTTGATTGTTATTTTATGAAAATCTACAAATCTTGTAAATAATTTTACATTTGCCTTTCAGGTTCAAATTAATTTGAATAAGCTACCTTGTAATATCTCACATAAATGCAAGAAACAGAATCCTTTTACTTTACCATACAGGGTATGGTCAAGTATTGTAATCGTGCATGAAAAAAGTGTTTTTTTTCCTTCTTTTTTTCGAAATATCTCAAAAACGGCTGAACCTATTTTGATTAAAAAAATTGAGCGAAACCATGGCATTTTGGTCTACAAAAAAAGCTCCTAATAAGTGAACATCGAAAAAATTATATTTTTCGAGATAATAATTGTTTTGTCAAAATGTCCGTTAGTTTATCTGTGCTTTACCAAATTTTTGTGGACGAGCTAGCTGGGAATATTGAAACCAAATTTGACACGTAGTTTTGGCCCATTGAGATTAAGAGCTGATTAGATTTTGGTGCATATCGACACAAAATTGAGGGGGGTGGAGGGGGGTTAAAAATTAAAAATCTAGGCCATTTGAGCAAACTCAACCAAATTTTGTATACATATTCAGTGGGACCCCAGAAGTCTAAAAATGAAAAAACTAACCATCCAAAATGGGGGGAGGGTCAGAAAATGAAAATCTTGGCCATTTACCAAACACAACCAAATTTTGTATACATAATCAGTGGGACCCCAGAAGTCTAAAAATGCAAAAACTAACCGCCCAAAATGGGGGGGGGGCAAAAAATGAAAATCTAGGCCCTTCTACCAAACTCAATCAAATTTTGTATACCTAATCCGTGGGCTCACAGTAATCTAAAAATGGAAAAACTAACCCCCCCCCTCCCCTACATGATTATAAATAATTTTATTAAATATAAGTGAGGGGCCAGGTTGTATGGTAAGTAAAGTCAAGTGGGTGGCCGCCTATTGTTGATCCCTGAATTAAACATCAATACATATATAAAAAGTTTTCTTTTTAGGTAGAGTACTATACCAAAAATGGTTGGTTTAACATTCAAAGTTAATTAGCCTAGATTTAATCCTTGGAGATCTACCAGCTTCAGGTAATTTAGTCTTTTCTATCCGCTCTGTCCGACACTAAAGTAATATATCCATCGAAATAATATTGCTGGATAAAAAAATAAAGCAATAAGAAAAAGAAATTGAGGCTTTGAAAGAGGAAATATAGAGAATAAGTGGTATAAAGAGTAGCATTGTTGAAAGAAAGATTTACATTCATGCAATGTAAAAATACATGTAGTAGCAATAAAAAAAATCGTTAATTAACATTAAACATGATATATTTTACAAATATTATACATTCAATTTTTTGTTTTTATAATTAATCATTAAAATAATATAGTTGATATCTTTTGTTGTATATATTTTACAAAAAATCTTAATATTTAATAAAAATAAATAATATAATATTAAGAATTTAATTTAGAATAAGTAAAATAGATCATAAGTAATTATTTTAATGTTAGATCTATATTAGTATAAAACATTAACATTAATAGTATTTTTAAATATTAATATTTTTTTTTAAGAACAAGAGATCCAAAGCATTTTAGATTAATATATATATATATGTATAACGATAAATAACAGACAATTAATATACATATTAATAAGTTTTAATGAATAATAATTTAATTTTGAATATTAGTAATACGTCGATTACGAGCAGGTTTACTCGCCACTAGCCAGTTAGTTTACCACAGATGATAAAATGAGCTTATGTATTTGGAGCTAGGGGTGAACCGCGACTTTAAATCGTGTACTCCTACTTCCACTTACAAGTAGAAGACAATAGAATATAATAGATTATCTAATGAATTCCAAAGGTATACACCTAATTCCAATCGCGGTTCACCCCTCGATTTGGAGGGACTCGCAAACTACCTGTTAAGTTTACTCTTCATTAGTAAATAAGGGCCTGCACTTAATTGGCATGTTTTCGTCGATTAATTTCAAGTATTCGACGCTTTCAAGTTGCAGATTTATATAAGCCTGCTATAAAATTAGACAAACCAATCTTATATGTTCAGGCTCAGTAGCAGAATTGCTTTTTTTACTATAAAATTGTTAGCTAGTATCGAATAAACTAGGCTATTGTAATGAACGCTTTAATAAGGTTAATAAATAATACAAAATATAGTTTAGAAAATTTAAGATTAAGTACTGTTGAAACAAATACTTTATATTATGTGTAAAATAGATAACAGTTTCAAATTAACTTAAACCTGTTATTTAATATTTTTAAATAATTCAAAAATCAATTTCCTTAATTTGTGGATATAAGTAATGTAAAATGATTATAACGATTGATTATGATTTTAAAATAAATTCACCATTAATATTTATAAAAGGCACACTTGTTTGCTTAACTTACAGATCAACAAATAAATAAATTGGAAATTCGAAAATTTCCATTCATATATTATTAAATAATATCACTTATTTTATATATAAATATTGTATTTTTTTTTTTGTTTCAATATAAGCATAGATGCTTATTAAAATAGATATTTCAATTAAAAATAGAATATTGCTATAATTTAGATATAAAAATTAAAGATGTATATTTTAAAAATTAAATTATTTCTGTTGTACCTGGAGATTTTCTGGAAAAAAAATGCCCCCAAGAAAAAATGCCACCGGATAAAATGTTCCAGGAAAAAAAATGCCATTTGCAAGCCTTTTTTTTTGTTCAGGATATTTAAAAGGATTTAAAAAAAAATTTTAAAATTCATTTTTCTTATATTTTTTCGAATGTTTCAATACTTATTATTATACAGAGCAGCGCGGCAGAAACTTTCGGACAATTTAGAAAAATATAAACATTTACAATGGAAAATAAATAATGAAAACTTAAAATAATCTACTAAGTGCAATATGATCATAATACAAAATTATAATCAGAATGTCTTTCTGAAGAGTTAAAAGCTTAAGTAACTTGAATGCTAATGAAGGGTTTACTAGTATAAACATTCAAGTCAATTTTATTAAATAAATCTTGAAAAAAAAATCCTGATAAAAATTTAAAAAACATGAAACTAATAAAATAATAAATAAAAGAAAATTATTATTAATTAATTACATCTGGTGGAAATCCTCTACATTTTAAAAATTAAGTTATTTTTTTTTTTTAATGAACATAAGACAAAACTTTGTAGATTATTTTTTTATTCAAATTTTCAATAGTTATTTGTCAATTGAAATGTTACTTTCATTCAATTGTTTCTGTCGAACTTTATTTTTTATCTTTTTACAATATTATAATAGTCAAAATAAAATTATCTTTTTATATTAAGTTATTTTTGATTAAATTTTTCAATTTGTGCCATTTTACACATTATTTATAGTTCGGCAAATTGAAAGAGTAGGAATATATTTAAAGAGCGGAATAAAAATAATTTTTTTTATATATTTTAAGACTTCAAATGATGATATGTAATAATGGATTATCTGTAAATTTATTTAGATTTAGATTTAATAAATCTTAATTTTTTTTTGTCCTCGCCGAAATTCATAAAAAAGCAATTTTTTCCTGGACATATATACTCCGGAAATCATACAAAGGAGATGAAGAGTTTTGCAACTTTATGAAAAAAGAAAAAAAAATTATTATATAAAATTTACATCAGGGATAGGGGTTCTCAACCATTGGGAAGTTCAAAAATGGAGGAATTAAGATCACAGATTAAGAGATCCAAACTGTTGAGATATTAATTTATCTACCAATTTATAAACTTCAAGAGAGAAAATTCTTGGATTGGAAGTTTAAAATAACTTCCAATATGCTCTTACAAACAAGTAAATATAATCCAGGTTACTGAATGAATCTCTTGATAAAATCAATTACAATACCCCTGACATTCTATTATACCTCCTATTTATTAAGGTAGTTTTTTCACAAATCCGAAAAATGCAAAAATTCAAGAAGTCTTCGAAACCTGGAATATAAGTCATTAAAAGCATAATAAACACACTATTAAAATTTGAAGACGATTTACCACACCAAACATGAAACAATTGCAATTAAAAATGAAATTTTTTACATATGGTAGGTAGATTGAGAAAGGGTGGGAAAATGATCATTTTTTATTTTTTTTCATTGAAGGACTTTCACCATCTTGATGAAAAAACGAATATTTGTTAGATTAATATATTCGGAGTAACTTAAAAAAAATTGAAATTATTTACCTCGTAGTTTTGATAAAAAATAAAAAAAACATATTTGGGCGATTATTTTTAGTGGAGGGGATATAAGATCAATCGCTTGGAAACGATCGATTCATAAAGAGAATAAAGTAGTGTGAAAAGTACAGTCACGTTAAAAAACATAACCTAAAATTTTAGCACCGTTGATATATATAGAGTGGTTACGAGGCTAACACAAAAAGTTTTAGCCTCGTAACCACTCTATAAAAATGAACGGAACTAAAATTTTAGGGTATTTTTTTTAACGTGACTGTCCACTCACACTACGAAATCTCTATATAGATACACACATACTACCAGGATCGCTTCCAAGCCATTGTGCTTATATCCCCTCCACTAAAAATAATCGCCCAAATATGTTTTTTTTGTTTTTTATCAAAACTACGTAGTAAATAATTTCAATTTTTTTTTAGTTACTCCGAATATATTATTCTAACAAATATTAGTTTTTCATCAAGATGGTGAAAGTCCTTCAATGAAAAAAAAAATAAAATAATGATCATATCCCCACCCTTTCCCTATCTACCCTATGTAAAAAATGTCATTTTTAATTGCAACCATTTCATGTTTGGTATGGTAAATCGTCTTCAAATTTCAACAGTATGTGTATTATGCTTTTAATGACTTATATTCCAAGTTTCAAAGACTTCTTGAATTTTTGCATTTGTGAAAGAACTGCCTTAAGTATCAATTTTAGTAAAGCCTTTTGAGTAATCAATAATGAATATTAAATAAATTACTAGTGTGATTCAGAATCATTTTTCTATTTAAATGTCCAAATCTAGTTTCATAAATCTCTATCGATTTTTAAATCAAAGGGTTCTAAAAGAAAACGGACACATTCAAGGTTCTCTTTACAGTAACCCTTATTTATGAATAAAAATATATTAAGAAATAAATACAAATGGTATATAAAAACAATTAAAAATCAAACATTTCAGGAGATCTTGAAATGTAAAGTTCTATAAAAATCTCACCCTCAAAAAAACAATAGATATCCATTTTTTATTTTTTTTTTGCTGAAAACTTAACATCGGCTTTTATCTAATATTTAATATTTTAAAGAGCGCACCCTCAGACAAATACACTCAACATTGGAAAAAAAAACAGACTCGATTTAAAATGATATGAATAAAAACAAAATAAAAAATGTTAATATTTTGAATAGAAGAAAAATTAGAAATTTTTATAATTATGGGTCAAAATTATCAATTAAAAAAATAGACAAGTGTGACTCTAAGTGTTCGGTAGTTTCTACATATAGTGTATAAATTTAAGACATAATAACTAGGATAAAACTATATAAGAAGAGAGTTTTGAACAAGTCTTAATGATAGGCAGACTGTCGATACCGGCATTCATTTATCATTGATTTATTGGTTTTAATTCTTTGAATCACATTTGTAATTTATCCATATGTGACTCGAGAAATGGATTTGGTGATCACAAAGAGAAACAAAGAGGTTGTCCTCTGCTTGATGCAAATAAACATACACACATATATATCGAAATTATATATCTGTATATATATTATTTATTTGTTTGAGACTATAGTTTCGAAGGCTTGACCCTCATCATCAATCTTTTTAATTATAAATATTATTTTTCATTAGATCAGTTTTGGTTTCGGATTTGGTGAGAATTTAGAGCTGCCTTATCCTTTCAGATTGACTTTTTTATTATTGTTTAATTTTTTATGCTAATTTAGAGAGGTCAAACAGCTGGCGGGGGACTGAGCCGAGTGGAGACGAGTGGTTGCGTCAAACCAGTCTTTGGACTGTATACTAAATGATGATGATGCTAAAATCTGTAATTCTCGGCAAAAAATGTTTTTAATTTATTTTCGTTTTGATTGAGATGAGGCTCCTTCTATCACCAAATCTATCCCAAGAGCGACGTCTATTAATTGATCATTACCGGAATTGTTTAACAATTTACTTTAAAACTAACATGGATAAAATCAATTAGGTTTTATTAAGTTTTTAAAAATCTATATTTAATTTTTATTAAATATTAAATATGCACTAGAAAAATAATAATCCAAGTACCTATATGTTCTATTATTTATAGAAAAAATAAAAGATTTTTATTATATGCATTTAATTTGGAATGCATTTCAGAAAGACAATCTTTGAAAAGGGGGGAGAGGGAATGAGATTCTTACATTTGAAGAAAAATGGTGCTCAATACGGCATAATCAGAAATTTGTTTAGGGAGAGACTATTTTTTTTTTTTTTTTTTGAATAAGAAAAGGCAGTTTTTAGAAAATATTGTAAAATATCAATATAAAAATATAGAAACAAAAAAGATATTCATGACAATTTTAGAATATGTTATATTTTAAATTCGTGGATTTTCATCTATATCTAGTCTAAGCTAGATTATTTCTGGACGGGGGCTCCCCTTGGGTACGCGACTAGTGTACCGGAACAAAATGGTTGAGAACCACTAATTTAAATATAATGGATATACGAGTATATTGAACATGTCTTATAGATAAAGGCACATAATTATCAACACAGATAATATATAATATGTATAAATTTAAGAGAATAATCTTTTTTGAGTAATATGTAAGTAGATTTGGTCTATTTTATCAATGTATAATTTATATATATTATATTGCCTTTGAATGATAGAAAAATTTAAGTGAATTTTTGTTTAAGCAGAGACTGTATTGATAGTTTTGGATACAACTCGTTCTCCTTGTGCCAGTTTACCTTCACGATCATTAACGAATTTTAAATAGGCGTCAACTCCGTAGCATACCATAGAGATGAATCCAAAGAACTAAAATAAAAAGCAAAATAGATATATGTGAGATATTTTAGTATTTGTTTCTATTGTGTCATTTCATTATTTGTTATTCATTGAATTATTTATTAGACTCATTATGATATATTAATATTTGCATTTGTGATATTTAGCATTAGATTCAAGTGTGTCATCTCATTTATTATTCATATAACTAATTAATAGACACATTGTGAAATTTTTTTTATTTGCATCTGTAATATTTTAGAATTATTTGCCAATTGTGCCATTATTTATTATACTCATTGTGATACTTTAGCATTAGTTATTCGGTGATTTATTATTATTTATTAGTCACTAGCTGACACCCAGGCCTTCGGCACTGCGTCACCTAGCCCCTGGCGGGGGAGCGTCTCGTTTTATGGATAAAATTTATATAGATAATAGCTGACCCGACCACGCGTTTCTGTGACTTTTATGCTTCACGCCTAAACCACTGGACGTATCGAAACTATATTCGCAGCATATGTTCGTTTGGTGCTCCGATTGGTATATCTAAATTTTGGGCCAGGTTTATAATTATTGTTCCCTTAACCAAAAATAATATCGACAGTTGAAAGATTTCGAAAAAGCAATTATTGGCCATCTTGTTTGTTCGCTTTTACCCCCAGAGAGGCGCTGGCGTTGTTTCCTCGAGAAAAAAAATTTGCGTGCTACAGGTGTGATATCTATAAAAACACTCGTGTGTTTGAATGGAATGTTGTGTGAAAATTTCAAAGAAATCGGTGAAGAACTTTCGGAGATGCTTCAACGTATCTCTTAAGCGTAACAGTACATTTTTATTTATTAGTCATTTATAGTTATAAATTAGTTGAGGCTCTGTGATAGTTAACAATAGCTCTTGTGATATATTAGGATTAGTTAAGTCTGCGATATTTTTTATTAGTAATCAACTATTTATTAGGAGAGTTGGGTGTCCGAGAGCACAAAGGCACTGACCGCTTGAGCATCGTTGTTATCGATGAGAATATTCAAGCGGGAGACCCAGGTTCGGGCATTCCGCTTAAAATTAGACTGACCAAAGCTCGACTCTCTCAATAACACTAGCCATGATAGATAATTTCATACCCGTAACCCAGTAGAAACTGGCTAAATGGAATTAGCGAATATCCGAAGCCAACCAAATAAAATAAAAAAATAAACTATTTATTGGACTCGTGGCAATATTATTTTATATAGAAAAATGTGTAACAATATATTATTTCAGGGTTTTAAGTTCATTTATGGGACAGATAATAGTGCAGTTTATGCCACCCCATAATTTTCGGAGCTTATCTCACATTTTCTGAAGTTCTGAACCCGACTAAAATAAAGCCAAAGTAGCACAAAAACTAATTCCCGATCATATTGATCTGAACCCAACTGAGCCTGGTTCAATGATTGCAATTTGGTCCAAAAAGACTATCATATTTGTATTCGGGAACCTCAAATACAGCAGAGAGGGGTAAATAAGTAACGACATTTATGGGAGATTAACTGCCCTATTACCACATTATTCTCATTTCTAATGGGTGTATATTTTTAAAATTATTTTAAATTTATAAACATTGCATGTTTTATTTATATAAGAATTAAAAATGGCATAAATAAACAATTGATATATTTATATAAATTAAAAATTTAGTATTAGTATTTTTAAAAAATTAAAATTAATTTTTCTAATAAATACGCAATAGGTAGGTATATAATCTAAAATCGACGATTTCAAAGTCAACTTATTTGAATATTTTTAATATAAAAATAAAATAATAAAAATTAAAAATAAAAAAATAAAAATGAATAAATTACCGATGCGGCTCCGTATGCACTTGCTTGAAAATTTGCACAGAAATCTGCCGCAAGAGAAGCAGCAATTAAGTAAAGGATTGCCCAAACTCCACAAAAGATCATCTCCTATAAAATATTTATATTATGATTATTTTCTAATTAAATATAAATTTAAAAAAAATGTTACAGTAATTTCTTTAAACGTGAAAATGTCGAATCAATAAACGTTTTAATAGTTTTTATTAATGTAAATAATATATTTTTTAAAATGATGTGATCAAGTAGACATTTCAAAGGCAATGCGATATTGTTGTATTTTTCTTTGATCGTAATTTTACTAATTTATTTGTAAAAATTAAATTAAAAAATCTAATATACTTATAAATTAAAATATTGTTTAATTATGTCTATATTATATATATTGTTGATATTGTTTATTGGAGAGATGGACAAATCGTTCATTTTAGAGATCTAGTTTTTCTAGTTCGTTCATTAGATTGAACTACTGTAGTTCAATTGAACTATATAGTTCATTATATATACTAATTTGACTGATTAACACAACATGCAGATGTAAACATTGAGAGAATTTAAATAAATAATAAATAATTAAGCAAAAAAAAAATACGCAGTTTTTTTTCGAATTCATGATGAGGATATCTTTCTAACAGCAAAAGCAATAACTGTGCCAAATTTCAAATTATTTCTTTAATTTTTATATATGAAAAAAAAATGATGAATGAAATTATAGTGTGTATTTTTCCATTCAAAATTTTCAAAGCTTTGAGGCATGTGGAAAAAATCATTGAAAAAGTGCCACTCTAATTTACATATCTAGTTTAATTTTACACCAGCTGCAAAGCCCGCCTTCGGCAGGCTTCTTGCTGGCTCACGACACACGAACCATCGCTCAACATCACTCTGCGAGACAGAGTGCAATTCTTGTGAACGACTGCCCTTGTGGACCATTCCAGAATATTCCCGAAGTTTCTAGAAGCTTCCAAAAACTCTACGGAAGATAGAGTACACAGAGGGCGGGGCCTGAAAAGGCGAAGCCATAAGTGGGCGAAACCGGACAAACCAAGTGAGTCCTTACTGCTTTATTATAAAGTATTGATTAGGTACTAAAAAATAAATAAATAATATTTATGTAAAAAATTAGGTACTAATTTTAGCACTCAAAATTCAAAAAATAAGTAAAGCTTAAAAAATTGGCTCGTAAACAGAGGCAGCAGACACGGAGAACGTGAGCGAAAAATGAACGATAACTGAACTAACGAACTATAGTCACTGTATTTACAGTGACTATTTAACGAACTAACAGAGAACGTCGAATTGCCAGCGAACGAACAAGCGAACGAAGAATGGCGGTGAACGCGATAAACGAACTAAGAAAACGGAGACAGAGATATACTACTAAGCGAAGACGAAAAATGAACGAAGAAGGAACAATAAGAAAATAAATTATACTCGTATTCAAAAAGAACTAAAAAAACATGTTTCTAAAAAGTACAAAATAATGTAATACTCAAAGTGTGGGGAGCAGAAACTTTTAATTAATTTTGACAAAGTGCCCCACGATTGAAATATAAAAAAACATTTCATAGGTATTTAATATTTCTAATTAAATAAGAGAGTAAGCTAAAGTAAGTTGTTTAGTGTAGACACGAATTTATTATAATTCGCAACACTAAATTCTTCACAAACACGACTAGTATCAAACACTTGTATATAAGCTTGGTTAAATCCGTATTGATGTATGCATCAACCATTTGGAGACCTAATTTGAAAATGAATATAGCAAGGCTTGAGAGAGTTCAGCATAAGGCGTTGAGGCATCTTGCGTATCTATCTGGCAACCCTATGTCTAGATTCGACCACGATTATACAGCAATTAGTGAAACCTTTAGTCTACCAACAATTCTATCATCCATGGTTGCTTCTGACAATGTATTAACTTACAAAATTATATCGAACAGAATTCATTGTCCAGAACTAAAGTCTCTTTTTCCTTTAAATAATCCTACATATGTACTTAGACACAACCAGCCTTTCTACCCTAAAGTACCAATCACGCGTCACGCTGAGAACAATCCAATCTATAGACTCTGTGTTTGCTATAACGCTCTTTCCTTAAGAATTAGTGTAATAGATTTGGCTTCTCATCCTAATAGAGTGACTAAAGCAATTAAAGAAAATACGCTATCTTATGATTAAGCTTTAAAATTCAAAATTCATTTATTTGTTATTTACAGAATTGATCTTCACTTAACATATTACCTATTATATATCTCTGTCTTTCTACATTATGTGTATAATATTAGTTTAAATGTAACCAATTTGTAAAGGTCTCTTGCCGTCGAAAATAAATAAATAAGAAAAATAAATAAATAATTATTAATATTTTAGTAATAATAGAACAAAAAAATACTTACTATCTTCAACCAAGGAAGTTTATAAAATTTTTCAACAAAATGAAATAGATATAGCCCGAGCATAATCAAGGAAAACCAAAATCCGACCATAGCAACAAAATCGAAAAATGATCCACGGCTATGAAGGGAATAGAGGGAGACATTGATGCAAATAAATCCAAGCAAATCGGTAACTATTCGGACTACTTTAATTAAACCAGGTATGGTTCGAATATAGAGGGAATCAAAACGAAGATTGGTTTGCACTGTCGTGTTTGTTGCCGTCACAGAAGTTGTTGTATGTGTAGCTGGAAATTCACCCATCGTTGATAATTATCTGAAGAATTGAAAATAAAAAAAATAATTATTTTAGTACAGTGATAAACGTATAATAATATTCTTTATAATTTATGTTAAAAAAATATGAGTTTATTAATGAATACAAAAAGTAATAAGACTCAAAATAGAATTTAAAAAAGTAATTAAGAAATTTTAATTGATAGATTTTAGTATTTATTGTCAAAAATGTTAAGTCAGTCGTTCGTTCACCTTTAAATCTTTAAATACATATTATAATAAACTATGGATAATGACATCGAAAAAAATGTTTAAATTTATTGTGATAATTGAAAATTTTAATTCTAAAAAATGATTGAAAATAAGTTGTAAAAAAATGCAAAAAATGAATTTCAAAATGTAAAAATATTTGGTTTTAAACAAATAAAAAAAATTTCACTATGTCTGGATCATTTGGGCCAATTGATATATAAATATATATCTGAGAATCCTTAAAAGCTTGGCTTATAAAAAAAACTCTAAAAATAAAACATGGAATTACAATGAAAAAATGTCATTAAAATTTTATTAAACGAAATTAGAATAAAATGATTTGGAAATTTTCGTCGCGACGTTTGGACTAGAAAGTTAATACTTAACACAGATATGCAGTATATTGATACGAGCCTATGTACCACATTTTAGTGCATTGTCTACAAGAGTTTTCAAGCTCATCACATGATAATTTAAATAAATATTTCAGATACAAAAAGGATTAATTTTAATGAGAAATATTTTATCTGCTATTTCTCTTGGATTCAAATACCCCCCCTCCCCAGCCCCTTGGATGTAGAAAAACATTAAGGTTAATCGTTTTTATGTGGTTAGCTTGCTATTAGAACAAACTTTCTATATCCAATCGGAAAATTGAACCTATGGGAAATAAGAGATGAAATATTTCTAATTAAAAGACTGATGATGATGGTCAAACTTTCGAAACCATAGTCTCTCAACAAATAATATATATATATATACATATCTTAAAAATATGTTTGTTTGCATAAAGCAGTGGACGTGGGGTGAACCGGGATTGGAATTAGGTGTACACCGTCTTTGGAATTACTTTGAAATTCATTAGTTAATCTATTGTCATCTATTGCCTTCTACTTGGAAGTGAAAGTGGAATTAGAAGTAGGTGTACACAATTTTAGGCCGCGGTTCACCCCTCGGCAGTGGACAACCTTATTGATTTCTTTTTAAGAACTCATTCTCAAGTCTGCTACTTTTCGGAAAAATAAAATATTGTGGGAAATTATTTTAATGAATTGTATAAGCATCATTATGGTATGTTTGTCAAATGTGTGTCTGGGGTTTCTACCCTTGTACGCTGGGGCTGTTTCTTTCTTCTTAGCCGGCTATTGTCCCCAAGACTTTTATATTCAGGCTAAAAGCATTCTGTCATAAATATTATTATGACAACTTGTTTCGACGGGCTGTCGAAACAGAGTGCATATGGTCAATCTCCCCCACCAACTGATATGCATGTGTGAATGTCAGTTGCGAATGAGAAGTCAGTTAACAACGAGGGTTGCTAGTTCTAAGTTGATTTTTAAGATGACATGGTTGTCGATTTGAGTGACCCATTACGGTGTATCAATTAACGATGTTTTAAGATGATTTACCCCTAGACAAAATATGTAAACCCCTGTTTGTAAATAAATACTTTTAACTATAAAATACTTGTGTTATTTGACCCCTACGAGCTAATAAGAGTGAACCCCCCTACAATATTTTCAATTAATTAAAAATGTTTGAAAATGGTAGTGTGCTTAGAAATGTTAAAAAATTTATATATAGTTTTTGTTATTAAAAATAACTCGTGGATTCAAGAGGATAATTTATTTAATTATATAAAAAAATTTCTTTATAACAATATAAACTACAAAGAATATAAATCTTAATCATGGAATGAATATAACTTCAATTCCCCTTTTAAGATTTATAATCTTTATAGTTTATATTGTTATAAAAATTTTTTTTATATAAATAAATAAATTATCCTCTCGAATCCACTAGTTATTTTTTCTTCTTTATTTCCAGAATATATTTTATTTAAATCATTCCATACCTTTTTAACATTATCCTCTCCGATAAATATACGGGCTTGTTCCTTGGTTAGTGTAATATTTATTATTATGCCAAAGGCTTCATCATTTTTTTTCATCCCATTCATCGAAATTTTTATCATCTTTTTTCGGTTCTGGACTAAGAATTACCCTTTTAAATAATTTCTTGGACCTTAAAATTGCACTTACCTTGAGTGCCCATATTTCATAATTTAACCCATTCAAAGGTTCGATTTTATATTGAATCGATGTTGATTCCATTATTTTTTTATATTTATTATATTAATTCTTCTAATATGATAATTAACCAACTGAATAACCAACAACTAACCAACCACGCTATGCTACCAAATTGTTATTTATTTATAAAAAACTTCTTTTTCCTTATAACAATGTAAACTACAGAGAATATAAAATTTAATCATGGAATATAACTTCAGTTTTTAAACAAGAATTTCCTCGTTAAAGAAAAAGATAATTTTATTAATTGGAAAATTCTCCCGGTATCCTAAAATAGAAGGAAAGTCAAAGCTGACCTCGAAGTTATGGCATTTAAATTACATTACAAATTACTATAAGATAAGAAATATTAAATCGAAATGAATACTTATCAGATTTAGATATATTTGATTTAAAATTATTAATTCACCAAAACTGCAAAATGCGTACCGAGTTTCGAAAAAGGTTCTCTTTTTCCTAAGGTTATTTATTTCAATATTATGATTTTGGACTTGATCCCCTTGGCTCTGAACGAAGATAAATTTTTAATCAAAAGACACGTCTTTCGTTATCAAAAAGTGACAACTGCGCTTAATATTTAATTAAATTAATGAATTAACAAAGAAATAGATTCGTTTAAATTTCTTCTCCCACTCACTCTAGAATATTAAAAAGAATTGAATTGAATTGGTTCTCGAATGAAAAGAGCAAGCAAGTGTTTTTGACAATGACAGGTGTCGTCCACAATAACAAAACTCGGTCATCAGACAAGACATGCACAGAACACAGAACAAATCAAAAATCGATATTTATCAAAGATCTCGAACAAGATCATTGTGTATTTAAAATTAGATATTTATTTAATAGGCATTTAATTAGTTTAAAAATAATTATTATCAGATAAATAAAATAATATAAGACAGGTAGATTAAAGAATAAATAATAATGACATTATTGTATTCTATTAAATCATTAATTAATATATGATTATTATTTCAATTATTACAATTTTGAATATTATTTCAACAATTAAATATCTTTTGATGGCATCAATACCAAATTTGGAAACGCCCTATTTTAATAACGTTTTAAAACTTGGATTTATTTTAAGTTACTTATATATAAAAAGTGAATAACTTGATGATCCTTATTTAAATTAAAATATTTTGTACTTCAACTGAAATCTCTATGTATTTGAAGCAATAATTTAAAAAAATGGATTGTTGTTAAAAGTGTGTGTTATTTCTAGCAGGTTCTACGTTGCGCGTTGCGCTGCTCGGAGCTCAGACTGAGCCTTTGGCGTGACGTCATCAGATCAAAATGGCGCCAGGCACACCCGCCCGCCGCCCGCAGAATTTGATGCAATCTCTATATATAAAACTTACGGCAAAATAAGCAATTTGTTGATTGCTTGGCCAAGCCACTCTAATACATATTTTTATATATGAATAAAAAAAAATCATATTTTAAGAAATTAGCTAATATTTCGAATGAGAAAATAATTTCAATATTTTTCAACTTTTGTTATTAGAATATAAAATGAGAAAATAATTTCAATATTTTTTCCTCTACTTATTAGAATATAATTGGAGGAAAAAATGAAAGTTTTCAAAACTCGGTACGCTTTTTGCAATTTCGGTGAATTCATAATTTTATATGATAATTATCTAAATCTGATATTCATTTCGATTTAATATTTTCTTGCCTAGAGTCAAAAGGTCGTTTCTAGAATAATAGAAATTAAGAAATTAATATCTAGTAGGTTCTAAAGGAAGAGAGATCATCTATCCGCGCCCTTTTTTCTCATTTTTCTTTATTAGATTCTAATGAAAGAATCTCTCACCCGCACATTTATTAAATAAGAAAAAAAATGAAAACTTATTCACGCTACTCTCGCCCATATAAGTAATTAGTACCTGGCCACCGAGCGACGCTCGGTAACTTTTTGCTTCAGTTAAAAGCTATATATTAATCCCCGCGCCCCCTCGCCCCCCAGACCAACACCACTTCACCCCACCTCCTGCACCCCTGCAAATTTATAATTCCAGCAGAAGACACATCTTTTATTGTCTCCTTCAATATATAAAAATTCTGCTACTCTCGGCACAAAAACTTTCAATTTAATATAAATACATCGGCTTAAAATATCAGTTAAAAATTATGGTTTCTGAATTTTTGAACCAATAGAAAGCCTAAAATATAATCAGTTTTGGGCATTGAAAATACAAACATTTTAGCACAAGAAAGAACTTTCTAGGAATTTATCATGGGAATCCAGAGATAAAGAAAAAATCATGGTTGAAAATAATTTTTCTCCATGTTTCAGGCATTTTTAAACACAATGAGCCTGCCTCCCGGGCGTACACGGTATAAAATGAAAGAAAAAGAAAAACTTTTTCCAAGACTTTTTTTAATGAAAATGATGAGAGAAGGTGTTACACCAAAAAGATGCATCCCCTAAAGGCCTGCGTTTGCCCCTCCATCATGAAAAGAAGAAGTAGAGGGAATTTTATGGGCTGGGTAGGATTTTAAGGTAGCTGTGGATGCGGGTCTTAAACAGCTGAAGGTTATAAGTCGCGGGGAATACGGTGGCTGGGAGCGAGTTCCAGTCTCTGGAGGTCATAGATATAATGTTCAATTTGTATCCAATTTGACAGCGAAGGGGTGCTGAGCGTTCGAAAACCGCGTGTTTCTCGTAAAGAGGGCTTTAGGGCTTTAAGACTATACGACCTTATCAAATTTTGGTTATTTCACATTTTTTTTCTGTGAATTGTTTGAGAAAGAAATCTGTAACTTGAAAGAAAAGTGTAACAAGCTTTTATGCTAAATTTCAGCTTTTAGCTACAACTACAAGAGGTCGTCCATATATAACTTGATTTGTATGATAAACGTTTATATTATGTTTAATTTTCTATGTATGATTCTTTTAACATTAAATATTTTCAGGAGTACAATTTGTTTAAGATTTGAAATTTTATTAAGATAGTACACTCGAGTGGATTCTTGGATCAAATTTTTACTGAGTGATGCAAAATATTGCTTCATTAACAGACCATCTTAATTCTTAATCGAAAAAGAAGATACTTATATTCTCCTAAATCAAAAAAATGTCCACTGATTCAAATCTTTCGAGTCATAAATTAGAAGATTACTATTTGTATGATAAAAATAGATTATTCAACTAAAATTGCTTTGGTGTATTGATAAAATCGAATCCTTTAATCACCTAAGAAAATGAAATCACCAGAACAAGATCTACTGACTTTGAATAAATAAGGCGATGCCAAAGATGGCTTAAGCCACCCGATATTTAATTCAAATAACTGTTAAAGGTATTTTCCCCATTCTGGTGGAATAAAAGAAGCCGCGAAAGGGAACTGGAAGAATTAGGAAGTGAACAGAGGACAAGCGAGGGTATTATGCAAGATGGGAATTCGCGAAACTTCTCAAGGAGAAAATTGATTGGGCTCACAATAGCAGCTCAATTATTCCCAAAAAATATTAAGCTTTCAATTCAAAATTCAACTTTTAATATATAGAAGACAATAATCTTAAAATAATTTTAAATAAAAATGTCCTTTGTATGGATAATGAATTAATTGAATGCCTTTTTTCTTTAATAATTTTGCCAACTATTAAGAATGTAATGAAAAAATATTGCATTATTTTATAAATAAGAAGAGATAATTGATAATCAGCCTGAAGGTCAATAAAGAAATAAGGTCAGGTGGGGTAACTGGGCCAGCTTCTTTTGTTTTCCCAAGGATAGTACTCCATATTTTTGGCTATAACTAAGCTTCCTCACAATTTATAGATCTCGTGATTATATTAATTGAAAGATGAAATTTTCTTCAAATAATCATGATACTTTCAACTTTTGATTATTCAAAATTTTGGAATTATCTTAAGTTGAATGTAAAGTTTTGCGGTTGGCCCAGTTAAACGCGTTGTGGGGTAATTGGACCAGCCCAGCCTATTTGCTGTTTTTTTAATTTTTAACATCTTTTGAGCAGTTGGACATGTTCCCCTATCCCTCAAGGCCCTGGCCGTAGGTAGAATTAGTCTCATTTGTATATGGATTAAAAATAATCAAAGATGTAAGCGATTCGGGGTAATTGGGCCCTGACTAGGCTGGCCCAGTTGCACCAAGACCTCTATTTTTTTATTCTAAGTTTAAACGCCAAGTATAATTTTTCAAATCGATTTTTATTACAGAAAATACAAAAAAAGTATCATAAATCAAACAACTAAACAAAATATTTTCATTTTACCCATTGAAATAAAGTTAAATAAGTTCCTTATGCTCAAGAAAGCCTTAATTAAGTAGGTACTTACTCAAGTCTCAATATTTTCAAGGAACTGGGTAAGGCAACTAGGTAAGAAGTAAGCACATAACTAAGTAAATAAGTAATTAACTTAACTAAGTACTTAAGTATAAAATAAACTTAAAGAAATTTCTCTAATTCAGGAACACTGAAAATTTCCCACCAATATGAAAAAGTGAATTGCGCTAAAAAATGCGGTAAAATTAAAAAGCTCTGGGGTTACAGGACCCCTGGCCCAGTTGCCCCCGGCCCCAGTTACCCCACCTGACCTTATTTAATAAACGAAAAAAAATCTACTCTCTTTGTTTTTGGAAATGGCTGTAGATACCTATATAAGTAAAATGCATCTCAAAAATATCTATAGTTATATCATATCAATTTTGAGTAGGGAGAAACTCGTCCTCCCCATTATGACCTTCTCACATAGTACCTATAGCTGATACCTACGGTAAAAACATACAGTATGACGTAAAAATGTTATTTGCTAGCTCTGAAGAAGACACAATAAGTGAGTCGGCTTTGTAATTAATTAAGGATTTTTTGATTGAAAACCCGATTATTTTTATCCACATCTCTTGTTATAGTTCAGTTGCCGAATAATAGTTCAAGGTTGAAGGGGGTATATTCAGGTGCTCTTTATTTTGGATATTTTCGTTATTTACGAGTACAGGGGCTCATATGGTTCTAAATAAATTTTAAAAAAATATTCCCCAAGTTTCAAGTCTCTATCTCAATTTTAACCTAGTGCTACACAGCGATTAAGTTTCCCATCTAAATAACATGGGGTTTTTGGCATTGAACGATCAATTTTTTATTCCGGCCAAAGTAATGGTTCAAAAAATTTGAAACTCTGTAGACTTTATCCTTAGTTAAAGACTTGAAACTTGGGGGATATTTTTTATTCATTTCGAACCATATGAGCCCTGTCAGCGTAAATATTCGAAAATATCCAAAATAAGGAGCACCTAGCGTATATTATAATAAAGACTATAGTGTATTGTTTGTTTTAAAATAACAAGCGTGAGCTCTGCGATTATTATTTTTTTATTATTTTTTTTTATTTCATTTAAGTATTAAACGATTTTTTCAATAATTATTGATTATTACCACCATCTTACCGAGTTATCAACGGGTTTCCCGATGCCTTTTTGACGTTTCAAGCTACATCCGCACAACCGTCAACAAGCTGGCAAGTGAAGCCAGTGGACGTGAAGGAACAGTTTGATTCGGACAGGGACACGCTTTTGGAAAATCTGCAATCATCGGATCCACCAACGGCACCATCACCAACTCCAAAGGAAATTGCCGCTGAAGATGCCGGGCTGGAAATATTGAAAGATCCAGCTCATTGGCCGCAAGTTCTAACAGATATGATGAAGTGGATATCGATGAGGCAGTACAAAAAAAGAAGAAGATAATTTATACTATCTTTTTATTCATAAAACCGACGTTTCGGAGGCTATTCCCTCCTTCTTCAGGGTTTTGAAAAGTCAATGAAGGAAATCCAATGGGACATTCCTCTCTGTCTCCTCTTTCAGTGGCAGTAACAATAATATATTGTATTTCATTCTCAGCAGAATTATAATGTAGTGGTGAGAATGAAATACAAGATATTATTGTTACTGCCACTGAAAGAGGAGACAGAGGGGAATGTCGCATTGGACTCTTCCTGACTTTTCAAAACTCTGAAGAAGGAGGGAATAGCCTCTGAAACGTCGATTTTATGAATAAAAAGATAGTTTTAATTATCTTCTTCTTTTTGGACTGCCTCATCGATATCCACTTAATTCACTTATCAGCCCGTCTCCAAAAATTACTCCTATCTTATTAGATATGATAAAAATTTCTATTCTTGAAATAGGACCATCCCAATTGAGAAACATTGCATTTTCATTAAATGATTCAAATAGATCTTTCTCAACCACTTATTATGAATTATACTATATAGGTATACTAAAAAATTAAGTAACAATGAAAAAGTTCCTAGGACATGGGTGGTTTACTCAAAGTCAAATAATTATGTATTCTGTTTTTGTTGTAAGATATTCAAAGTATCTGATAATGTTTTTAATGGTGATAAAGGTTACACTGACTGGCGGCACTTGTCTCAAAATTTGGACAGACACGAAAAAATTAAAGGGCATTTTGAAAGTGTTATAAAAAGGATTGAATTAAAAAAATCGATTGAAAAATGTAGAACTGTTAACTCAGCCAACCAAAATTTAATTCAGTTGGAAAAAAAGATGGACATCGGTTATTGAAAGAATTGTGCAATTCATTATTTAGCTGGACAAAATCTACCTTTTAGAGGAAGTAATAAAAAACTTTTCGAAAAAGGTAATGGTAATTTTTGAAGCTAATTGAATCAATTGCAAAATTTGATAATATAATGGCGGAACACATTGGCAGAATCCAAAAAGATAGCATAGTCTGCATGCCACATTATTTAGATCATAATATTCAAAATGAAATAATTTGTCCGATAGGGGAAAGAGTAAAACAAAATATAATTGCAACATTAAAATTATTTAAATACTATTCGATCATATTAGATTGTACACCGGATGTAAGCCACGAAGAACAAATAACTGTGGTTGTTAGGTTTGTTTTAATTAATGGCATTTCAAAGAAATTATTAGGGAGCATTTTCTAGGGTTCTGCCCAGTTAAAGATACAACTGGTGAATGATTAACAGTTTTTTTATTAAATTTTTTAGAAGAATTAAATATTGATAAAGATAGAGAGGACAGGGATATGACAATATGGGGCCCACATGAAAGGCAAACATAATGGATTGTAAAAAAGAATTCTTGATATAAATCCTAGAGCTTTCTTTGTCCCATGTGCAGCTCATAGTTTTAATTTAGTTATAAATGATGCTGCGAAAAGTTCTTATGAAGTAACAAATTTCTTTGCCATTGTTCAAGAAATATTTGTTTTCTTCTCAGCTTCCACCTACCGTTGGCATATTTTTATGAAAGAAGTTCCTACGACTATTGTCAAACCGTTATCTGATACACGTTGGGAAAGTAGAATCGATGCCATTAAAACTCTTAGATTTAATTTAGAAAAAATTTATGATTCTCTCTTTTTCCTTTACAATGATACATCAAGAGACAATGACACAAAAAACCTTGCAAAGTCATTAATTATTAAAATTAAATCATATAAATTTGTGTGTTCCCTAATAATTTGGTACAATATTTTATCAAAAATAAATATTGTAAGTAAAATCATGCAGAAATCTAATATTATTTTACCCGATGTTGTAAAAATGTTGACAGAAATTCAAAATTTTTTCCATGAATTACGATCTGACAATAGTTTTACAGCTATGATTAACGAGTCAAAAAATTGCTGAAGATATAGACTGCGAAACTGTTTTTCCAGCTATAAATTTAGTCAGACAGAGGAAAAAGAAGGTTTTTTTTTATCTATATATTTAAAATTAGAGTTTTGTCTGTACATTGCTCCAAATCACACCAAATTTTGGTTGCACACCTTTCAAGCAAAGTTATGAATGAAAACACCCTCAACAAAATTCCTGTCTGTATGTGTGTATGTTTCCGTGGTTTCCGCAAAAATTTGCTCAAGATTCACGTAAAAACGGCTGAAAGGATTATTATGAAATTTCATATTTGATTCAGATGTCTTCTAACTTACGTTTATAGTTATATAACGTTTTGAGGGTTTGGGGGGGGGGGGGGGGCGCACGAATGAAAATTATCAAATAACTCCTAAAGTATTAACCCTACGGCAAATTTTATTATAAGCAAAGTTGTAGGGGATGTAATTTCTGACAACTTTTGTTTAAAAAATTTCCCCCAAAAGCCACCCAAGAAGGGGGGGAGTGAAAAATGTATATTCTTGCCCGAGCAAACTCAACCAAATTTTGTATACATAATCTGTGGGTCACTAGAAGGCTAGAAATGCAAAAACTAACCACCCAAAATGGGGGCGGGGTCAAAAAATGAAAAGGCTAGCAAGAAGGCCGCCGAAGGCGAGGCCTTGCAGCTAGTTATGAATATAGAGATGAACCAGTCGAATCTCCTCTGCTGAATTTTAAAGTGAATTTTTATTTTTATATTGTTGATATAGTAGTATCAAAACTGAATGACAGATTTGAACAGTTAAACGAGTGTAATAGTAATTTTGGTTTTTTAAATAATTTATGTTCTGTATCTTGTGATAAAGAGAAATTAATGAAATGTTGTATTGATTTACAAATTAGATTAACCGATCTTTCTACCAAAGAAACGGATATTGATGCAGTTGATTTGTGCAATGAAATTGAAATATTAACCACTTATATTTGTAATAAACCCAATGCGATTTCGGCGAAGGAGTTTTTAGAGTACCTTGTGACTAATGATTTAATTAATACTTTTCCCAACTTATGTGAAGCTTTACGGATTTTTTAACGATGGCTGTCACTGTTGCTCATGGTGAGAGATCTTTTTCAAAATTAAAAATAATTAAAAACTATTTGAGATCTGCTATAAACCAGAATAGGCTTACAAATTTGCCTATGATAAGCATAGAGAAAGATATCTGCGAAACGTTAAATATGACTGATTTAATTAAAGAATTTGCAATTATAAAAGCATGAAAAGTCGCTTTCAATAATTAAAATGTATGTACCTCAGTATAGTTTACTAGTTTAGTTTATATGTATAACTTATAACGCATCTAAATTCAAAGTGCTTGTTTGGTCGCGACTGGACCCGATTTGGACTAATCGATTCGGTTTTCCCTCGCGACCTTATCTGTGCTCCTCGTCTGACTAATGCCGGGCTTTTCATCGTTCGCATCGCAACAGGCCCAGCCATTTTTTCCCTTCTTCTTGCACTGACCGCCAGCTGATACGCATTAAAAACTCTTTTCGCCCAAATCGCCCAAGTGTTTTTTATTGCGACGCCATCCGCCCTCAGTGTTCCGCCTTTCTTACTTGCCATCATCGCAAGACCGCTTTCGCTGAACATTACCCAACAATGTTCACAAATTCGCCCTGCCGTCAGGACAGACATTCGCCACAAGATTCACTATTTCTTGTAATTTTCGCCTCAATAAATTGTATTAATACATATTTTCTCATATCTGATCTTTTTCCTTTACCATCAACACACCTAAGCTCTCCCACATTATTTCGCCGTGTTGCCATTAAACAGTGCTAATAAAGAATAAAAGATTAATATAAAATTATGAATATAGGTAAGGTACTTCTTTTTTTGTTATAACTAAGGATTATATGAAAGTACTATCTTTTTTATGTTTGTTTCAAATACATTCTTTTTTAAAATTATACAAAGTAATAAAGTTTATAAAAAGTTACCTTTATCATTTTTATTTTAATGTTTTATTTCTTAAACAGATTAACAGTTATCAAATAATTAAAATCAGAATTTTAAATCAACGCACTTATTATTATTATTATTGCCGGAATATAACATTGATGTTCTGATGAGGAAGGGCGGCAAATTATATCTTGGACCCGGGCGGCACATGTACCCTTGAGACGGCCCTGCAACTCGTTCTCCTTGTGCCAGTTTACCTTCACGATCATTAACGGATTTTAAATAGGCGTCAGCTCCGTAGCATACCATAGAGATGAATCCAAAGAACTAAAATAAAAACCAAAATAGATATGTGAGATATTTTAGGGTACTATATGTATTAACGCCACCGCACCTACAAATAAAATTTTAAACTACAAATTTGAACTCGAAATTGAGTTTATGGACTGTGATGTCGTCTCAAATTATCTCAAGTGAGCGCCAGTGGGGGTTGGCAATTTTCATTTTTAGAACTTTTCATAGGTTCGGTTCTATTCATCATCTCGGTTCATTTAAATAAAAAAAATGGGTTCCCGAACAAACTTTGGAGGTTTGCCAGTTCGGTTAAGATATATTCAGTTCGGCTCGTATATCTTAATTTCGGGCTGGCATGTTAGGCTATTAGGTTGGCTAAAAACCACCCGTAGTGAAGATATACGAGACGAACCGAGCCGAACTGAATATATCTTAACCGAACTGGCAACGACTTTTACATATTCAAATTTTTTGGGTATTTACTAATTATTTTTACTTTATCCAATGCGAAGCATTTTTGACGTTTCGGTTTTTATTGGTAACCATTGCTGAAGACATGGAGGAATCGACTTAAAATCAAAAATAGGGATTGATTCTCATCTAATACTTGAGGAATAACAATTCTACTTTAGATTTTTGACGCTTCGATTATTATTGGTAACAATTGCTGAAGACATGGAGGAATCGGCTTAAAATCAAAAATAACGATCGATTATTATCTAATTCTAGTGGAATAACCTTATTGCATTCCATTTTTGATGTTTTGACTTTTAATAGCAACCTCTACTGAAAACGTGGAAGAATCGACTTAAAATCAAAAAGACTAAATTCTTTTATGGTAAACAACTAAAGCTTGAGGATCGTTATTTTTTATTTAAAGTCGATTCTTCCATGTCTTCAGCAATGGTTACCAATAATAATCGAAGAGTCAAAAATCTAATGTAGAATTGTTATTCCTCAAGTATTAGATGAGAATCAATCGCTATTTTTGATTTTAAGTCGATTCTTCCATGTCTTCATGCAATGGTTACCAATAATAATCGAAGAGTCAAAAAATCTAATGTAGAATTGTTATTCCTCAAGTATTAGATGAGAATTCGATCGCTATTTTTGATTTTAAGTCGATTCCTCCATGTCTTCACCAATGGTTACCAATAATAACCAAAATGTCAAAAATCGAATGTAGAATGGTTATTCCTCGACTGTTAAATGAGAATCGATCATTATTTTTGAATTAAAGTCAACATGAACTGCAAATAGCAAGTGAAATCTGATTAATAATAAAGGAATAAACATATTAATATTTCAAATGAATTTGGATAAAGTTTAGCATCCGTTGCAGTTTATTTTTATTTACATTTGTAATATTTTAGAATTATTTGTCAATTGTGCCATTATTTATTATACTCATTGTGATACTTTAACATTAGTAATACGGTGATTTATTATTATTTATTAGTCATTTATAGTTATAAATTAGTTTAGGCTCTGTGATAGTTAACAATAGCTCTTGTGATATATTAGGATTAGTTAAGTCTGCGATATTTTTTATTAGTAATCAACTATTTATTAAGAGAGTTGTGTGTCCGAGAGCACAAAGACACTGACCGCTTGAGCATCGTTGTCATCGATGACAATATTCAAGCGGGAGACCCATTCCGCTTAAAATTAGACTGACCAAAGCTCGACTCTCTCAATAACACTAGCCATGATAGATAATTATACCCGTAACCCAGTAGAAACTGGCTAAATGGAATTAGCGAATATCCGAAGCCAACCAAATAAAATAAAAAAATAAACTATTTATTGGACTCGTGGCAATATTATTTTATATAGAAAAATGTGTAACAATATTTTAGTTCAGGTCTTTAAGTTCATTTATGGGACAGATAATAGTGCAGTTTATGCCACCCCATAATTTTCGGAGCTTATCTCACATTTTCTGGAGTTCTGAACCCGACTAAAATAAAGCCAAAGTAGCACAAAAGCTATTTCCCGATCATATTGATCTGAACCCAACTGAGCCTGGTTCAATGATTGCAATTTGGTCCAAAAAGATCTATCATATTTGTATTCGGGAACCTCAAATACAGCAGAGAGGGGTAAATAAGTAACGACATTTATGGGAGATTAACTGCCCTATTACCACATTATTCTCATTTCTAATGGGTGTATATTTTAAAAAATTATTTTAAATTTATAAACATTGCATTGTTTTATTTATATAAGAATTAAAAATTTAGTATTAGTATTTTTAAAATATTTCAATTAATTTTTCTAATAATTACCTACGCATTAGGTAGGTATATAATCTAAAATCGACGATTTCAAAATCAACCTATTTGAATATTTTTAATATAAAAATAAAATAATTAAAATTAAAAAAATAAACTGCAACGAATCTTTCGAAATATTTCAAAAATGGCTGAAACTATTTTGATTAAAAAAATTGAGCGAAACCATGGCATTTCGCTCTACAAAAAAAGCTCTAATAAGTGAACATAGAAAAAATTATATTTTTCGAGGTAATAATTGTTTTGTCAAAATGTCTGGTTGTCTGTTATTTAGTTAGTTAGTCTCGTGCGTTACCAAATTTTTGTGGACGAGCTAGCTCAAAAACTAGTGTGAATATCGAAACCAAATATCACACGTAGTTTTGGTGCATTTGGGATTAAGAGCTGATTAGATTTTGGTGCATATCGACCCAAAATTAAGGGGTGGAGGGGGGGTTAAAAATTAAAAATCTAGGCCGTTTGAGCAAACTCAACCAAATTTTGTATACATAATCAGTGGGACCCCAGAAGTCTAAAATGCAAAAACTAACCGCCCAAAATCGGGGGGAGGATCAAAAAATGAAAATATTGGTTCTTGTACCAAACTCAACCAAATTGTGTTTACATAATCATTGGGACCTCAGGTTGTATGATAAAGTCAAGTGGATGGCCACATCAGAACACAAGAAGGAAAAAAACACTTTTTCATGAACGATTACAATACATGACCATACCCTGTATGGTAAAGTAAAAAATAAACTTCAACGAATCGTTGCTAAACTTTGTCCAATGTACTATGGCAAAGTATTTTTAAATATAATTTTACAAAAAACTTTATATGACCTTTTTTGTGGTCCCCAAGGTACTTAATTAGAATATTAAATTTCAAAAAAAGTCATTTTAAAGATATTTAGAAAAAAAATAAAAAATACTGAAATAAAGTAATGTTTGTGGGCCGATATATACCAAAAACTAATCAGCGCTTCATTTTGTTAAAAATAATGGTAGGTTTTCAATTTCATTTCAATCGGTTCAAAGGTGTGGAAAAAATCGTGGACGAAAAAAACGATAACATCCATCCATCCGCACAGACAGATTAAATGAAAAAATCACACTTTTTGGGCTCTGAACGAGTACCCATGTAATTTTTGGCAAACCCCCGTCACGTGCTAAAATTCAACCTAATTGAATACTACAATTGTGACTTTAATTGAGACCAATGGGTTCGCATTGAATAAAGTAAAAAAAATTAAAAATGAATAAATTACCGATGCGGCTCCTGTATGCACTTGCTTGTAAATTTGCACAGAAATCTGCCGCAAGTGGAGCAGCAATTAAGTAAAGGATTGCCCAAACTCCACAAAAGATCATCTCCTATAAAATATATATATTATGATTATTTTCTAATTAAATATAAATAAAAAAATGTTACAGTAATTTCTTTAAACATGAAAATGTCGAATCAATAAACATTTTAATAAGCTTTTATTAATATAAATAATATATTTTTTAAAATGGTGTGATCAAGTAGACATTTCAAAGGCAATGCGATATTGTTGTATTTTTGATTGATCATAATTTTACTAATTTATTTGTAAAAATTAAATTAAAATTGAGTGGATATTGATGAGGCAGTCCAAAAAAGAAGATAATTTATACTATCTTTCTATTTTTATTCAAAAACCGACGTTTCGAGGCTATTCCTCCTTCTTCTGGGTTTTGAAAAGTCAGTAAGAAGGAGGGAATAGCCTCCGAAACGTCGATTTTTGAATAAAAATAGAAAGATAGTATAAATTATCTTCTTTTTTTTGGACTGTCTCATCAATATCCATTCAACTTCACTTATCAGCCCGTCTCCAAAAATTACTCCAATCTTATTAAATTAAAAAATCCAATATAATGTAAAAAATTAGGTACTAATTTTAGCACTCAAAACTCAAAAAATTAATAAAGCTTAAAAAATTGGCTCGTAAACAGCGGCAGCAGACACGAAGAAAAGTGAGCGAAAAATGAATTTTGTAAGTTCGAACGATAACTAACGAACGAACTATAGTCACTGTATTTACAGTGACTATATAACAAACTAACAGAGAGAAGGCGAACTGCCAGGGAGCTGTGAACGAACGAACTAAGAATAGGCGATTGAACTAATGAAGCTGGTGAACTCGATAAACGAACTAAGAAAAGCAGAGACAGAGATGAACGAACTAACAAAGCGGAGACAGAGATAAAAGAACTAACAACAGCAAGGTAGACAGAGATAAACGAACTAAGAAAGCGGAGACCGAGATAAACGAACTAAGAAAGCGGAGACGAAAAATGAACGGAGAAGGAACTGATGTAATAATTAAGATTTTTTAGTTTTTAATTGTTGTAAAATTTATTGAATAAATAAACAGTTAATTAGAATCCACGAAACATTTTTAATAACAATTTTGGTAGCAGAGCGTGGTTAATGTAAAATAATTGGTTCATAATTAGAATAATTAATCAAAAGAAAAGATGACTGATACAACATTGATTCAATATAAAATTGAACCTTTGAATGGGTCAAATTATGAAATATGGGCACTTAAGGTGAGTGCAATTTTAAGGTCCAAGAAGTTATTTAAAAGTGTAATCCTTGGTCCAGAACCAGAAAAAAATGATATAAATTTTAATGAATGGGATGAAAAAAATGATGAAGCCTTCGGTATAATAATAAATACGCTAACCAACGAACAAGCCGGTATGTTTATCGGAGAGGTAAATGCTAAAAATATATGGGAAGAATTAAAAAGAATATATTCGGGAAATAAAGAAGATAAAATAATAGATTTAGGATTAGAATTGAAAAATATAAAAATGGGATCAAATGAATCGGTGGATGATTATATTACAAGAGGAAGAAATATAATATCTAGAGCTTCGGGACTTGGTCACAAATTCTCTGTGCGCGAGATAACTTTTCATATTGTTAGGGGAATTAATTTAAAATATGAGAAAATAGCAACTATCTTACGGACTCAACGTGATCAATCTTTGGAAGAAATTCAACAGATTCTTCGAGAAGAGGAACAAAGAATTAGATACAAACCAGGACAAAATAATGAGATAAATGGAAAAGAAGAAGCCTTTAAGGTAAATAATAAAAATAAACAAAGAAAATGTTACACATGTGGCAAACCAAACCATATTTCTAAAAATTGTTGGTTTAGGAAAGAAAATCAATTTAATAAATCGAGACAATTATTGAAGTTCATCAAGGAGGAAATATAAAGAAATTTGACAAACCTTTATATAAAAATTCCTATTTTCCAGATAAAAAGGAAAAAGGATACCAGGCTACACATAAATTAAATCAACAAGAAGAATCGCAACTTTGGAGCTTGGATTCTGGATGTACTGCACATATGAATTGTACAAATGAATTGATGGAAAATATTACCGAGTGCGAAACAGAAGTATACTTAGCTGAAGAAAAAATGGTTACACAAGCAAGTTCAAAGGGAGATGTAAGAGGTAAAACAAAAGTTGACAACGAAGATCAAAAAATTTTTTATAAAAAATGTGAGTAAACTATCTCAATATAGTAACGACCCAAGACAAATACATTTCACAGCTTTGAAAAGAATCTATAGGTACATAAAAGGAACTTCAAACTATTCATTAAAGTTTAAACCTTCAGGAAAAGACATTATCGTATATACTGATGCAAGCTGGAATAGTACAAAAGACGCGAAATCATATTCTGGTTTTACTGTGAAAATAGCTGATTGTTTAATCAATTGGAAAAGTAAAAAACAGAATTTAGTTGCTTTATCTACGTGTGAGGCAGAATTGATAGCAATTTCAGAAGGCATATGCGATGTGAAATGGATTCAGAATTTGTTAAGTGAATTAAATTTGAAAAGTTTGAATATTTCTCCAGTTACGACTTAGAACAGACAGTATTGCTGCTATCAATTGGATAAAATCATTGAAGAATACATCAAGAACAAAACATATAAATAGAAAATACTATTTTGTTAAGGATGAAATTATGAAAGAAAATATTAAACTAGAGCATGTAAAATCTGAAGAAATGGATGCAGATTTTTTGACAAAAACTTTATATCAAGACAAATTTAACTATTGTGTACAAAATAATAAAATGTTAGAGATATAAATCTTAAAAGGGGATTTGATGTAATAATTAAGATTTATACTCTTTAGTTTTTAATTGTTGTAAAATTTATTGAATAAATAAACAGTTAATTAGAATCCACGAAACATTTTTTAATAACAGGAACAATAAGAAAATAAATTATATTTAAAAAAACTAAAAAACATCCGGGTGCAGAAACTTTTAATTAATTTTGAAAAAGTGCCCCACGCTTGAAAAATACAAAACATTTCATAGGTATTTAATATTTCTAATTAAATAAGAGAGTAAGCTAAAGTTAGTTGTTTAGTGTAGACACGAATTTATTATAATTATCAATATTTTAGTAATAATAGAACAAAAAATACTTACTATCTTCAACCAAGGAAGTTTATAAAATTTTTCAACAAAATGAAATAGATATAGCCAGAGCATAATCAAGGAAAACCAAAATCCGACCATAGCAACAAAATCGAAAAATGATCCACGACTATGAAGGGAATAGAGGGAGACATTGATGCAAATAAATCCAAGCAAATCGGTAACTATTCGGACTACTTTAATTAAGCCAGGTATGGTTCGAGTATAGAGGGAATCAAAACGAAGATTGGTTTGCACTGTCGTGTTTGTTGCCGTCACAGAAGTTGTTGTATGTGTAGCTGGAAATTCACCCATCGTTGATAATTATCTGAAGAATTGAAAATAAAAAAAATAATTATTTTAGTACAGTGATAAACCTATAATAATATTCTTTATAATTCATATTAAAAAAAATATGAGTTTATTAATGAATAAAAAAAAAAAAAAAAAAAAAGGAATATTTAAGACTCAAAATCGAATTTAAAAAATAATTAAGAAATTTTAATTGATAGATTTTAGTATTTATTGTCAAAAATGTTAAGTCAGGCGTTCGTTCACCTTTAAATCATTAAACACATATTATAATAAAGCATGGTTTCTCATACTTTCAGCTCCACGAACCTCTGTTAAAGTTTTCAGGTGACAGCGAACCCCTTAACTAACTAATTAAATCACCCCTCCCTCCCAAAGAAAATAATAAAATTGACTGTTGAAGAAAATAAGGTTTTTATTTCAATAAAGGTAACAAATAAAGTGCCAAAAGAAATATCTTTTTAATATTAATGTGATGGGTGTTCTTGTTTCTTGTCGCAAATGGAGTCAATTTTAGGAGTAATTTTGGACAATTTTAACCTTAATTCTGACTCGGATCAAGTCGATTTCTGTATTTAGTTTTTATCATGACAAGGTGTGAAAACCCAGTAACACATAAGTATGTTGTAGCAAAGGGTAAAAGGAAATTCACCGCTTTGCGTGAGAGTTTGGGATACTCTTCCTGTCTAGCTGCCCAAAAATCTATCAAGGACATCCTTTTTAAATCAGCTTGAAGAGTTTCATCTACGGACATTTCTAATAATGACTTCTGTTGCTTAATACTCAAACTAGAATTTATGCTTTCGTTCGTGACCGCAAATGGGTTACGAATCCAGCCATCTTTAGCATTATCAATATCCGGAAAATACCTACCTTTTCAGTTCGTCGGAAAGCTGAGAAAGATGAAGAACAATTTCAGCCCTTATTTCGGAATCCACGGATAAGGCGTTCGTCGTGATAAATTCATACAAAAGAGGAAAACATTCAAAGATATTTTATCTCAAACAAGTTTTCCAAAATTCTATTTTTTTATAAGTGCGTTTATTTTGTCCTGCACAGTGAATAGACTGCACGTGGAACCTTGCATCGAAGCATTCGTTTCATTGAGACAAGAAAAAATGTCAGCTAAATAGGTTACTCTTTTAAGCCAGGTTTCATCTTCAAATCGGAATTTAAGGTTGAAGTCACTGTCTTTCAAAAATATATAGATTTCGTGACGAAGTTCAACAAACCGAGCTAATATCCTGCCTTTTGACAACCAGCGTACTTCACAGCGTAGCAGTAATGAAACATGTTCACTACCCATGTCTCGGCATAATAATGCGAAAAGTCTTGAATTTAGCGGACGGGCTTTTATGTAATTTATTATTTTTACGACCTCTGAAAGTGCTGTTTTTAAATCATTAGGTATTTTCTTGCTCGCCAATGCTTCTCTGTGCAATGCACAATGCATACTTTTGACCTCAGGAGCGAGATTTTTAATCCTGGATATTAGTCCAGATATCCTTCCTGTCATGGCCTTTGCACTGTCAGTGGATATACCAACGCACTTTGTCCAATCTATGTCATGTTTTTCAATAAAATCATTAATAGTGTTAAAAATATCTTCTCCTTTCGTCGTAGACTCTAACGTCTTACAAAATAAAAAATCTTCTTCACATATATTTTTATACACATATCTAACAAACCCAAGTAAATTCGGCAATCCACTAAAATCTGTTGATTCATCAACTTGAATCGCGTAATAATTATTTTTTAATCGTTGTGCGAGTTGATTTTCAACATCGTGTGCCATGTCGTGAATGCGACGTGCAATTGTATCATTTGAAAGTGGTATTTATCCAGCAATTTCGAAAATGTGTCTCCCAATACACAACTGACCATATCTTTAGCAGCTGGTAAAATCAATTCTTCAGCAATATTGTATGACTTGTCGGTCTTTGCGATTTTATATGCCACAAGGAAAGACGCACGTAAATATTCAGAGTTAGTAGCCAAGACGGTTTTCATAGTCTTTTTCAAGAAGCCAACTCTTTCTTTTTTCGAACAAAAAAATCTATAGGTTTGTCTACGTACTGTTATGTTTTGTTTCCAAATGTCTTCGCAGCAATGATGGCTTCATCGAGCTATTTGCGAGAACTTCTGAACATATTACACACTGTGGCTCTGAGTACTGAGATTCTTCTTTGCACGTAAATCCAATTTTCAGATAGTCTTCGTCATATTTCCTTTTTTTGCAGATGATATGATTGTTTTTTCTTGTTCTCTCGATTTCGCAGAATTTTCGTTTAAAACTGAACTTTCAGCAGAAGTAGACGCAATTTGAGTAAATGTACTTTGTACAGGTTGCGAACTGGATGATAACGTTGAATTACTTGGACAATTAGATATTTATTTAATAGGCATTTAATTAGTTTAAAAATAATTATCATCAGATAAATAAAATAATATAAGACAGGTAGATTAAAGAATAAAGTACCTGGAGCCACCAAGCGATGCACGGTAACCAAACGCCCCCTGGACCCCCCCCCCCCCGCCCCCGAAACCCCGTTTTTGCATTTCTAGCTTTCTAGTGGTCCACAGATTATGTGTATATAGGTATATAAATAAATTCCGAATAATTTTTTTCTTTAATTAAACAACAATTTATCGAGTTTTTTAATCAATTAAATAAATAATAATTTTATTGAAGCAATTTTTTACATGAAATAATGTATACGCATTGTACTTGAGGCTTCGATTTCGTTCGATTAATCAATTAAATTGGCAAATTCTGATATATAACAATATTTGGTATAAATTATTAGTTGGTTTTAAAATTGAAAAACCAATTAATAAAATTGTAAACAAACTTTTTTATTGAGATTTTCATCTATAAATAATTACTTTAATTAAGAAAAGATCAATTAAGATGAAATTTGTCGAGGTCCAGACCTAGCCAGGTCGTTTTCTCATCTTCAAAACTTGTTAATAGAGTTGGTTTCATCAAAATCGGTAGAGCCGTTTTCAAAATAGAACTAAGATATAAATATACAAACAAATAAATGTATATACAATTTTTGCTCGTTTAATAAGAGTAGATAGATAGATAATAATGGCATTATTGTATTCTATTAAATCATTAATTAATATATGATTATTATTTCAATTATTACAATTTTGAATATTATTTCAACAATTAAATATCTTTTGATGGCATCAATACCAAATTTGGAAACGCCCCTATTTTAATAACGTTTTAAAACTTGGATTTATTTTAAGTTACTTACATATAAAAAGTGAATAACTTGATGATCCTTATTTAAATTAAAATATTTTGTACTTCAACTGAAATCTCTATGTATTTGAAGCAATAATTTAAAAAAATGGATTGTTGTTAAAAGTGTGTGTTATTTCTAGCAGGTTCTACGTTGCGCAGCTGCTCGGAGCTCAGACTGATAAGATAAGATTAAGAAATTAATATCTACTAGGCTCTAAAGGAAGAGAGATCATCTATACCCGCCCTTTTTTCTCATTTTCCTTATTAGATTCTTATCGCTCACCCGCACATTTATTAAATAAGAAAAAAGTGAAAACTCATTCACGCTACTCTCGCCATTATAAGTAATTTATTAAGAAACAAACTTGAATATAAATGATTCATTTATGCCTATATTAGTATTATAAATACATCGGCTTAAAATAAGTATCAATTAAAAAATTGGTTTCTGCATTTTTGAACCAATAGAAAGCCCAAAATATAATCAGTTTTGGCCATTGAAAATTACAAACATTTTAGCACAAGAAAGAACTTTCTACGAATTTATCATGGGAATCCAGAGATAAAGAAAAAATCATGGTTGAAAATAATTTTTCTCCATATTTCAGGCATTTTTAAACACAATGAGCCTGCCTCCCGGGCGTACCGTATAAAATGAAAGAAAAACTTTTTCCAAGACTTTTTTTTAATGAAAATGATGAGAGAAGGAATTACACCAAAAAGGTGCATCCCCTAAAGGCCTGAAAAGAAGAAGAAGAAGAAGGGGGATTTTATAGGCCGGATAGGAGTTGAAGGTATCTGTGGATAGGGGTCTTAAACAGCTGAAAGTTATAAGTCACGGGAAAGACGGTGGCTGGGAGCGAGTTCCAGTCTCTGGAGGTCATTAGATATAAATAATGTTCAATTTTTATCCAATTTGACAGCGAAGGGTGCTGAGCGTTCGAAAACCGCGTGTTTCTCGTAAGGAGGGCTTTAGGGCTTTAAGACTATACGATCTTAGCAAATTTTGGTTATTTCACATTTTTTTTCTGTGAATTGTTTGAGAAAGAAATCTGAAACTGGAAAGAAAAGTGTAACAAGCTTTTATGCCAAATTTCAGCTTTTTGCTACAACCGCAAGATATATATATATATATAACTTGATTTGTATGATAAACGTTTATATTATGTTTAATTTTCTATGTATTATTGTTAGGGCGCTCGTATGCTGAGTGCTGTGTGGCGCTTGCTCAGTCGAAATCGAGTCGCTTCAATTATAGCATGGCTGAAAACATTTCAGTCATGCAAAAGCGTCACAACGATCCGACTGAGTCATCTAGCGGCCGTGTCTCAAGGCTCGTCGCCATAGCGACAGCGGGCCGCTACAGTATAATTTTTTTAACATTAAAGATTTTCAGGAGAATAATTTATTTAAGATTTGAAATTTTATTATGATAGTACACTCGAGTGGATCCTTGGATTAAATTTTTACTGAGTGATTCAAAATATTGCTTCATTAACAGACCATCTTAATTCTTAATCGAAAAAGAGGAAACTTATATTCTCCTAAATCAATAAAAATGTACACTGATTCAAATCTTTCGAGTCATAAATTAGAAGATTAATATTTGTATGATAAAAAATAGATTATTCAACTAAAATGGCTTTGGTGTATTGATAAAATCGAATCCTTTAATCGCCTAAGAAAATGATATCACCAGGAAAAGATCCACTGACGGCGAATGTGTGCAAAACACACAGGCGGCCATGTCAAAGGGCGGCAAAACAGCTAGACCAGTGGTTCCCAACCTGGGGGCGATTTAGGGGCGAGGAATATTCAAAGTGGGAAAATTAAAATACAGTAGAATTTATTATTGTATTATTTTTTTAAATTTTAACTGTCAACTTTCTTAATTTTTCCAGATTCCAATTTAAAAATGAAAACATATACTCCTGTTTTATTAAATGTACGTCAATGTGATGATCTTAGTTAATTATTTCACTTTTTGTTCTTAAAAAATCGTAAAATGTACATTTTAATTTTTTTTCTATTTTATTTAACAGTGACCGGATAGAACTGCTTTGGTTGTTTTTATATACGGTAATAAAATTGTTTAAAATAATAAAACTGCTTTATTAAGTAGGTTAAGGCAGTCCATAAATTATTTAATTTTATTCAATTTCTGACGTTTCGGATATTTTTTCCCCTCCTTCTTCAGGGTATTGAATAGTTTTGATGGGAACCGAGTTATACTCACCCATCAATAACTATTCAATACCCTGAAGAAGGAGAAAAAAGTCTCCGAAACGACGAAATTAAATAATTTATAGACTGCCTTTCATCTATAGCCTACTTATTTCGCTTACCAGCAAGGGCGGATCCAGGGGGGGGCGGAGGGGCGACCCCCCACCGATGAGGCCCATGCCTGGCAAAAAAAAATTTGTAAAGTAAACAAAAAAAAAACATTTATTTTTTTTTTTTAAATTTTAAAATTGAAAATTCATATAGTATATATATATATATATATATATGTGTGTGGCGTCTCTGACCCCCCCGCTTGGACAATTCGATCGCGACACACTTTCGAGAAAAAAAGTATATCTTATATACATTGGGCACCTTATATACATTCTCCCCCCCCCCCCCCATAAAAAATTCCTGGATCCGCCCTTCTGCTTACCAGTCCGTCTTTCTAAGAAAATAAATAAAATTAAACTGCTTTATTATTTACACTTTACTTCAAATTAAAATTAGGCATACAATGAAAATTAAAAGGGGGCGATAGGTGTTAGTCAACCTTCAGAAAGGTAGATGGGCCACAAAAGGTTGGGAACCACTGAGCTAGACAGACACTTGACTAATCGTCTCTCTAATGCCGTAATGTCACCGCACCGAATGTTTCCAAACACTGCAGTTTTTTAACGCTAACTGTAACCTTAGCTTCGGGGTAAAGGTCTTTTTCAAAACTTAAGGTGATAAAAACATTTTTAAGATAAACTATGATACAAGACTTAGCTATTTAGCAATTATGTCCATAGAAAGTGACATTATGGATTCTATTCCCTTCGATGAGTTAATTAAAGATTTTGTCGAAAAAAAGGCAAGAAAAGAATGTTTTCAATAATTTATTTTGTTCAAAATTTTTATTGTTTTTGGTACTTTCTTTGATTTTTATCTAACATTTTTAATTTTTATCTATCACTAAAGTAGAAATTCCGTCAAACTTATAGGATTAACTTTAACAAACGATCTTACTGTCGGGCGAGATCGTTCGTAAAAGTGTATCCTTTAAAGTGACGAATGTTTGACGGAATTTCTACTTTGGTGAAACTGACTGCTTTATGTTGTATGTTTAGTTGAAAAGTTATGTATATTACACATGTTTAATATCAAAATTAAATATAATTATTAACATTTGTTTCATTTCAATTTTATTTATTATGTATACCTAACCTATCTATGAATCAATATTTAGCTATAAGTGATAAGTGATAAGGGGTGATGATGCTTTTAATGTTAAATTTTAGTTACAATTTTAAAAGAGGGCGTAAAATTAAAGTTTGCACACGGACGGCCGAATAGCTTGGCTCGGGCCTGCTTGTAGTTAATAAAGTTTCTTTACATATGAGATTAATAAAAGCCTTTCTTTTCTTTTACAAAAAAATCGTTATTTATCTTTTTTACAAAATCATAAAATAGAAATTTGCTTAATCTTTGGGGGGGGGGGGGTCCGGGGGGGTCCTCTTGCTAGCCAGGGGCAAGCCTTTCTTTTCTTTTACAAAAAAATCGTTATTTATCTTTTTTACAAAATCATAAAATAGAAATTTGCTTAATCTTTGGGGGGGGGGTCCGGGGGGGTCGGGGTCGGGGGTCCGGGCGGGGTCCGGGGGGGGTGGGAGTGTTGGGGTGGTAGGGTGGGGGCGGGGGTTGGGCACGGGTGCATGGCGCAGGGGGGTGCTAAGTGGATTTCGGGGGGGGGGGATTAGGGGGCGTGCCCCCTGGCTAGCAAGAGGGCCGCCGAAGGCTGGCCTTGCAGCTAGTTAAATTAAAAATTAAAGCAATATATTAGTTGAATAAAAGATTTCACTGTCGATGGTAACAGAATTGTTTTATTTTAGGTTAAAAATAAAATAAAATGAGAGAGTCTTCTGTTTTTTTAAATAAAATAATTTTTAATTATTTCTAGAGACTATAGTTTCGAAGGCATAGCCTTCATCATCAGTCTATCACAAATATTTCAAATTAGTTACAAATTAAGATTTATACATAGAAAATTTGAAAAATATATTGGCAGTCGAATACTTGAGGCGGAGTTTGTAATAGTTGTTTAGAGCTTGTTGTAACGATTCAGTTTGTAGTTCCAAAATGGTATCCTTGTTTAGTACGTAAAATTTACTATTGATATTTGTTTCCATGTTGAATTATTTGTGGTGTTTTTGACAATGGATTGACGATCCTGTTTCTTATTAGTTGAATAAAAGATTTCACTGTCGATGGTAACAGAATTGTTTTTATTTTAGGTTAAAAATAAAATAAAATGAGAGAGTCTTCTGTTTTTTAAATAAAATAATTTTTAATTATTTCTAGAGACTATAGTTTCGAAGGCATTTTTAACCTAAAATAAAGCAATATATTTTATATTATTTTTAAGATATTTACTTAATTTTAAAAATATTGATATTATTTTATTAGAATTAAAAAAAGAGATAAAACACAATGTCTTTAAAAAGAAAGATGTTATATTATTGATCATTTGGGATATAACCTCCTCCTTTATTTGAAGTCGGTTAGAAAGTAAAATTACTGTTTATATAAAAATATATATATCTATATATAAATATTTACACGATTTGATTTATTAAAATTTAAAGAATTAAGTCTCTATTTTTTCTTCTTCCTCTTCTTCTTCTTCCTCTTCCTCTTCTTTTTTCAGTCCGCCAAAAACTTCAAGAGGTACAACTTTTTCCACAGGAACATCTGTAAAATGAAATAAATAATTAACCATTATTTATTCATGAAGTATTATTTAGGCTGGCATTAACTTTAAAAATTGTAAAGTTATATAATAGGACTATTTCTGTAGAAAATTTGATTCTCTAAACTGGAGGATTTCAATGGAGGTATCAAATTAATATATATACATATATTAGAATATAGTTTAGAAGGTATGACCTTCATCAACAACGAAACCTGCAAGATTAGACATTGTTTTTAAATGTGAAATGAAAATTTCAACACCTAATTTGTTTCGACAACTAATTCTCTAGGTAGTTTTCTAATGCTTGTATTTCATTACAAAAGACTGAGAGTTGAAAATGAAATTGCAGAATCCTACGCTGTAGTGGCTTAGTTAGAAATTTTGAACATATAAACAAAAATATCAAATTAGTCTTGTTAAGATTACATATCGACTAGTTTAAATTTTAAGGAGATATCAATGAGGTTTTACTCTGATACAAATCAACATATACCTGTATAATATCCTAGTATGTGATGGTGTCAGGGAAAAGGGCCTTTATTTCACCTACCAGTTTTTTATGGAATGGCAACAAGGTGAGTTAAATTTGGGTATAATTTTTGATTACATATTTGAATTCGGCAGCAAATTTTCATTCAGAATAGAATAATAGCGGGGGTAAAAATGGAAGAAATGCCCTATTTTTGTCTGCTTAAATATTGTCAAAATTTAAACGGCTATAACTCAAAACTACTTTTTTTTACTTATAAATATTCCAAAATTCATAACAGAGTCGCAAAAAGAGTATTGTTCAGTTGTTTCTCTAGAAACAGAAGATGTTATTAGCTCGATTTTGACCAGGTGAAGATAAGGGCCCTTGTCACTGACACCTTCACATATATTTACAATTTTTTAGCTAATTGTTCGTGTACGAGCTTTCTTTCATAACCATTTTTTACTGCGATTTCTTTAATTGTATCTAGTTCTTCTTCCGATCGGTAATTTCAAACCATAAGAAATAACAGATAAAATATTTTTAGCTAAAAAGACTGTTGATGAAGGTCAAACTTTCGAAACTTAAGTCTTATATATCGTCGCTGATCTTACAAAAAGTCCGATTTTATTACGTATTATACGTTTATACCGACCAACTTTTCACGGTCCGTCTATCTATTGAAACCTTATTATTCTATTCCAATTTAATTTCGCGCTACGGACAAATAATAAATATTCTATTGTATTTGTATGAACCTGTTCGTGTTTAAAATGGTTTTTCGTGTTTTCTGGCAAACTTTGAATTTAGGACTTACGGGGTTTTGTAAGATCAGCGACGATATATAAGACTTAAGTTTCGAAAGTTTGACCTTCATCAACAGTCTTTTTAGCTAAAAATATTTTTATCTGTTATTTCTTATGGTTTGAAATTCCCGATCGGAAGAAGAACTAGATACAATTAAAGAACCTTTTACTTTACACATATTTATAAGTGTCACTTTATACGTAGAAATTTTTTTTAATAGTCGTTTTTAATAGTAGTAGATGTTATTAGCTCGATTTTGACCAGGTGAAGATAAGGGCCCTTGTCACTGACACCTTCACATATATTTACAATTTTTAGCTAATTGTTCGTGTACGAGCTTTCTTTCATAACCATTTTTTACTGCGATTTCTTTAATTGTATCTAGTTCTTCTTCCGATCGGTAATTTCAAACCATAAGAAATAACAGATAAAATATTTTTAGCTAAAAAGACTGTTGATGAAGGTCAAACTTTCGAAACTTAAGTCTTATATATCGTCGCTGATCTTACAAAAAGTCCGATTTTATTACGTATTATACGTTTATACCGACCAACTTTTCACGGTCTATCTATTGAAACCTTATTATTCTATTCCAATTTAATTTCGCGCTACGGACAAATAATAAATATTCTATTGTATTTGTATGAACCTGTTCGTGTTTAAAATGGTTTTTCGTGTTTTCTGGCAAACTTTGAATTTAGGACTTACGGGGTTTTGTAAGATCAGCGACGATATATAAGACTTAAGTTTCGAAAGTTTGACCTTCATCAACAGTCTTTTTAGCTAAAAATATTTTATCTGTTATTTCTTATGGTTTGAAATTCCCGATCGGAAGAAGAACTAGATACAATTAAAGAAATCGCGTTAAAAATGGTTATGAAAGAAAGCTCATACACCAACTATTAGCTACAAAATTTTAAAAATCAACACTGAACTCTATTCACAAAAAATAAAAAAGATATACCTAAATTAATTTTATCATACAAAGGGTAACTTTTGGAAACTTAGAAAAATTGAAACTGATAAGAATTAACACAATATTTAGAACACTTGCGACGCCAGAAAAAAAATTGTGTTACAATAAAAAAATATAAATTACCTAATATCGAGAAGGAAGGAATTTATAGTATAAAATGTAAAGAGGTAAATTAGATTAAGTGGAAATTTTAAAAACAAGAAAAAATAAAATTCTCTAATATCTGGGAATAAATTATCACTTGTTTCCAGATGAATCAGGTATCAAATTAATTTAAGGACGTTCCCTAATAAATCGATTTTCTTGAAATCCTTTTAAAACTTGGAATAAGGTAAAGGCACCTAAGGATACCAATCTACAAGAAAAAATGAAAAAATAACTAATTTTTGAAATTTTAGTCGATTTTCTTTTAGTAAGTTAACTTAGCTAAAAGAAAATCGACTAAAATTTCATTTTTTCTTGTAGATTGGCATCCTTAGGTGCCTGTCATCAATAGGTGCCTTTACCTTACACATATTTATAAGTGTCCTTTATACGTAGAAATTTTTTTTAATAGTCCTTGCTGCACTAAATTTACAAATAATGACCAATGAAATTTGCATATTTAACAGGCGAACCCTACCTATCCCGATTGATGTTAAAGCGACTGTTTCATTAAATATCAATCGTAATTTTTTTGATATTATTTTGAAAAAAAGAGAATCATTAACTGAAGATATAACAAATATTTTTCTTTTAAAATAATTCTATCAAGCAGTATTCATTTTAGTATATGAAAAATGTTAAAAGTTAGGTACTTTTGAGGGTTTTAATTTTTTCTCTCATGGCAAGGCAAGTGAGAGATGGCGACTTGGCAACGTCACACTAAAATCGCTCAATTTTTCCCTATCTAAATAAAGTAAAACTCCTGCAGCTGGTGCATTTGAGATTTTTAGCTAATTCTCTTAACCTAACTATACTGTTCTCATCTGGAATTTCGCATTGAGCTGTTTCATCAAGTGTATTTTTTTTATTCTTTGTCTTTTAGCGTCGGTAAGAATTGCCAGATCCAAGAAATGATGCAGTGAAAATACTTTTGTCTTTCTGCGCATGTGAGAGTAGGGGAAAGAGCGAACTGCATCTGGAGCGCTATTTTTGAGATTACAATTTTCAAAAAACAAAAACAAAAAACTGAGCAAATGATTAATTTTTTCCCGCACATTCCCAATTCCCCGTATAATCAAACAAAAATATTATATGAATATATATATATATTACCTTCTTCATCACTAGCCTCCTTTTCATCAGCATCCTCGTCTTCGTCATCAATTTCCATGGCTTCTGGATTTGTAACTGCATTTCCATCGCCACTTCCCCCTTGGGTTTCTCCCCGGACAAAATTAATCATAGATGCAGACGTTGGAGCCGCTTTATTGGTAGAAGCGGCTGCAGCTCGAGCCTCCAAAAGCCTCATTCCGTCTTTGGCTCCAGGAGCAAGGTCCGCTACCGTTCCTGCCGCCTCGCCACTTGCGGAAAGCATTTGTGCAGACATCATATTTATCTTGAAAAGAAAAGAATGTTAGTGAAACAAATTAGACATTTAAAGAAAATATGAAAACTGGTTTGACGCAACAACCCATAAACCAACTTTCACTTCTCTACAAGTACTCCACAATCTTGATCTTACCCTCGGTCTCTAAAAGAATATTTAGCAATCCTATGTGTTTTAACAATAACACAAGTCTGCGATGAAAAAGTTTTTTTAATCATTGTTTAATTCTTGTATTTTTTTATTTTAGGAATTCTTTATAGCTGTAGTTATATTAATTTATGATGGGGTTAAAATAAGAGACTTGCAGCTTTTATTTATTTATTTTTTATTTATGAACTCCCGCTAACGTTTCGGCTATTGGTTGTAGCCATCTTCAGAGCTAAACAATGACAAACAATGTTAACAATATTAAATCGGCTTTGTCCGAGTACATCACATCAATCAATTATAATTTTGTTTTTCTACTCACCGGGAAATTGTCAATATTTATATAAAAGATTTTTTTTGATACACCAGTCATCAGATAAAACTATGTATAAGAAATATTCATATGATATATACAAAACTATTTACAGGGTGTTCGCCAAAAGGCCACAAGATGTAATACTTTTAAGACTATTAAGGTAGTTGTTTCGCGACAATACTAGCAAAAAGTTAATGCTAGAGTATATAGAACAGACAATAAGGATTCATAGTTCATAAGCCCAAAACTTTTTGCTGTTTATGTACCAATTCTGGCCAATCCCGTGCTCGTTTGACAAATTTGGCACCATTGTAAGAGATTGAATATTTTTATATTAAAATGACAGATAAAATACATTTTAAAAGTTAAAAAATTTCTATAAAAATCGTTTTGTTATTTTTTAACAAATGTAATCAACGCCTGCGTTACATCTTATGAAAATTATAATTTTGAAAAAATCTAGCGCATGCATCTTTCTCTGGTTAAATAAATGCGCTGTTGCAAAATTGATTTTAGTCTAAATTTTTTTTATACATTTTTCATTATTTATTCCTTATTATCTCAGAAACTGTGTTGTAACTATGAATCAAAATTGTCTTAAAATATGTATTGGTTATTGTTTAATATTGGTTTAGTTTTTTATAAAAATGGTAAGAAGGGTTTCTTAATTATAATTAAATATGTATGTAAATTTTCCGATATCCCATATAGTGCAATGTTAAAGAGCCTGAAAAACTCGATTTTTGAAATTTAATATCTCCGGAACTATATTGTTCATAAATTTCGTTTTGCCACCAATCGATGCAGAAGTATTTAAATAATAATCTGTATAAATTTCAAAAAAATCTTAAGAAAACGCATTTGGCGGAACAAATACCTTAAACGGAAAAAGAAGATAATAGTCTAAAAAGTATTAGATCTTGTGGCCTTTTGGCGAACACCCTGTGTATGGTTTTGTATTTATCATATGTATATTTCTTGTAAATAGCTTTATCTGATGATGACTGGTGTATCCAAAAAATTTGTTTTATATAAATATTGACAAATTCCCGGTGAGTAGAAAAACAAAATTATAATTGATTGATGTACTCGGACAAAGCCGATTTAATATTGTTAACATTGTTTAGCTCTGTAGATGGCTACAACCAATAGCCGAAACGTTAGCGGGAGTTCATAAATAAAAAATAAATAAATAAAAGCTGCACGTCTCTTATTTTATCCCCTTCATAAATTTATATATATTTTATTATGTTTCTGCTGAATTCAGAAAATCAATTTCCTTTTTCATCACATTTTTTTCTCAAAGCAAGAATTAATGACGGTAAAGTTATATAAGTGGACTCACTCTAGTTTGGCCTATCCAAAATACTTATATATTTTTTTTAATCATATTTACTTATTGGCGCATTGAACAATAAAATATTATTTTTGAATAAGTTGTTAAAGTTTGAAAAGTGAAAAACGCTTCAATTGGTATCTGAAAATACTTCTGAGTTTTTAATTTTTATCTAGTTGTTGAACTAGTGAAGAATAGAAAAAAGGAAATAGGATGATATTAATTTTATTTATTTTCTTAGAAAAACGGATGGTAAGTGAAATAAGTAGATTATAATGAAAGGCAGTCCATAAATTATTTTTTTCAATTTCCGACGTTTCGGAGACTTTTTTCTCTCCTTCTTCAGTGTATTGAATAGTTATTGATGGGTGAGTATAACTCGGTTCCCATTTGTCTCTCCTTTCAGTGAGAGCAACAATATTACAATATTTTCCAACATTATACCATAAGTGTACATGGTTATGGTGGAAAAGTCGAAAATTGAATAAAAATAAAATTAAATAATTTATGGACTGCTTTTCATTGGAAAATCTTAATTTTTTGAAAAGTTAGGTAGATTTGAATGGATGAAAAAAAGATGGAGAAAAAAATTGAAAATTTCAACTTGTACCGAGAAATAGAATTTTTCAGATAACAATTTCTAGTGTAACGTATTTGTAGAAATCAGAATATTAACCAATAAAACTGAAAACTTTTCAAAAGTTAAATTTCGCAGACCTGTGTAATCAATAAGGGATATTTTACGTAGAGGATGAAGTGGGAAAAAGATTGGTGTATTTTCCCAGATAATACGTAAAGTAGGAATTTTAAAAAATTTAAAAAGCTGATATGATATAAAGTCGAGTGGTTGCTTCAAACCAGTCTTAGGACTGTATAATGATGATAATTTTGACTTTAAATTAAAAATAAATATTATTAGTACCTGAGTATTATAAGTGGCTTGGACGCTTCGTTTAATTCTTAACATTTCTCTCATTGTATCTTCATTTCCATGGCGTACTTCAAAATCTTTCCATGTTTGCCAAAAGTCGGCTGTCACCTGAAAATTATAAAATATGTTAATAAACAAAAAGGTAGATAAAAAAAATAAATAAAAGAAAATGCAAACTCGTAAATAGATAGATAATACTTAGGTGATATGAATTTAAAAAAAAAAACATTTTAAGAAATTAGTTAATATTTCAAATGAGAAAATAATTTCAATATTTTACCTTAACATATTCTTATGATATATAAAAAGAGAAAAATGGAAAGAAAAAGTAAAAACTTTCGTTTCGAGCTGATGCAGACGAATAAAATGGGATCCCTTTGTTAATTTTAAGATTATTTTTAATTATATTTATAATAATTTAGTACCTGGCCACCGAGCAATGCTAGGTAACTTTTTGCTTCATTTAAAAGCTATATATTAATCTCCGAAACCCCCACCCTCGTCCCCCGGACCCACCCAATTCACCCCACCTCCTGTACCCAACATCGACTCCCACCTCCACCCCCTCACCCAGTTTTTGCAATTTAAGCCTTGTAGTGGCCCACAGATTATGTGTTTATATGTCATCATCATCATCATTGAGTATACAGTCCTAAGACTGGTTTGATGCAACAATCCGTCTCCACTCGACTCTGTCCCCCGCCAGCTGTTTGACCTCTCTAAATGTCTGGCATCCCATATCCCCAATTATTTGGTTGAAATATTCTAATCTGGGTCTTCCCCTTCCCCTTTTCTTTCCCACCTCCCCTCCAAGATATCCCTAAGCAGTCCCCCATGTCTTAGTGTGTGCCCCATCATCTGACCTCTTCTCTCTTCTTCAGACTCTTCCACAAGGTTCTTCTTTCTCCGATTCTTCCAAGAACTTCTTCATTTGTAATTTTATCCATCCATTTGATATTCATCATTCTTCTGTAGCACCACATTTCGAAAGCCTCTAATCTCTTTCTCTCCTCTTTTCTAATTGTCCAGGTTTCACACCCGTACATGGCTATGCTTCATACATATGCCTTCAATAGCAACTTCCTGTTTTCTAAGCTGATTGAGGAGGAGCATAGTAGTTTTTTGTTTTATAGGTATATGTATAGGTATATAGATCAATAAAAGCAAGTTAACTAGAAATCTTAACTCATAGTAAATGGATATTTCATATAATATTCATTTACTTTTATCTTTATTAAAGATGTTTCACCTTGCACCAACACCACAATCCCTATTAATTATTAATACAGATGGTTTACAAATTTTCCAATAGCTACTTCGGCGATAGTTCTATTAACTTCTTTATACTTCTCTAATTCATGCAAGAATTTGATGTCCATTAGTGGAGCAGATATTTCTATAAATCCCCAGTATTTAACGTAGCATAGAAGTTGTTATGATTTTCCATACTTAAAAACCAATTGAAAATTAATATTATAACACGATCTAATGCTCAAAAGATGGAAATAAATTTGAAATTCTATAAAAAAACCTAATTCTAGACTTTTGAAAAATAGACTACAAGCGACACGTCTAAATATTCTTTAATTATGCTAAAATTTGGCTGAGATCGTTGTTGGAGGAAAAATAATATATGAATTTCGTTTTTCCGTTTAATCCGTAATTATTCTAAGTTTTGAGATCCGCTGAAGCCATTTGGGTACCTGTAGCAGCTTGTACACCTAAAACACCTAGTAAATGTTCTATATTTTGGTTCCGGTAGCAATTATACTGGCTTGCCACTTTTATCTTGTAATAATTTCGTGTCCCAGTAAACATTATAATTATTTTCGATCTTTGGGGTCTGCGATCGATTAGGAGGCGCTGGAATGTTTAATTGTTTAATTAATGAATCAAGGCCTACGCTGCGAAAAATGAACGAGGAGAGGATTAAAAAAAGAAATTCCATAATTCATATAGACAAAAGGTATTAGTTTGGGTTCAGGGATCAGTAGCTTAGTGGATATAGGAGGTAAAACCTCTTATGACAAAGCATTGCAGTACATATGCAAAGATCCCGGGTTCGAGCCCCGGCTGATCCTTTTGTCTGTAATAAAAATAATCTTTTTCTTCGTTCCCTAAATTTAAATTTATTGATAATTATATTTTAATAATATATTTTGACGCGCGAGATTTGAAAATGCAAAATTGCCATTTTATATATTTTCGAAACCCAAAGCCCACGCCACGGGTAAATGATGTTCGATTGAGCTAAAATTTGGTAGGAATTACTTTTAGACCAGTCTAACAAAATTCGACCCGGTACTCTTCAAATATGTAAAATTTGTTTTACCCCCTATAAATAAGGACCATCCTAACCTACATGTAAGATTAATAAGGGGAAAGGCAGAAATGAAGTGAATAAATAAATAAAAAAATATTGATACAGCTTTGTATATAGATAGATAAATATAAATATGGATACAAACCCTTGGGTCGCACATCTGGCTACAATGGGAGTAGATAGCTCTTGCTCTATCAATCTCTCCTAAACGGGTTTCCATTTCGGCAAATCTGAGACACATTTCTCTCGCGTGACTCTCAGTAAGTAGCTCAATTGCTTTCTCATAAATCTGCCTTGTTTTTGGGACTCCATATAATTCTGCAGCTTTTTTTATGTAGACATTATATAACTAAAATAAAATAAAATAAATATTAAACAATTTAGAATATTTCACATTAAACTTAATCAATATAACGGGGAAAAAAATGATGTCATGATTTTTGTACGGAAGACTTACACTTGTCCCGCTTTAATAACAAACCAACATTCAACAAAATTCGAAATATACAATAAAAAGAATTATTTAAACTAAAACAAAAAATAAAGTACTTATTTTGGGGGGTCGGATAGGCTAGGTAGTAGCGTATCAGCCTGCTAACCAATGACCGGGTTCGAATCCGACTCGAGGCATCCGGCTAAAACCTGACCCCGGGGGGATAGAGACAAATTTAATAAAAAATAATTAGTATCATAAATTGGCTTATGGCTAGAAAAGCCGAAAGCCAAAAAAAGAATATAAACATTAAAACATTAATTCCCCTGGCTTCTAAGATGACCCAACAAAATCAGCTACAGGGCTTTTTACTTTCTTTTGTTTCACTACATTATTTTAAAATTATTTAAAAGATTATCTTTTTAAGAAGATTTTGAATTAGAAAAAAGAAAAAACATGCTCTACCGAGATTCGAACCCTTAATGTTTCTAAATATTTTAAAACTTTAAAATTCCGAGGATTGAATGTAAGGCAATTCAAGGATAAATAAAAAGATGATTCTCAATAAAAGAAGATCTGTTGGAAACTTTTCTTTTTACACTTTTGGACCAACGTTTTAGATCATTTCCCCTCATTCTTTAGATCCTCCGAAACGTCGGTCCAAAAGTGTAAAAAGAAAAGTTTCCAACAAATCTTCTTTTATTGAGAATCATCTTTTTATTTATCATCATTATATACATCTATAAGTATTAGGGTGCTCCTTATTTTGGATATTTTCGAATATTTACGCTGACAGGAGCTCATATGGTTAGAAATAAATAAAAATAAAATATCCCCCAAGTTTCAAGTCTCTATCTCAACTTTAACCTAGTGCTACACAGCGATTAAGTTTCCCATCTAAATAACATGGGGTTTTTGGCATTGAACGATCAATTTTTTATTCCGGCCAAAGTAATGGTTCAAAAAATTTGAAACTCTGTAGACTTTATCCTTATAATAGTAGGTATCCTTTAGAATTTTTACAGATTTTTGGCTATTATAATTTTGGAGTCTATAACTTACTAATACTAACATATATCTAGAAGTAACTCCAAAATTGTAATAGCTAAAAGTCTGTAAAAATTCTGAAGGATAACTACTATTATAAGGATAAAGTTTACAGAGTTTCAAATTTTTTGAACCATTACTTTGGCGGGAATAAAAAATTGCTAGTTCATTGCCAAAAACCCCATGTTATTTAGATGGGAAACTTAATCGCTAGGTTAAAATTGAGATAGAGACTTGAAACTTGGGGGATATTTTGTTTTATTTATTTCGAACCATATGAGCCTCTGTCAGCGTAAAAATTTGAACCAAAATAAGGAACACCCTAATCAGTATGTCTCCGAGAAAAAACATGTATTTTATAATTCCTTTCAAGGTCAAAGATTTGTAATAAATATGGAAAAAAAATTGCTTTGAATCGTTTTTTAGAAAATATCAAAAAAATTGTTATACCCTTAAGTTAAAATATAATTCTGATGGGCTGATTTTAATCAAAACCTTATTGTGATAAAGGATGGGCAGTAATAAGTTTCAAGCAATTTAAGGAGGTTCTTTCGCGACAATCCACACAAAAAGTTTTAGCCTCGTAACCACTCTATAAATATGAAAGGAACTAAAATTTTAGGTTATGTTTTTTTAACGAGACTGTACCACTCACACTACGAAATCTCTATATGGATACACACATACTAGCCGGATCGTTTCCAAGCCATTGTACTTATATCCCCAAACATGTTTGTTTATTTTATTTTTTATCAAAACTACATGGTAAATAATTTCAATTTTTTTTTAAGTTACTCCGAATATATTATTCTAACAAATACTAATTTTTCATCAAGATGGTAAAAGTCGTTCAATGAAAAAAATAAAATAATGATCATTTTCCCACCCTTTTCCTATCCACCCTATGTAAAAAATGTCATTTTTAATTGCAATTATTTCATGTTTGGTGTGGTAAATCGTCTTCAAATTTTAACAGTATGTGTATTATGCTTTTAATGACTTATATTCGAAGTTTCAAAGACTTCTTGAATTTTTGCATTTATGAAAGAACTACCTTAAACACAAGATACCAATAACAATTAGCGAAATTAATCAAAT
>JALMQS010000053.1:3294035-3483469 GCA_024734495.1 Forficula auricularia | reverse complement strand
AATCAAATAATTAATTTTTTATAGTCGAATGAATAGTGTGAAAGTAAGAGAGGCATGTTATGAGCGAACTATCAAACGAACAATGAAAATGTTTTTTATTTCTCAAAGAAAAAAAAATATTTATTTAATTTTTGAAAGATGTATTCCTAAGGTGGAGAAAAACATCAATTTGTTCAATGAAAAAGAGTATTTTAAAAAGGTAGAAAAGAGCCGGCGCTGGCCGCTTCATTTCATCTTCTCTCAAAACAGCCTCTGAGGAAGGTTTATCAAAACATATGAAGAAAGTCTTCCAGCGAAAAAATCTGCGTTTTTAAAATAATGTAACCCAACATATTCTTCTAATTGGATCTTCAATTGTGTATGATATGTAGAAAATTAAAAAACTGTACATTGATATTCACTATATTAACATAATTATGTATAGTTATGTAACAAAGAATTATGATTGATTAAAAATAATTAATAGAATCCTGAATTTTTGAGAAAATCGGTAATAAAAATATATATATAAAAAAGAAAAATCATGTTAAGTTTAAAATTTTTGAAAATTATTCATACCTTTAGAGAATTTGAAAAATTTTAATATTATTTATTTATATTTATATAAATATAAGTAAATTAATACTAGGTATCTATGGCGCTCTCCCGATATAATCTAGCTCAATTAAGGTAGTTGTTCCGCCAAATGCGTTTTCTTAGGGTTTTTTTGAAATTTATACAGATTATTATTTAAATACTTTTGCATCGATTGGTGGCAAAACGAAATTTATGTACAATATAGTTCCGGAGATTTTAAATTTCAAAAATCGAGTTTTTCAGGCTCTTTAACATTGCACTATACGGGATATCGGAAAATTTACATTCATATTTAATTATAATTAAGAAACCCTTCTTACCATTTTTATAAAAAACTAAACCAACATTAAACAATAACCAATACATATTTTAAGACAATTTTGATTCATAGTTACAACACAGTTTCTGAGATAATAATGAATAAATAATGAAAAATGTATAACAAATTTAGACTAAAAACAATTTGGCAACAGCACATTTATTTAACCAGTAAAAGATGCATGTGCTAGATTTTTCCAAAATTATAATTTTCATAAGGTGTAACGTAGGCGTTGATTACATTTGTTAAAAAATGACAAAACGATTTTTATAGAAATTTAAAATGTATTTTATCTGTCATTTTAATATAAAAATATTCAATCTCTTACAATGGTGCCAAATTTGTCAAACGAGCACGGGATTGGCTAGAATTGGTACATAAACAGCAAAAAGTTTGGGTTCTGTTCTATGTACTCTAGCATTAACTCTTTTGATAGTATTGTCGCGAAACAACTACCTTAAGGTTTTAATAATATTCTAAGAAAATTTAAAATAAATTTTATTTAATACTATCTGAGTTTATTAGAATACCAAATATTTCATGAGAAATTCTTCTTTATCAATGGAAGAAACTACATATAAACAGCTTTATATATATTTCTTTCTTAAAGAACAAATTTTTTTTAAATTTCTTAAAAATTCCTTTGAAAAAAGGGAGAATCCAGAAACGTTTGGTATTCTATTAAACGTTTAAGAGTGTTTTTTTATACAAAATTTGTATTTACTTATTTAATAAATACCTACAATAATTTGTTAAAATTTTGATTTTTTGACGTGACAACGTCTTATAAATTGGTTTGCCGGGTGACACTTCAAGAAATTGCGTTACGCTCCGCTCACGTTATGCGCTCACAATGAGAGCGAGTGAGAGGCGCGCGTCCCTTCCACTCGGGCATGGTTAGCCCGCCTAAGAGCGAGAGAGACAGACATAAAAAGTGAAAGGCGAGATTCTTTGTATAAATTAATGTTTTAAATATAATTCTTTGTATAAATAAATGTTTTAAATTGTTACTATTATTTCATCCTTCTTCCTACTATACGAATGAATATTCACATTAAAATTATTTTACCACTCAAAGTCGTTGTCACGTAAAACTTTCGCCCGTATACCGACTTTACAGGCAACCATTTTTTTTTAATGAATCAATAAAAAGAAAAATAATTAAAATATAATTTTTCTAGATAATTTTTAATTGAAAGTAATCGAAAGCACCCCAGGGGTAGTGAGGAAAGAAAAAATTAACAAATATCCAAATAAGGTGTAATTTGTTGGAATCCTTCCTCTATCCTTTCAAACCGACGTTTCGGAGGATTCTTCCTCCTTCTTCAGGGTTTCAAGGGGTCAATGAAGGAAACAAATAAAATGCTTCCTTCCTATCTCCAAAGCATTTTAGTTGTTTCCTTCATTGACCCCTTGAAACCCTGAAGAAGGAGGGAAGAATCCTCCGAAACGTCGGTTTGAAAGGATAGGAGGAAGGATTCCAACAAATTACACCTTATTTGGATATTTGTTAATTTTTTCTTTCCTCACTACCCCTGGGGTGCCTTCCATTACTTTCAATTAAAAGTTCTACCAGTCCGTCTCTCTCTAGAGAAAATTTCGTTGCGAATAAATTTCTAGATAATCTTCTCATTTGAAAAGACATTTTTTTCCATCAAATTGGCAATTTTTTGATTCCATCTCCGAAGAAAGAAGAGGCCGTGTTGGCAGCTGGATGATTGCTTGTTTTGATTCAGAAATAGCCCACCCAAATTTCATCGCAAGTGGGCCAATCGGCTCAAAAAATCTTCCCCTTTTTCCTCTTAGTGAGTTTTTGACAAACTTCCAGACCTACACGTTTTTGATTCAAGGGTAAGGAGACCAGGAATTCACCTAGCAGACAGTTTCAGGTACTTGGAATCTTCATAGTTTGACAGTCGCTGTTGATGAAGCAATTTTTGCATTCATTATGCGCCGATCTGACTCAAGTTCATGGAATTCAAGTTTGTTTTCATTTGCGACACACAAAAAAATGACAGTGGTCGTTGTTGTTGGGTTTCGTTTTCCACAGCATTCCGACGGGACAAAAATGTTTTAATCATATTTTAGTCTTTCCAAAATTTCTGCACTTTTGACATCTTCTTTGGAGAGAAATTTGATAATAATGGGTTGCCAACATTCTATTTTTTTTTATTCGAGAACGGAAACAAAAAATTGTCAATTTGATGGAAAAAATACGATATGTATTAATTTTTATTTTTTTATTGATAAAATAAAAAAAAATCCAGTTTAAATTTGATCCCACATAGTATATTGGTTGTTCATTAAATCATTTCACTAAAATCATAGGCACAGTATAAACTAATTTAAAATAAAATTTTTAAGTATATAGTAAAAATTTGACAATCTAGAAACGTTTATTAAAAATCCAGACTTTTCAGGAGAAATTCTCTTATTATCAATAGAAATTTGAAATTTTTGAAAAAAAGCAACTATAAACAAATAAATATTTAAGGACGTTCCCTAATATATAGCTCAGATACAGTTCGCTCTTTCCCCTAGTCTCACATGCGCAGAAAGGCAAAAATATTTTGGCAACATTGCATTCTCACCGACGCTAAAAGACAAAGAATAAAAAAAACACTTCATGAAACAGCTCAATGCGAAATTGCAGATGAGAACAATATAGTTAGTTGAGAGAATGAACTAAAAATCTCAAATGCACCAGCTGCAGGAATTTTTTAGATATGGAAAAATTGAGTGATTTTAGTGCGACGTTGCCAAGTCGCCATCTCTCACCTGCCATGCTACGGGAGAAAAAAGGAAAATCATCAAAAGTACCTAACTTTTAACATTTTTCATACAAAACGAATACCGCTTGATACAATTATTTTAACAGAAAAATATTTGTTATATCTTCACTTAATCTCAGTTTTTCAAAATAATTTCAAGAAAATTACGATTGTTATTTAATGAAACAGTCGATTTAACATCAATCAGGATAGGGTTCGCGTGTTTATAATTATAAATTTCAATCGTGAATATTTATAAATTTAGTGCCGCAAGGACTATTGAAAAAATTTCTACGTATAAAGGATACTTATAAATATGTGTATTCAAAGTTTTAAAAGGATTGCAAGAAAATCGATTTATTAGAGAACGTCCTTAAAGGGAGAATTTCTCCTGAAACGTCTCTATTTTTAATAAACGTTTGTAGATTGTTCTATAAAAGATTTGTGTTTATTTAGTTAAAGTTTATAATTAATTAATCTTACTTTAAGATATCTGCGATATATCCTAATAGCTGTCTCAGGTATGTCCCTTGTTTTAACAAATTCGAGATATAGTGGCCAAATTCTATGATGTTGAGTGATTGGTAGAGCTCTCAGGGCTCTATCGAAAACCTTACGGGTTCGGACTATACGTTTTTGGTGGGATATCCATTGGCTATAGTCAATCCAAATTCGAGGCATCTGAAGAATTAAAGAATTAAGAATATTATTATTATTATTTTAAGAATATTAAACATACAGGGTGATTCACGGTCGATGGCACGTTAGACGTTTATGGAAAAAGGAACGCAGGATTTTTCTGAAAATTTAGCACCTTACATTTTCTTACCTGTTCTATCGATCTAAAATATTTTCATCATTTCAACGTTTCGGCTTCCATCGAAAAGTCGTAGCAACTTTAATTTTTAAATGGCACCCCGTATATTAACACGTTTTTGGAACCGCCCTTTTATTAAAATACTTTTTTGTTAATATTGTTTGGACCATATTTAACACAAATTATTTTTTATCTCGAAAACCGATAGAGATAGGTATAGGAAAATATTAACAAAAAAGTATTTTAATAAAAGGGTGGTTCTAAAAACGTCTTAATATACGGGATGTTCCATTTAAAAAAATAAAGTTGCCACGACTTTTCGATGGAAGCCGAAACGTCGCAATGTTGAAAATATTCTAGATCAATAGAACAGGTAAGAAAATGTAGGTGATAAATTTTCAGAAAAATCCCGCGTTCTGTTTTCCATAAACGTCTAACGTGCCATCGAGCATGAATCACCCTGTATAAAAGAAAAAATATTAGGTGAAATCAATGCTTTGGTTGTATGGTATAATTTGACAGTCAATTTACAAGTTTCCACAAAGCTAATACAAATATACAAAAGAACAAACTCACCTTATGCATGTAGACAAGGGCTCTTTCAAACGCATTATTTACATCTTCATATTCGGGGTCATTTATGCATTTATCTTTTGTTTGACTTCTCCTTAATTTTAAGTAATTGTACCATAATTTATAACTAAAAAATAAAAAAATAAAATGAATCAATAAAAATGTGTTCCTGACTAAATGGTTAAGCCCTGAAAGAAAATATAAAATATAATAGTAAGCATAGATAATTAAGTAAAATATTTTCCTATGTACGACCAGCAGGCAGGCAAAACCTGCCTAGCGAGCGAGCCTAGTAGGGAATTATGTAAAAAATTAAAAAAAAAATTATCATTCTGTTTATAAATGTATCACGTGGAGAAAAATCATTTTGAAGGGGATAGGGAATTTCAAAAAAAAAATTCTGTCACTGGATTCAGATACCCACGATAAAATAAGATAAAAAAGTCATAGAAAGTTTGTTCTTGTGCTAAAATATTTTTATTTCCAATGCGGAGAACTGATTAGATTTTGGCCTCAAGCTTTAGAACTTCTGGTTCAAAGATGAAAAAAATAATTTTTGGAATATTTGATTCAGAGTTTAATGCGATGTATTTATAAGATAGGCTTAAATGAACAATTTATATTTAAATTTATTATATTAATTACTTATAAGGGCGTCTCTGGCAAATTAAGTTTTTCACTTTTTTAGTTATTTAATAAATATGCGAGTGAACGATTGTTTCATTAGAATCTTATCGGGGAAAATGAGTAAAAAAGGGCTGGGATAGAAGAATGATTTCTCTTCCTTTAGAGCTAATGCATTGCAAGGATGCCAAATACAAGTTCAGATCTGTTTCAGATTAATAAAGATGAATTTCATAATTTCTATCATTTAGGAACGGCCTTTTAACACTAGAACGCCCGGACTTTCAGATCCCCTAGAACGCCCGGATGCCGTCAATTTGACGACTTGCATTTTTCAACACTCAAACTAAATAAAATCATTCTGTTTCCTTTTATTTAATATTTTTTTTATTTTTTCTAATAATAAATATAATTCTATCATCAATTTATATATTAAAAATACATATTAATATATTATATTTTAATAATCATCTACTGATATAAAATGAAAATTAACATGCTATATTTATGGAGTATTATCATTAACAAAATCTAGTAGTTCTATATTGATACCTCATTCATTATAAATAATATTGAAATAAAAAAAAACAAATATACGAAAAAAACTCACGAGAAATTGAGAGAGAAATTTGTTGTTGATAATTCTAAGGGCGGAACAAAAATGAAATGGCAAGACTAGGGGCTCGACATATATATATATATGGATTTCAAAACAGTAGGTTCCCTCGAAATGTTGTAAAATAATAAAGTGAATCATCAAAAGATAAAAAAATTGACATAAAGAAACATAATTTTTTATTTTACCCCAAGTTTTTCAAGGAAGATTGTAAATTAAAAAAAAAGGCAGAACAAAATACCGAGGGTCAAAAAGGATGGAAATGTTCCAAAAAAAGAATGGGAATTATTCGTACTTGAAAAATTAATTTAAAATATAAAAAATTGGGGTAAAAGTGTTGCCGTCAAATTGACGGCTTTTGGGCGTTCTTGGTAAATCCGATAATTTTCTCCTAAATAAAAATTCATAGGGTGCTATTTTTTTATTAGAAAGCTATTCAAAAATTATTAAAAGTCAGCGAGTTTCAAAGTTCTAAGTTAAATAGTAACGAAATGAAATGTGAAAACCGTCAAATTGACGGCTTCGGGCGTTCTAGTGTTAATTCTAGGAAAGAAAATAAAATAAAATTGTTTTAATTAAGGTAAAGTACCCAGTAGTTGACACTCTAAGGAATTTTTTCCTATTCGCTCATATTGCTCAGGCTTCGTTCACTTTTTGTTTCGCCAGGAATAGTTGCACTAACTAATCCTCTATCATAATTCTGCAAGCATTAATTCAGGAAGTTGAATGTAAAAATACTATATATATATATATATTTCATTATTCGTGTCCATGATTAATAATTAAAGGAATCGTAGGGAGTTGGACAAGACTTTAAATTAAATTAAATACAAGTTTTCATTAAATATGCCAAACGTTTCGTTAGCGTTTTGCAATCTCAGTGGCTCATTTATTAAACTTATTTAAAATCCAGACAAATAAGTTTAATAAATGAGCCACTGAAGAAGTTGCAAAACAGCAACGAAACGTTTGGCATATTTAATGAAAACTTGTATCCTTTCATGGAATGACCATATCTCAACCACTGCTAAAGCTGCAGCGCCCAAGCTTGAGTTTCCTATTTAGGTCTAGACGCTGTTATACTCCCAGTCAAACTTCTTATACTGTATAAGGCTCAAATTCGTCCCTGTCTCGAATATGGCTCTCATCTGTGGAGGTGTGCCTCCAAGCATTCTCTTGCTACACTGGATGCGATTCAGAAGCGAGCAATTAAACTAATAGGAGACCCGGCTCTAACCAACTCACTCGACTCCCTGGCTCACCGAAGAACCTTTTCTGCCCCTTCCCTGTACTAAATATACTACCACGGTGTCTGTTCAGTCGAGCTCTTTACGAGAAACACGCGGTTTTCAAACGCTCAGCACTCTTTCCGCTGTCAAATTGGATAAAAGTCGAACAAGCGCTTTCGCCAACTCATTTATCCCTATGACCTCCAGAGACTGAACTTGCTCCCTGCCACCATCTTTCCCGGGACTTATAACCTTCAGCTATTTAAGACCCGTATCCACAGATACCTTCGACCCCCGCCCAACCCATAAAATTCTTTCTTCTTCTTTTCACGATGGAGGGCAGGCGCGGATCCAGACCTCTGATTTGGGGGGGGGGGGCGGTCGGCAGCCACTGAGTTTTACCCCCCCCCCTTAATGAAAAATGGATCCTATCTCAAACTAAATAAAAAGAGCATTATATTTTAAATTCATTTCCTTTTTCAACATTTTTAATAGAGATGGGAAAAATCGTTCTTTTTAGGGAATAGTTCTTTTATAGTTCGTTCATTATATGGAACTAGTTCAATTGAACTATATAGTTCAGGGGTGGCCGATGTATATAAGATCTACTTTTTATCTCGAAAAGTGTGTCGCGATCGAATTGTCCAAGCGGAGGGGGGGTCAGAGACGCCCCCACATAGAACTTTATTTTCAATTTTAAAATTAAATGTTATAAAAAAAATGTTGAACTCCAACGCTTTGGGGGGGGGGGGGGGAGGCGGTCGCCCCCATCGCACCCTCTGGATCCGCGCATGATTTTTTTTTATTTTATTTTATTTATATTTAAATGTATTTTTGATACATATATATTTCAATATTTACAAATCTTAATACTAAATTTATAATATTTCCAAATATTTCTCAATAGAAATGTTCAACTGTCCCTCTTAAGATATATTCTAACTTGGTTCTTAAATTGAATCAGACTTGATGCATTTCTTACTTCAGCTGGTAAAGAATTAAATTCCTCAAGTCCTCTAAAATATAATGAATTTCTTGTGCTCTCTTTCCTCGCCCTCTCAATAAATATATTGTCTCTAATTCGCGTCCCATGGTCATGGATCTCATTGACCAATGTGAAATTCAGATAGGCTGGCAGCTGGCTATGATATAATTTATATACAAAACACATTGTCTGTAAAAATAAGAATTGCTTCACATTCATAAGTCCTAAGCATTCCAGCATACTACTTATTGATGTATATCTGTCACATTTTAATATAAATGGAGGGGCCAGCCCAGGCCTTTAGGGGTTGCACCTTTTTGGTGTAACTCCTTCTCTCATTATTTTATTAAAAAAAAAAAAAAAAAGAAAGCCACACTATATAGAATGACTTATTGCAATTGATTCCTTCCACGCGGTTTTCTTATTATTTTACTTTTTCCGAAAGTGTCAACTACTAGGTACTTTACCTTATATGAGAATTTATATAAGGACAATTTTATCAATGATCTTAGTCGATTATTATGTATAGGTATATTATATGTCAGAAGGGTTTGTCCTAGGGTTTTAGCTAGTATATTTCTATATATACCATACCATTACAATTTTAGTGCACATGCTGTCAGCTTTTGATATTTAATATAATTTTACAGTTGGCGTGCATGTGTGTACATCGAGCTCCATTATTTTGTGTTTTTTGTGTTTTTTTTCTGAAAATCTCTTCAATTTCGCGGCGGGTTTTGAGCTGTTTTTTAACGAGTTTTTGCCTGCAGTGATTTTAGTATATGGTTTGTGATTTGCAAACGATTTTTGAGGTTTTTATGCCAAAAAAAAAAAAGTGCTTAACCTAACTATCTGGCAATTTTTATTCGAAGCTCCGCCTCCGTCAGAGACGGTCGCTCTCATATTCGCTCCCGGTATTTAAACATACCTACTCAGTTTACTGTTCTGTTTCACCTTATTTTATCAAACTATTAAAACAACAAATATTAAGCGGCTCGCTTGATATTTCCCATGGGAGATAAGGCTCGGAGGGCCCCGGCCCCCCTGATTTACAACAAATGGATCAAGATGACAATTTGATGACGGCAACAGGCAACGACACCAATAACAAGATAAGTGAACCCACAAACAACCTGGTTAATTCTGAAAACACATTAACAAACAATTTATCAATCAATAACCAAACCAATAGTGCATCCAGATCAGACCTAACTTTGACAATACAAATCAATAAATATTCAAAAACAGACCCAGGCCCCTACTTTGTTTTCGTAGAAAAAAATGACAACAAGAAGGAGAAAATTCATCCCATGAAAGTGGGCAGACTAATACATAAGGACCTACCCCGATACAATCAATTTATTAAAAACATTAGTATTGTCAATAGAAATAAAATAAAAATTGAATTTACTTCGTATGATGCTGCAAATAAAATCATCTCTGAAAAAATATTAATTGAAAATTCCTACTCCGCCTATATACCTAAATACTTCACCACCAAAAGTGGTATAATCAAAAACATTCCCACTGACACAACAAAAGAAGAAATCTTTAAAGACATCCTAACTCCTTTCCCAATTTCGGATATATTTAGATTTAATAAAAGAGGAGACAAAAATACTCCTCTAGAGACAGTGAAAATTACATTTGTTTCACAAACCCTTCCTGAATATATTTACCTCCATGGTGTTAGAGTAAGAGTCATACCATTTATACCAGCGACCATCCAATGCAAGAAATGTCTCATGTATCACCATAAACAGGAAAACTGCAGACGGGAACAACATAAGTGCCCGTCGTGCCTAGATTCGCATCCGATAGAATCTTGTCTGTCAACCGCTGAACCCGTATGTTTTTTTTGCAAGGGCAATCATCTAGCGACCAATCATGAACTCTGTCCAGAATTCACCAAACAAAAAAATAAAAGAAATAATGACACTACATAATTTAACTTATAGAGAAGCGTCGTCTAATTTCTCATATAAAACCTACGCCAACAGGGCGGATAACCCGTCTCTAATAAATGATACATATAATTTCCCAATTTTAAAACAAGCTAACCTATCTCAAGCTGAAAAAAGAAAAAAAATAGACTCAGATTCTGAAACGGAAAAATCAACATCTCAAAAAAAAATTTTACTATTAGTGTTCCGAGCAGACAAAAAGCTCGTCCTATCCCTAGTAAAAGTAATTTCCCTCAATTACCACAAACAATACAATTAAATCCTACACCTATTACTTTCAACCCTTATACCCAGGGGAACAATACTTTTTCTCAAAATAATAATAATAATTTTAATTTAAATAATCTAACTGAGATTATTTATGAAATAATAGAAACAGTTAAAAATAAACCATACCTGGAAAAAGAGAGCTTACAAAAATTAATAGAAACGAATTTAACAAATAAATTCATTTAAAAATAAAATAATACTTTTAAAATTCTAATAATATTTATCTATATATAGCCACTCATTATAAAGCCTTATGAAATACTTGTGATAAACCAATATTACTTTAAAAATATTTTTTCTAAAAATGTCTAAGAACTATAACATTCTTCAATGGAACGCAAGATCCCTACATAATAAAAAAGAGGCATTTGAAAGACTAATTAATCAGAATAATATTGACATTATTTTGATATCTGAAAGCTGGTTTAAACCCGAATATAATTATCATTTCAAAAAGTATAAGATTATACGTAGCGATCGCCCAGAAGGAAAAGGTGGAGTTGCTATTATTATAAATAAAAATATTAATTATAAAGAAATAAATATTAACAAAAATAATATAAAATATGAGGTTTGTGCAATAAATTTAGCATTAAATAACAATATACAAATCAATATAATTTCATTATATGCACCACCTAAAACCACTATTAACTATATCATGTGGAGAAATTTACTGGACCAATTCCAAGGGCCTATTTTAATAGGAGGTGATTTTAATGCCCACTTTTACGCCTCTGGTTGTACCTACCAAGATAAAGCTGGAACCACCCTAAATAATAATATTAATCAAGACGGAATGATAATTCTAAATAACGGACAAAATACGATGATCCCGAGGCTGAATAGGGCTTCCTCTCCATTGGACATATCTTTGTCAACATCGGATATATCTCACTTAATAGAATGGGATGTCCACCAAGACCCAATGGGGTCAGATCATTATCCAATTTTAATGAAAATCAACTGCAATAATATACCTTATATAAATAAAAAAATATTCATAGAACAATTAATATAAACAAGATTGACTGGAATAGCTATAAAACCTCAATGACCAATGAAAAGTATAATACAATAATCGTTCCCAATATAGAAAATGCCCTAATCAAATATGATAACTTTATTGGTGATATTAATAAATCTCTTGACTTTGCGAATGTAAATACTTCCAAAACTCACCCAAAGAATCAGAAATCATCCCCCATTTGGTGGGACGAAGATTGTTCCAAAATATGTTCAAAACGAAAATTAAAATTTAAGGCATATGTGGATAACATGTCCATCGAAAACTATATCGAATATAAAAAAACCGATGCTCAAACAAAAGTGCTTCTTAAATATAAAAAAAGAATCAGTTGGAAGAAATTCTGCTCTACAATTAATAAAGACACCCCCGTAAAATTAATCTGGAATAAAATAAAAGCATTAAAAAACATCTCGGCTCCTAATGACTCCTTTCTAGACAAGGACACGATGGAAGAATTCTTTATGAATATCGCTCCACCATTCGTTCCCATGGATGTTCCTCTTTTTCAAAATGTAAACCACCCTAATTTGGAATGGGCTGTTGAACCCTTTAATATGAAGGAGTTCGAGATAGCTCTCGATTCGAAAAGAAATAGCGCTCCGGGTCTAGATCAAGTCCATTTTTCCATGATTAAAAATTTGCCTACTCAATCAAAAAACTTTCTTTTAATATTATTTAACACCTTTAGTGAAAACAACATTTTTCCAGATTCATGGACCTCTCAACTGGTCATTCCTATTAAAAAACCAAATAAAAATCCCAATATTGCGTCATCATACAGACCAATTGTCCTCTCCTCTGCATTAGAAAAGCTGTTTGAAACTATTTTAAAAAATAGACTTGAATATTGGCTGGAAAGCTCAAACATAATTTCGAATTCACAATTTGGATTTAGGAAAAAAAAGAGCACTTTGGATAACCTTACACTCTTTTCGAACGATATTTACACAAGTTTTTCAAAAAGAGAATATCTTACTGCCATATTTCTAGATATTAAATCAGCATATGATAATGTGATCATTGAGGTCATGGCCGAAAAACTCAACAATTTAAATATCCCATCCCAAATTATTAATAACATTATCAAACTAAACCACTCAAGAAAACTATATTGCAAACACGACGATGAAATTCTGGGTCCGAGAATAATATCCAAAGGGGTGGCGCAAGGGGGAGTTCTCAGCCCCCTTTTATACGTATTATACACAAACGAACTCGAGTCTCTCGTTAGCCCAGGAGTCAAGATGCTCCAATTTGCCGATGATATAATTATCTGGACGTCGAGCCCAAGTATAAATGAAAATTCAAGTAAACTGGAAGAAACCCTCCAAAAATCAGCTCTTGGCTCCCCAAAATTAATCTCGAAATGGAACCACAAAAAACTAATGGAATCATTTTCTCCAGAAGATATAAAATGAATAATTTGAATGTTTTATCAATAAATAACATGAATATACAAATTGTTGAAAAAACTAAATTCTTAGGTCTTATATTTGACAAAAAACTATCCTGGAAACATCATATAGAATATATTGTCAAAAAAAGTGAAATTCGTTTGAACATAATAAGATATATCACAAAAACGTGGTGGGGAGCACATCCATCATGTTGCCTCCTGATTTACCGATCCCTAATACGATCTATCTTTGATTATGGTGGAACTGTTTATGGCAATGCATCCAAAGCAGTACTATCCCAGTTGGATAAATTACAATATAAGGTCATCCGCACTTGTATAGGAGCTATGTCGTCTACACCAACCAACTTCTACTCATTGAAGCCCATGAAATGCCTCTCAATATTAGAAGGGAGTTTTTGACTCAGAAATTTTTAATCAGAAAAATCATAAACAGCGACACGCAAATGTTGAACTCAATATCCGAACTGAAAAATTTCCTTTCCATCCCACAGCCTATAACCCACAATCTGCAAAACCTTCTTATAATCAATCAATATAATAAGTTGGAAAATATAGTACACAAATTACACGTCAGTCCAAAGCCTCTTATATATCACTTCCCATACAACATTAAACACTCTAACGTCCCTATCTATATTCCCCCATGGACAAAAGAAGAAGCTTATATCAATATAAAATTTAGTTCGCTTCTCAGAGATGAATTTTTTGATTATGAGCTGATTTTTACAGACGGCTCTAAAATGGACGAAAATGTAGGTTGTGCCTTCTACCATGTAACCAATAACTACTATGAAAAATTTAAAATATCTAAGGATTGTTCCATATTTAGCGCAGAAGCGATCGCTATCCTAAGGGCTTTGGTTTATATAGACTCATTAGATCAATCTAAAAAAATTTTAATTGTATCAGATTCTCAAAGCGTTTTAAAATCAATCAAAAACTTTTATAAAACTAAGTCAGAGAACTATCTTATTTATAAAATTTGTGAGTGTATGTTTAAAATAAATAATACTGTTGAATTCCTATGGTGTCCCTCTCATGTGGGCATCCAATACAACGAATTTGTTGACTCCCTAGCAAAACAGGCTATTACGGATGGAGCTCCATTGAACATGGGCCTCACCTACGTAGATGCAATTAATAGTATTAAGAAAAATCTATTGATTTGTGGCAAAAATTTTGGGACTCCTCTTCAGAATCGAGAGGTTTCTATTTGCACTCTATTATGCCCAGAATTGGATGTAAATCATGGTTTCATGACTGTCGGTTATATAGGAGGTTAATAGTTCTAATAATACGATTGAGAATGGGTCACGCGGCTACCCCAGAAGACTTTTTCAATTTAACTTAAGAGACACTCCTTTTTGTGAATGTGATGGCATCCAAATGGGTGATGTCAACCACATTTTTCTGGGGGTGCTCAAATAATTTTAGAGCGATTGACTCATTTTATAATAGATCTTCCCAAAAAAATACCATTACCTACATCAATGCAATTAATTCTTGCGTATTTCAATCCCGACTGTCATGAGTCCGAGATACAAGAGGCAATAATAAAACTATTAATTGCATCCAAACTATATATTTAAATTTAAAAAAAAATTTTTTAAATGTTGATATATAATTATAATTGTACATATGTATATATAAAAATGTAAATAATGTATCTTTAAAAAAAAAAACAAAAAACAAAAAAACAAAAGGAACTAGCCAAATGGATTCATTTCCGAGGTCATTAAATAAAAAAAAAAAAAAAAAAAAAAAAACTATCTGGCTACGTGCGTTGCTCCGTGGTTTGGATAGACAAAGCCCACCTTCGCAGTTTTTTATTCTATCTTTTATTCCTATAATTTGGCAAGATGGAAAATATTTTGAATAAGATGAATAAATCACAATTGGTTGAAATACTTAAAGAAAAGAATTTATCAACCGCGGGAAACAAAATTGATCTGATAAACAGAATACTAGAAATCGGAAATGATATTCAAAAAACGGATGGATCTAACCAAGAAGAGGATTTTAAACTGGAAACTGAAGATGATGATAGCTCTCAAGTAAAAATACTGAAAACAGAGATATATTACCTAAAAATGTTAAACACGGAACTTTATGGAAAAATATCGATGCAGCAAACGGTTATAAATCTACTTCAGGAAGAGAGACATATAAATAAGGTAACCACAACTGAAACAGATAAGGTAAAAACATTCACTAGACCTATGAAGGATAAACCAGGAATAATAATTAAACCAAGAAACAATATCCATAAACCTAATGAAATAATAAAGGATCTACAAGAGAATATAAAACCTAATGATTTGGCTATAAATATAACCAAAATGAAGACAACTAATAATGGAGTTATTATACAATGTGACAAAGAAGAAGAAGTGTCCACATTGAAAACTAATATCGAAAAGACACTAGGTGAAAAATATTTTAATGTAGGATTAATTTGAATTTTTGTTATTATTAATATTAGTATTTATGTACATGTGTTCATTTGTTTATTGTCATGTGTGGTGTGTTATACATTTATATGTTTATTATAAATTGTTATAATTTTAGAATGTATTAATTATCTTTATCTTTGTATCTCAAAATTGAATGTATTATTTAAAAACAAATTACATATATTTGTTTAATTGTATGATAGATAGCTAAAATAGCTAATAAAGAATTATTATTATTATTATTATATAAATACCTGCCGGGAAGTTCTTTAAGAGCTCTTTCATAAATGTTATTCACGGCCTCATTGGTTGCAATTTTTTTATGGTCGATATATCGAAGCCAATGTTTAACCGAAAATGGATTTCTCAAAATTTCTTCTTCATATGGTAAATCGTCTTCATTCTATAAAAAATTTAAAAAATTAATTTACGAGTAAAATATATTTAAAATAAAAATACATTTCTACAGAAATCACGAGAAATTTCTCCGAAAAGTTAACTTTTTTTAAAGAGGATTAATTTGGAGATCTAATAAATTGTCAATTGTGCTTTACCATCAATTAATCATTATAGGTTTATATTTATTTGCATCAAGCAGAGGACACACTCTCATTGATTTCTTCTTAATAATTACTAAATAATTTTTACTTACAAATATAATATCAATATCAATTTCTCTTTCTTGATTCATGGTTTTATTTTATATTTATTTTTTAAATATTATTTCAATAAAAACACAAAAACTTTTTGAATTTCCAATTAGAATTTTTCAGTTTGAGGTTATAAATTTAATAACAAATTCAATAATCACTCGTAAATCTTCTATTTTTTCAAATTATAATATTATAAAATAAAGGATTATCAACAAATTAATAGAAAACTGGCACGTCGTTTGAAAATGACAGAAAAATTAAACACGAATAAGAATTAAATGAGATTTGTCTTATATTCAGTGTTGCCAACGATTTGATTTTTAAAACCGCTAGATCGGTCTTCCAAAATAGCTAGAAACCGCCAGATTTCCTTTCCTATCGCCATCTAGCGGTAGACTCAAAAAGTGAACAATTGCTCCCACATGAAATGCATTGAGAATAATTTTTCTATGTGATTTAAATTTACTTATCACAATTTTTTTTACTAAATAAACTTTTTTACCTTTAATAATAATAATAATACTCGATGATGAATAAAAATAATATGGTATTTAAAAAAAATTATTAATAAATTAGAAAACTGCAATATAAATTTTTTTTTAATTAAAAAAACAAATTTACATTGTGCATATTATTAATTTATATTATTAAATATAGGATTGCATCAAATTTTATAGCTGGAATTTATTTATATTTAACAAAGTTTCATTAAAGAGTCGTGCAGCTTTTGCTATTTCTTTTATTTAAAATATAAATATACAATAATATAAAAAAGAAAAAATATTTACTTATTGATTATTTTATAATTAAAAAATAGAAATCTATTAAAAAACAATCTTAAAAACGTTTAAAATAATATATACAAGAAATAAATAGGATATCTACTAAAAAATTTAATTTAATTTAATATACAAAAATAATAAAGTGGCTCCATTTTTAATCATAGACGAAATAACGGACGTATCTACCAAAAAATTTAATTTAAGTAAATATATAAAAATAATAAATAGACAAATCAACTGGCGTATCTATTAAAAAATATAATTTAATTTAATATACAAAAATAATAAAGTATTACTCTATGGTTAAACTATAATGAAGAGCGCGCGCTATATTTAAATTTAATTTTCAAAATATAATACAAGAGAGTAGAAAAGAAGATACGACCGAGTGCCAAGTGTCAACAGTAATTTTGTTAATGTTGAAAATTTATTGTTAATAGAGGAATTTTGCTTAAAAAATGAATTTAACTTGATTTATAAAAAAGCCAGAAATCCCGCCAGAAATGTTTGAAAAAAGCCAGATTTCCCGCTAGCCGCTAGATGAGATTTCTTCAAGCTAGATGGAGTAAAAAATAAAAGTGTCACTTTCATGACATTCGAAAAGTAGTCAACAACATGAGCAACACTATTTTGGTAAATAGATAGAATAGCCAGATCTAGCGGGAAAACCGCTAAATTGGCAACCCTGCTTATATTTGATATATGAATTAAAAACTAGAGAGGACATAAAATTTGTATTTCACTTCTTAGCCGCTAGATGGCAGCGATTGCAACTATACTCGCTGATTGCAACAGGCCAGCCAGAACCAGGCAAATTACGTGAAAAAATGGCATAAACAGGAAATAATTCCCGGTAAAGATTTTATTGCTGGAATACCTTTATTGGTACTCCAATATTACTACCCTAAGTTTTCCCCCAACACTGTGTTGTGGAAATTTTTCTACGCGCCTCAAAATAAAAAAATTTCGGAGTTTTTTCAGTTTTTCTTGAATTAATTTAAAACCAGTTTATCAAATCAAAAAAATATCAATTTGATAAATTAAAGCTCTTTAAATTACGTATAAAATAATAACAATTTCATCTATTTAAATTGAGTAGAACCGGTATTAGCGCCTGTTAAAAAACAGCCCCCGGGATCACTTTTGAATATCCCTAAAACTCGATTTTTTCCCCATTTTGGCCATGAAGGAGCACGTTTTCGACAAAGACCACGGTATACATTTTTAAACTAGATTAAATTTTCTACAATTTAAACAAAGTTTCATCTTAATTGGATAATGGTAACTTGTGCCGCAATGAGGTTGAAGTTTGGAGTTTTTTGAAAAAAGAATTGCAGTTTCTCCTTCATAAAACGAAAACCACTCATACTAGAAACTTGATTTTTGTCTCATTCTCTAGGAAGTTTTATTTACTTGAACGTATACATGGACCACTTTTTTGATAAAACTGTTAGATTTATAGATATCCTACATATTCCGGACAGGATATGATCCGAATCTTCAAAAGCGTAATGGAAAATGCTGGATATCTATAAATATAAGAGTATTATCAAAAAAGTGGTCCAAATAAACGTTCAAGTCAACGAAATTTACTAAAGAATGAGACAAAAATTTCTAAGATGAGTGGTTTTCATTTTATGAAGGAAAAACTGCAATTTTTTTACAAAAAACTGCAAACTTCAACCTCATTGCGGCACGGGTTATCATTATCCAATTAAGATGAAACTTTATTTAAATTGTATAAAATTTTAAAAAAGTTTAAAAATGTATAGAGTGGTCTTTTGTCGAAAACGTGTTCCTTCGTTGTTAAATGGAGGAAAATCGAAAATAGTGACGAGTGGGGGCGACACCTCAATCCTCGCCCCCGCCCCCTCGCCCAGTTTTTGCATTTCAAGACTTTTAGTGGCCCACATATTATATGTCTCATTATTCTTTTTTTACTTTATCCAATGCGAAGCATGGGAGAAAGTATTGGAATCGCTCTCGAGGCAAGCGCGACTTCAAAGGGTCCTCAGGTAAAGACTACGGAACCCATGGACTCAATTAAGGTCACAAATTGAAGTATTCAATGAGATTCGAATTTTAGCACGTGACGGTTTTGCCAAAAATTACCTGGAATCTCTTCGAGAGGCCAAAAAGTACCATTTTTTTGGAAGTGCGTGCGGATGGATGGATGGATGGATGGATGGATGTGTGTGTTATCGTTTTTTTCGTCCACGATTTTTTCCACACCTTTGCGCTGATTGAAATGAAATTGAAAACCTACCATTAGTTTAACAAAATGAAGCGCTGATTAGTTTTTGGTACATATCGGTCCACAAACATTAGTACTTTATTTCAGTACTTTTAGTTTTTTTCTAAATATCTTGAAAATGACTTAACCAATTTTGATGAAATTTAATATCCTAATTAAGTACCTTGGGGACCACAAAAAAGGTTAAATAAAGTTTTTAGTAAAATTATATTTTAATGTACTTTACTCAAGAACATATTAATATTTCAAATGAATTTGGATAAAGTTTAGCAACGATCCGTTGCAGTTTATTTTAACATGTCATTATTTTTTAATTTATTGAACCAATTATTTTACATGAATTAATGTATACATTGTATTTGAGCTCCGACTTCGGAGATTACTTCTCCACCATCGACTGTCCTTGATCATCTTTTAGTCCTTGTTTTTAATAAGAGGAAAAAACTAATTAAATAAAAAAACCTCTTTTCCGATAATATTTATTTTCCCATTCACCTCTATTCACCCGACACCATCACAGATTATGTGTAAATATATGTATAGGTATATAAATAAATAATGTATAATATTTTTTATTAAATAACAACTTTTGAGTCCATCAATTAAATTGCCAAATTCTAATAGAGAAAAATACGCTTGTGGGATTTAAAATTCGATTTTTAATCAATTAAAATGTCTAACTTTTAATATATATAATAATATTTGTAATGATCTATTATTAGTGGAATTGAAGGAGACAATAAAAGAGTGTGTCTTCTGATGGAATTATAAATTTTATTTATTTATAACGAAACTATAGTCTCGTTATAAATAAATAAAATTTATAATTCCATCAGAAGACACACTCTTTTATTGTCTCCTTCGATATATAAAAATTCTGCTACTCTCGGCAAAAACTTTCAATTTAAAATAACTTTTAAGTTTGTTTTTTTATTAAAATTAAGTAATTTCAATACATAGAAAATAATTTATTTGAAAACATTTTAATATATAAAATATTACAAAATTATAATTTTTCTTTTTTCTTTTTGTAAATTTGTGGAATATGGTCGAATCGAGTTGTCCATCTGAAAAAAAAAGATTGAAAATAATATATTTTATAAAATTTGGAAATAGAGAATATCTTATATGAAGAATTAGAATTACTATCATACAATATTAATTTATTTAATTATATATTCTAATAATTTCATGTATTTCTTTTCCAGATCACTTGCTGATTTAATTTCCTGATGGTTACTGTTCATCTTCAAGAAAACTTTTGAATATGATATGTATAAGTATAAATAATCGAATTATATAAATAGTGTATGTATAAAAAATAATTGAATAAATGATATTTTTAAAAGAATGTTGTTATTTCGAGATATTTATATTTTTACAAATAATTATATTTACGTATATATTTTGACAAATTCATGAGGGTATTGTACTCCATTGACTGGGGTATTATAAACATGAAAAGTAGACATCTATGCCTAAGTAAAACTGGCATTAATATTTTTTTTTTCAAAATTGAACTTAGGTCACTTTCAAAATAAACGGCTCATATTGGTCGATTCATTTAAGAAATAGAATAATTTATATTAATATAACTCCCATTTTAAATTCCCAATGTGAGAAAACTAATTAATGTCAATAAATTCAATTCTAAGTTTTCTCTAGTCTGATCCTTGCGTAGAAAACTACCGCAGATCCGATTTTGATTTCATTTTTTTATTTATATCGCTTAACTTAGGCTCATAAAACTTCATGACTTTTATTTTTTTATCATATTGATTAAAAATTAACTTTTAATTATTTTAAATTTCCATCTGGAGTTAATTTATTTAATAACTTACTTTGTCTACCCTGGATGCGTAGATTTCTACGCATATGGAATTTTTTATTATTATTATTATTATTTATTTATTTATTTATTTGGCTCAGTTTACATACACAGTTTACATATATATTAATACATATTGAACCTTAACAATATTTATCAATTAAAATTAGAATCAAAATTCAAATTTAACCCTCTGTAAGATTAATCTTGAGTCGAGGGTTAAATTTTAAGAAAAATTAACAGAAAAATTCAAAAACATAAATTTAATAAATTACTTTAAATTATAGACATGAAAGAACAAAGACAAATTAAAAAGTAAAACAACATAAAATAAAGCAAATCAAAATAAAATAAAATAAAAACGTCATACAAAATCACATTCTTAGAAAGCCAGAATTAATTAAAAAACTCTTTATATGTCCAACATTTCTAAATTGATCATAATTATATCTATAATTTATTGCCATTCTCAGGCCAACAATTTGAGCATGTCTCGAGTATAATTCAGTTTTAATCCTGGGCAAAATTATATTTGTTCTGTTAGATATACGTGTCGGGTAATAATGCAAATTGTAATTTGTACAATTTATTCTATATAAATGAATACAAGCATTCAATAGGAATAATTGTCTTAAATTCAGTACCCTAAACTCATCATATAACGCCAGTGTGGCAATTACAGTGTATTTTCTCGTTCGTTCTGCATAGACAATTTTTATTTCGAATGAAGATTGTTATTGAATATTGATTTTGAACTAACAATAGGTATATATTATAAAATAAAGACTAGTAGACTAAAAATACAAACGATCAGAAGACAGATAAATCTTTAAAAAAAATAATAAAATTATACATAGTCCAGGGAAATTACGATTTTAACAGGAAATAATTCCCGGTAAGGATTTTATTGCTGGAATACCATTATTGGTACTCTCATATTACTACCCTAAGTTTCCCCCCAAATTTGTGTTTTAGAAATTGTTCTACGCGGCTCAATATGAGAAAATTTCGGAGTTTTTTCAGTTTTCCTTAAATAACTTTAAAACAGCCTATCAAATCAAAAAGATATAAATTTAATAAAGTAAAGGTCTTTAAATTACGCGTAAGATGATAAAATTTTTATCTATTTAGGTTGAGTAGAACCGGTACTAGAGACTGTCAAAAAACAGCTCTCGGGATCACTTTTGAATATCCATAAACTCGTACTTTTTTCGGTTTTTTCCCAATTTGACCATGAAGGAGCACTTTTACAAGTCTATACATTTTTAAACTAGATTAAATTTTCTACGATTTAAATAAAGTTTCATCTTAATTAGATATAATGTCAACATGAGGTTGAAATTTTGAAAAAAATGCATTTTTGCAAAAATCGCAGTTTTTCCTTCATAAAATGAAAACCACTCATCCTATAAACTTGATTTCTATCTCATTCTCTAAGAAATTTTGTTGACTTGAACGTTTACTTGGACTACTTTTTTGTTAAAATTCTTAAATTTATAGATATCCACCATTTTCTATGACAGGAAATGATCCATTGTTTCAAAAAATCGCAGTTTTTCCTTCATAAAATAAAAACCACGCATCCTTAGGAAGTTTTATTTACTTGAACATTTATTTGGACCACATTTTTAATACAATTCTTAGATTTATAGATATCCTACATTTTTGGGACAATATGATCCGAATTCTCAAAAGCGTTATGGAAAATTCTGGATATCTATAAATCTAAGCGTTTTATCAAAAAAGTAGTCCAAGTAAACGTTCAAGTAAACAAAATTTACTAGAGAATGAGATAGAAATCAAGTTTCTTCGATCAGTGGCTTTCATTTTATGAAGGAAAAACTGCTATTTTTTGCAAACAATTGAATTTTTTCAAAACTTTAACCTCATGTTACCATTATCCAATTAATATGAAACTTTATTTAAATTGTAGCAAATTTAATCTATTTTAAAAATATATAGACTTGTCTTTGTTGAAAACGTGCTCTTTCATGCTCAAGTTGGGAAAAAATCGATAAAAGTACGAGTTTTATGGATAATTCAAAAGTGATCCCGAGGGCTGTTTTGACAGTCTCTATTACCGGCCCTACTGCACCTAAATAGATGAAATTTTTATTATTTTACGCGTAATTTAAAGAGCTTTAATTTATCTAATAGATATTTTTTTGATTTGATGAGCCGTTTTAGAGTTATTCAAGAAAAACTGAAAAAACTCTTAAATTTTCTCATTTTGTGGCGCGAAGAAAAATTTCCACAACACAGATTTGGGTAGTAATATTCGAGTACCAATAAAGGTATTCCAACAATAAAATTTTTACCGGGAGATATTTCCTGTTTATGTAATTTATCTGGACTAATAGTTTTTATATTTGTTTTAAATAATTAAGTAGGGGAAAGAGGAGAAGTTGTTCTAAGAATTAATATTTTCTATTGAGATTTGAACCGGCTGAAGGGAAGCTATACCTGCTATTGTAATAACGAATGGGAAATTACCTGAAAGGGTACAACTGGAAAGGTACCTGAGAGAGTACAATTACCCTAATATATTCAATGTGCGAACAAGGGAAGGAATGTTTAGTTAATTTATTATAATATATAATCAAAAATTGTATTTTTATACACTTCCAATTGATTATTTAAAATATTTGAATTATTAGAGAGGGCTATTTTAATTTCAGTGATTTCTAAGAGATCCAATTTAAGGCCTTTTCTTTCGAAATGAATGGGGAATAGGGTTATTATTAGAGGTTGAATGGTTGGATTGATGTAAGTGAATTGCGAAGGCTGAGGTCTACCTAGCTCGCATCTTACTCAAGTTTTATTATTATATTAAAATGTTTCACCTAGAACCAACAAATAACTCGTTAAAAATTTTTAATATAAGAGTTCACATTGCCAATCGAAGTAGACTTAGGTATTTTATATTCAATTTGGGGAAAGTCAGTCATTCTATTGCCCTTCAAATTTTTAAGATAGTTAAAAATTTTCTTCAAAATTCAAAACACTCAACTACTTTTATTTAAATTATTATATTCGGTGATGGATTAGTAAAATATGGGGCCCTAGAGGGAAAGATTTTATCTTGGGCCTCCCGCTTCCCCCATTTTATTTAAAGAAAGTTAAAAATTATATAAATAGGTATAATATTGAAATTTCGATATACAGAAATATCATAGTGGGGGTATTTGGTTCCGCAAAATCTCAGACTAATTGAAACCCGACTAATCGGAACTAGATATATATAAAAAAATGAAAATTGGTTTAAAGTAACTTAAAAATTTTTAAACTATATAATCTACCCCATCTTCTTCGAAACTAATATATAACGCCCTTGCTTTATTATTTTATTACAATTTTCTGATTCATTCGCCCGAACTTTTCTCTTACGAGATGCATGCAAGGTATTTTTAACCGACTTCAAAAAAGGAGGAGGTTCTCTATTCGATTGAATTTTTTTTTTTTTTTTTTTTTTTGTGCCTATGTTACTCTCATATCTCCGCCAATTGTCAACCGATTTTGAAAATTTTTTTGCATTGGGTCCAGTCTAGCTTCCGATTGGTCCCATTTTTTCGATTTTTTCTCATAGGTATTAGACCTTTTTTATTAGGTTTGTTTAGACCTAACCTCTTTGTTTATGAACCGATTTCGATGGTTCTTTTTTTATCCGAAAAGGGGTGTCTTAGGGATGGTGTCATATTAATTTGGTCAAGTTCTGATGATATAATCACTATTAATAACATCACTAAAAAGAGAAAAATAAAAATTTTTAAGAAAAAATAAAAACCGACTTCAAAAAAATTAAATGCAACAAATAAAATAAAATACACTAAAAGGTATAAAATAATTATTTATCTTATTTAGTTACAACTAAACGACGAAATATTAACATGAAATTACTTTTTGAAGTTGGTGCCAAACATATACATTTTATGAATCGCACTCGACGGATCTTACTTAGTACGTTTTGGCGAGGTACGCTCGCTTATAGGTATAGTTTGTTTGGCACCGACTTTAAAAGTGATTTCGTGTTAATATTTCGTCGTTTAGTTGTAACTAAATTAGATTATTATTTTATATCTTTTTTATTTATTTTATTTTTGATTGTATTTACAATTTTTTGAAGTCGGTTTTATTTTTCTTAAAAATTTTTATATTAAGTCACTATTAATAACATCAGTAAAAAGAGAAAAATAAAAATAATTTTAATAAAAAAATAAATAAAACCGACTTGAAAAAAATATAAAAAAAATAATAAAACTCAAAAATAAAATAAAATAAAAAAGATATAAAATAATAATCTAATTTAGATACAACTAAACGACGAAATATTTATATAAAATCACTTTTTGAAGTCGGTGCTAAACAAACTATATAAGCGAGCGTACCTCCCAAAACGTACTAATTAAAATCCGTCGAGTTAGATTCATAAAATGTATATGTTTGGCACCGACTTCAAAAAGTAATTTCATGTTAATATTTCGTCGTTTAGTTGTAATTAAATTAGATTATTATTTTATACCTTTAAGTGTATTTTATTTTATTTTTGAGTTTTATTATTTTATTTGTTACATTTAATTTTTCTGAAGTCGCTTTTAATTTTTTTATAAAAATCATTTTTCTCTGACTCCTAATAACCGGAAATATATCGAAATCTAAACTCACTTTTGGTTTTATTTCATTTTATGCGAAACCTACTTCGCAATTTTACCCAATTTTTTATTATTATCTAAAAATGTTTCACCCAGAACCACCACCTATCTCCTTAAAAGTTATCAAAAAAACAAACACTTTTTTCATGCAAGATTACAATACTTGACCATACTGGTAAAGTAAAAATGTTTAAAAAAAATAATATACAACTTAAATATTTCAATTTTTGACTAATGTATTTTTTATTTTAAAGATTTAACAATAATTAAGATTGATCAAGAAAAGTTGTCTCTTCATCTTCCAATTCGGCGACCACCATTCCTGGTCCTAGAATCAAATGATCGATCAGCTGAGAGCACGCATTACAAGCCATTCGTAATTTCTCTTCAATTGCTGCTCGATTATGCTGGGCGTATATTCTTGATTCCTGCAATTCCAATTTGAGTCGAGATAACTCCGCATTGGCCATTTGTAATTCTTCATCTTTACTCTTAAGAGGTGCTTTTAAATTAGATTGTGCCTGTTAGTGAATTTACATTTGCGCTTCAAATTCACGAATTGTGTCTATCAGCTGAATTCGAGCCTGTTGAGCAAAGTTTGCTTTTTTATTTCGCTCATCGGTTAGGAGGATTAAATATTCAGATGGCTTACAGACATATTAGCAAACGTGGTTACGGGAGGAAAAAAAGGTGTCATTTGTGGGAAACTCATTATAATTCTTCATCTTTACTCTTAAGAGCTGCTTTTAATATAGATTGTGCCTGTTAGTGAATTTCCATTTGAGCTTCAAATTACAGGAATCGTGTCTCCCAGCTAAATTCGAGCCTGTTGAGCCAAGTTTGCTTCTTTATTTTGCTTATCGGTTAGTAGGATTAAATATTCAGCTGGCTTACGGATATAAGAGCAAACGTGGTTACGGGAGGATAAAAAAGGGTGTCATTTGTGGGACTCATTATAATTCTTCATCTTTACTCTTAAGAGCTGCTTTTAATATATATAGATTGTGCCTGTTAGTGAATTTCCATTTGCGCTTAAAATTCACGAATTGTATCTATCAGCTGAATTCGAGGCTGTTGAGTCAAGTTTGCTTCTTTTAGTTTGCTTATCGGTTAGGAGGATTGAATATTCATCTGGCTTACGGACATAATAGCAAACGTGGTTACGGGAGGAAAAAAAATTGTGTCATTTGTGGGAAACTCATTATAATTCTTCATCTTTACTCTATAAGAGCTGCTTTTAATATATATAGATTGTGCCTGTTAGTGAATTTCCATTTGCGCTTCAAATTCACGAATTGTGTCTATCAGCTGAATTCGAGCCTGTTGAGCCAAGTTTGCTTCTTTAGTTTGCTTATCGGTTAGTAGGATTAAATATTCAGCTGGCTTACAGACATAATAGCAAACGTGGTTACGGGAGGAAAAAAAGGGTGTCATTTGTGGGAAGCTCATTATAATTCTTCATCTTTACTCATAAGAGCTGCTTTTAATATAGATTGTGCCTGTTAGTGAATTTCCATTTGCGCTTCAAATTCACGAATTGTGTCTATCAGCTGAATTCGAGCCTGTTGAGCCAAGTTTGCTTCTTTAGTTTGCTTATCGGTTAGTAGGATTAAATATTCAGCTGGCTTACAGACATAATAGCAAACGTGGTTACGGGAGGAAAAAAAGGGGTGTCATTTGTGGGAAGCTCATTATAATTCTTCATCTTTACTCTTAAGAGCTGCTTTTAATATAGATTGTGCCTGTTAGTGAATTTCCATTTGAGCTTCAAATTCAGGAATCGTGTCTCTCAGCTAAATTCGAGCCTGTTGAGCCAAGTTTGCTTCTTTAGTTTGCTTATCGGTTAGTAGGATTAAATATTCAGCTGGCTTACGGACATAAGAGCAAACGTGGTTACGGGAGGATAAAAAAGGGTGTCATTTGTGGGAAGCTCATTATAATTCTTCATCTTTACTCTTAAGAGCTGCTTTTAATATAGATTGTGCCTGTTAGTGAATTTCCATTTGCGCTTCAAATTCAGGAATCGTGTCTCTCAGCTAAATTCGAGCCTGTTGAGCCAAGTTTGCTTCTTTAGTTTGCTTATCGGTTAGTAGGATTAAATATTCAGCTGGCTTACGGACATAAGAGCAAACGTGGTTACGGGAGGATAAAAAAGGGTGTCATTTGTGGGAAGCTCATTATAATTCTTCATCTTTACTCTTAAGAGCTGCTTTTAATATAGATTGTGCCTGTTAGTGAATTTCCATTTGCGCTTCAAATTCAGGAATCGTGTCCCTCAGCTAAATTCGAGCCTGTTGAGCCAAGTTTGCTTCTTTAGTTTGCTTATCGGTTAGTAGGATTAAATATTCAGCTGGCTTACGGACATAAGAGCAAACGTGGTTACGGGAGGATAAAAAAGGGTGTCATTTGTGGGAAGCTCATTATAATTCTTCATCTTTACTCTTAAGAGCTGCTTTTAATATAGATTGTGCCTGTTAGTGAATTTCCATTTGCGCTTCAAATTCAGAAATCGTGTCCCTCAGCTAAATTCGAGCCTGTTGAGCCAAGTTTGCTTCTTTAGTTTGCTTATCGGTTAGTAGGATTAAATATTCAGCTGGCTTACGGACATAAGAGCAAACGTGGTTACGGGAGGATAAAAAAGGGTGTCATTTGTGGGAAGCTCATTATAATTCTTCATCTTTACTCTTAAGAGCTGCTTTTAATATAGATTGTACCTGTTAGTGAATTTCCATTTGAGCTTCAAATTCAGGAATCGTGTCTCTCAGCTAAATTCGAGCCTGTTGAGCCAAGTTTGCTTCTTTAGTTTGCTTATCGGTTAGTAGGATTAAATATTCAGCTGGCTTACGGACATAAGAGCAAACGTGGTTACGGGAGGATAAAAAAGGGTGTCATTTGTGGGAAGCTCATTATAATTCTTCATCTTTACTCTTAAGAGCTGCTTTTAATATAGATTGTGCCTGTTAGTGAATTTCCATTTGAGCTTCAAATTCAGGAATCGTGTCTCTCAGCTAAATTCGAGCCTGTTGAGCCAAGTTTGCTTCTTTAGTTTGCTTATCGGTTAGTAGGATTAAATATTCAGCTGGCTTACGGACATAAGAGCAAACGTGGTTACGGGAGGATAAAAAAGGGTGTCATTTGTGGGAAGCTCATTATAATTCTTCATCTTTACTCTTAAGAGCTGCTTTTAATATAGATTGTGCCTGTTAGTGAATTTCCATTTGCGCTTCAAATTCAGGAATCGTGTCCCCCAGCTAAATTCGAGCCTGTTGAGCCAAGTTTGCTTCTTTATTTTGCTTATCGGTTAGTAGGATTAAATATTCAGCTGGCTTACGGACATAAGAGCAAACGTGGTTACGGGAGGATAAAAAAGGGTGTCATTTGTGGGACTCATTATAATTCTTCATCATGCGCTTCAAATTCACGAATTGTGTCTCTCAGCTGAATTCGAGCCTTTGAGCCAAGTTTGCTTCTTTAGTTTGCTGTATTAATGTTGTTTTAATTTGTTCTACTTTTTTTAAAACTTTCCAATAATTTCCTTTAATAATATTTTGACTTCGTATGTGATATTTATCTTCGTCTAATTGTTTCATTTCTATTGACAGTTGTTCATGCTAGAAAAAATAAAAAAATGAAATTAAAACATAATATTCAATAATTAGGGGTACAAAATGAGGCACTATATTAAGAAATACATACTCTATGATACAAATCGATTACTCGCTTTTTAATGTATGGGTCTGTTTGTTTGTCCTTTATTTTATTTTGAAATATAATATTAAATAATATTTTTTTTCTTCTTCAATCTAAAAATATCAAAAAACGAGTATATACAATTCGAAATAATAAGTATTTATAAAAATAAAAAAATCGAATTTTCAAAATACATACTTGTTCTAATTCGTCGCTTATTTCCATTATGCGACATTCATTGCTACTCATAATATAGGTATTCGTCTTCTGACCTTTGCTAAAAGAAAAGAAAAAAATAATTAATTACCTATTTATTTTCAATGAGCCATAAATCAATAATTTATTATAATAAAGTAACCGAAATTTAAAAAATTTTAAATTCTTGGTCGGTTTCATACATATATATATATATTTGTGAAATCTACCTAGAATTTTATATTTTTTAAATTTTATGGGTGAGGTTGATTATCGTACACGGGTCTAGGCTTTCAAGGGGTAGAATTTTTCATTTTCGACCCCTCCTCCCCATTTTGGGGTGTTAGATTTTGCATTTCTAGCCTTCTGTGGACCCACAGATTTATGTATATAAAATAGAACCACTTACCATAGTATCTGATAAATTTATTATGTCCTCATGACTGCTTTCTAATGATGATCTATTTTCATATATTTTAATTCTTTTCAAAAAGTCTTCATCACTGTCTTCTTCGTCAAAATTTAAAATTTTTAAATTTAAATTTTCACAATTTATATTTTCCTTTTCAAATTTTTCATTCTGAAAAAATCAAATTCATATACTTTATTTACATTTAGATATGTATTAATGTAATTTAACATATATACGGTACAATATAGTTATATTAGAAAAACTTAAGTTGAGTATTATTTTTAATATGAAACAATTGCCTCAACAAGGCATGAATTTTTATTATTTCATGCATTTTAGAGAATTTACCTGCTTATATTTTTAATGAAAATTATTTTCTTTTACATACCTAATTAATATTTTAAATAAAATAGGCATCTTTTTAGGGATTATCATTATTAGTGTACCTAATTTATTTCAAGAAAAAATAAATAATCATTTTCATGTCATTTACCAGAAATTTTTTGAAACAAATTTTGTTCCCTCAAATTTTTTTATAAAATAATTTTAAAATTTAACTTAGTCACTTTTTTATATTTTTAGCCAAAATCTCTATAATTTCTCTCTGATTTTATAATTATTGGTTTAATAGTCAAGCAGAGCAATTGCTAACATATATAGCTACTACAGACATTTTCTTAAAAGGACTTTTTAAATTTTTAAAAATTAAAGATATATAAAAATTTCAGTTTTAAAATTTTTTAATAAAAATGAGGTTTGTGATTAAAAATACTTTAAACTGTAATTTGGGAAAGATATTATCTAGTTAATATGAATAATTCAATAACCATTTGAAAAAGATACCAGCCAAAATGTCTTGGAGTGAAACTTGACAAGAAATTTTAATTTATTTTCTATTATTCCTTCTTCAGTGAATTTATCCAACTTTTACCTACTTTGTAAATCAAATTTCTTCTCTTTTATTAATAGCTATTAACAGGGGTGTAGTGGAGGGTATACGTCGGTATACGGCGTATACCCTATGATTTGATCTGAACAAATAGACTATCCTATTTGAAAATTATAATAAAAAACATTTTATTTAATCCATATATATATAAAAGCGAAATACCATTCACTCACACACACAACACGAAATCTCCTAAACTACTACACCTAGGCGCTTGAAATTTAGTATATTGGTACTTTATACGCCATAGATGTCAGCTAAGAAGGGATTTTACGAAAATCCACCTAGATCTGTGATTGGCTGATTCTGTTGCCATGTTTTTGTTTACTCAAATTCTGTTGTTTTTTTTAATGATGAAATTATATATAAATTAAAAACATGAAGAATAACCATTCTACATTGGATTTTTGATTTTTCGGCAATTATTGGTAACCATTGATAAAGACATGGAGGTATGGAGTCAAAAAATGAAAAATCTAGCCCTTTGGACCAAACTAATGAATTCTATAACCTTTTTGTCTCTCCTATGACCAAGTAAGGCGTATGTTTTTTACAAATGTTAAAAAAAATATGAGAAAATAAAATTAAAATTAGGATTAAAGACTGTTTACCATTTGTTTTTGTGCTATATTTTAAATGTTCTATCAGTTTCAATTTATAGAACTTTGATCGTCTTATAAATATTTAAATATGAAAATTCTCTAAACTTATGACAATAAAAAAAAAAAAATACTTTATGATCTAGTAAATTTTTCCGAACTACTAAATATATTAATTATTCTGATTACTTTCTTCAAATAGCTATTATTCCCCCCATGGTGTAATTATCTTTAGTTTAGGAAACATGGTCATGAAACGGATAACTGTAAAATTTGTTCCGAATCCTGATAAAGGGTTCTCTATTTCGGCGTCCAAAATATCCCTCCGCGTTTCAAATAGATTTTGTAATTTTCAAAATTTGAGAGAAGGGGATTTGGGTTGCCAAATCATCCCGTGATTTTACGTTGTCGCGATGATAGAAGCCTGTCTTCGGAGCTTGAATTTTTTGACGACTGGGGCGAATATAAAATTCACAAAATATCATGCTTAAATAAATTTTAAAAAGGCCTATTTAATAAAACTATACTTGATGAGGTGCCAAAATGTCCTATTTTTTTTCGACTTTGACTATTGAACGAACTGTAGAGATCAACAAACTCTGCCTACATATTAAATTTCAATAATACTTTTAAGTTTAGGGGTACAGAGGCAATGAATTCTCATCAAAGTATTCCGATTTAGACTTTTGAGTTATGGAATCCTAATAGTAACAAAATTAAATGGTCGATGTCACATTATTATATAATTACCTCATTATCTCTCCTTTCTTTCTTTTTCCTTTTACATAAACAATTGCCTGAAATATTAAAAATTATTAGTAAAATCAATTAGAAATTAATAATTTATTAATTTAATGTAAATTCATACCCATTTTCTGTTTTTTTTTTTATTTTTTTTTGAATTTATTTCTCTCGTTTTTTTTTTGTTCTATCGTTTTTAGCCTTAGAACTGTGGCAACCTATTCATTGTTGGAATTAATTATATAGACTTCAAGTAAACATGCCGTTGCTAGGATTCGATACAAGAGTGGGCTAGAGATATCATCACATACTATTAAATGGCATTTGTGCCTGTATCTGTTTATTTATATATATATATTTCGTCCCCCCAGGCTTGTCTGTATGTCTGTCCCCCTAGAAATATTCAATCAAATAACTCCTAAACTTTTGTCTCTACGACAAATTCCATTAGATTCAAAATTGTAGAGGATGTAATTTTTGATATTTTTGTTTAAAAAATTTGGAAAATAACCACCCAAATTGAGGTGGGTCAAAAATGAAAATTCTAGTTGAAAATTCATGTTGAAAAAAAATTTCCAAAACTTTTTATTTAGAGGACATAATAAATTGCATATTTGCACTTCAACATAAAAATTCTTGATTAATATTTCCTTAAATACATATGTACTTAGATTGTTCCTTTCTAAATTTGAGAGGAAGCAACATTTTTTGTTCTTTTTAAAAAATTTTACCAATGAAAAAGAGAGAAATTCAATCGCAAGATTCTAAAGGTCTTAAGCACAGACTCTTTCCTGTGCCTACTGGTTAGCACTAAGAGACGAAATAATGTTTATATCTTATTATCTTGACTTGACCCGAAATATATACCTATTGATTCTTGCTCATAAGCAATATATCTTTACTTTACCATACAGGGTATGGTCAAGTATTGTAATCGTGCATGAAAAAAGCGGTTTTTTTTCCTTCTTTTTTTCGAAATATCTCAAAAACGGCTGAAAGTATTGAGCAAAACCATGGCATTTCCTTCTAAAAAAGCTCTAATAAGTGAACATCGAAAAAATTATATTTTTTGAGAAAATAATTGTTTTGTCAAAATGTCTGTTAGTCTGTCTGTTAGTTAGTCTGTGCGTTACCAAATATTTGTGGACGAGCTAGCTCAAAAACTAGTGTGAACAACGAAACCAAATTTCACACTTAGTTTTGGTCCATAGAGATTAAGAGCTGATTAGATTTTGCTGCATATCGAGGGGGGTGGAGGGGGGTTAAAAATTAAAAATCTAGCCTATTTGAGCAAACTCAACCAAATTTTGTAAACATATAATCAGTGGGACCCCAGAAGTCTAAACATGCAAAAACTAACCCCCCTTCCCTACATGAATATAAATAATTTTATTAAAATTGGATGTTGATGAAGGCAGTCCACAGTGGTTGTAAAAAAATAAGAATATAATGGTTTTATTATCTTACATTTATTCGTTAAACCGACGATGATTTGAACTACTTTCATTGACTTTTCGTTACCCTGAAGAAGGAGAAAATAAATCTCCGAAACGTCGGTTTAACGAATAAATGTAAGATAATAAATCCATTATAGTCTTATTTTTTTTACAACCACTGTGGACTGCCTTCATCAACATCCAATTTCATATTTATACCAGTCCGTCTCCTAAAGAAAAACGCTATCAATTTTATTAAATATTAAATATAAGTGAGGGGCCAGGTTGTATGGTAAAGTCAAGTGGATGGCCACATCAGAACATTTTATTTGTGAAAGCCACCTATTAATCCATTTTTAATTTTAATAAATAGTTTTCACCTTGAACCTAAATCATTTTCCCTAAGTAAAATTGGTTCTTTCTTAAAAAAAATTCAATTTTATAATATATCCATATGAAATATGATCTCAAAGTATTTAATACCTATTACCTATTGATTTTAATAAAAATAATTTTTTTTATTAATTTTTATCCCTAATAATAATAAATATATAATATTATATAAAACAATTTATTTTTATCCCACTATAAAATAAAATAACAAACTAATTTGAAAAATATAAAATTCGGTTGATTAAAAAAATTGCATTTTGTCCAATAATGCACAAATGATCAGGCACATTTCTTACTTAAATTCTTGTTTATTAGGAAAAATAACTTAAAATAATATAATAAGTATCTTCAATCAATAGTTAGTAAAAAAGGTGTCTACTTTTAATTAACAAAAAAATAAATATTCAAATAACTTTTATTGAAGGAGACAATAAAAGAGTGTGTCTTCTGCTGGAATTATAAATTTTATTTATTTATAACGAGAATATAGTTAAACACACGCATTTCGGAACACAAGAGAGTGTTTAAAGGGGTTCGGTGCATAGTGCATTTGCAGACCATTAAACATTGTTTTCCAGATGAATCAAATATTAAATTAATTAGATCAGAATTAGATCCCTTAAAAATTAGTATTTTCGAATCGTTAGAAATTTTAAAATCATACAATAATTCACCAAAAAAATTCTTAAATCGGAAAATAGAAATTCCCGAAAGCTTTATTTTAAAAATAGCCGCTAAAATATAAACTTCACAAACGCCACCTACAGCCAAAATAATAAAACAAGTATAAATTTCAAATCTTGACTTGCGCACCCTGTGTAATTTCTTAACCTAACCACATGAAAGATGTTAAGCTTTCATTCATAAATTAATTCCTGTGAATCCATTGTAATAGACTGATGAAGAGGGCAAAGCCCTCGAAACTATAGTCTCGTTATAAATAAATAAAATTTATAATTCCAGCAGAAGACACACTCTTTTATTGTCTCCTTCAATATATAAAAATTCTGCTACTCTCGGCAAAAACTTTCAATTTAATTAGTGGAATTTAAAAATGAAAAACCAATTAATTATTAAAAGGAAATTGAATAAAAATGTAAATATACATTTTTATCGAGACAACCACCCGTGAATATAACAGGCGCGGATCCAGGATCCAGACCTCTGTTTTTTTTTTTGGGGGGGGGGGGCTGTCGCCGGGGGCGGGGGCAATATCTATCTACTCTTATTAAACGAGCAAAAATTGTATATATATATATATATATATATATATATATATATATATATATATATATATATCCGATCGGGTTCTCGAAAACGTCTCTAACGATTTGGATGAAATTCACGGGTTAGGAGGGTTTTATGTTGGACATTCGATTCGATCTGTCATGGTCTCATCTTCGGCTAAGTTATTTTTGAAATAATTATTCACCATGCGCGGATCCAGGGGGGGGGGCGATGGGAGCACCGCCCCCCCCCCCCATACACACACATAGAACTTCTTCAATTTTTTCAATTTTAAAATTTTATGTTATTAAAAAAAAAAAAATTAAATAAACATATAAAAAATGTTGATCTCCAATGCTTTGGGGGGGGGGGGCGGTCGCTCCCATTCCCCCCCCTGGATCCGCTCATGGTGAATAATTATTTCAAAAACAACTTAGCCGAAGATGAGACCATGACAGATCGAATGTCCAACACAAAACCCTCCTAACCCGTGAATTTCATCCAAATCGTTAGAGACGTTTTCGAGAACCCGATCGGATATATATATATACAATTTTTGCTCGTTTAATAAGAGTAGATAGATATTTTTAGTGTATTTTTTGAAATTCCTTTTTCATTTGTAAGTTGGTAATTGGAATAATAATATATTTCAAAAGTACGGCAGGCAACCTTGCCTTGCTCGGCAACGACATCTCATAATAAACTGAGAAATCCATTGACATTTCTAATGGCAGTCATCCCGAAGGTTTTCACAATTTCTTTATTTCTTAATCAAACAAATAATTATCAATTTAGTTATTGGTTTGTTTAATAAAACAAATTAAAACAGGGTTATTTAAACTAATTTTTTATTTTTTTTTATTTCAGATACAATAAATGTCCAATAGGAAGATTGAAAAAAAATCTACATATATATCTATAAAAGAAAACATATCTCCCTATTTGTATGTCTAGAGAAATAATAGAGAAATGACATTCCTTATAAAAGACATTGTTTATTCAAATTAATTAGAAAATATTTAAAATTGGATTAAAATAAAATAAGATTATATAATTAAAAGAAGAAAGGAGAGGTGGATTTTTTTGGGCATCATGTACGATTCTCCACTCACTTTGCAACAAGTTTGTGTGGAATATATTTGTGCGAATTTGGAATCCCTCTGTGAACCTGCCATTGTCCCAAATGATGACCCTCAAGCCCAAGGCTCAACCTCCGAACGTCTCACCTTTAAAGAACCGGACGTTTTTTTCCATTCAGAAATTTCCGAACAACTTCTTACCTCATTAAGTGAAAAATCTAAATTGACAGATAAAACCATGACACTATTTGATCCAAAGAAAACAAGACTTAGGTAAATATTTTACACATTTATTTTAATTAATTAATTAATTACAGGAAAGGTATCGAGAAGAGTGGCTCTACTTATTTCCTATGAAAAATATAATCCGGAGACATCGACATGATTTTTTTTTTTAATCTACTCCTATTAAACGAGCAAAAATTGTATATATATATCCGGTCGGGTTCTCGAAAAACGGCTCTAATGATTTGGATGAAATTCACAGGTTCGGAGGGTTTTGTGTTGGACATTCGATCTGTCACGGTCTCATCTTCGGCTAAGTTGTTTTTGATAGGTTTTTTGTTAATTGAAATAATTATTCACGGGTGGTTGTCTCGATAAAAATGTATATTTACATTTTTATTCAATTTCCTTTTAATAATTAATTGGTTTTTCAATTTTAAATTCCACTAATAGATCATTACAAATATTATTATATATATTAAAAGTTAGACAATTTAATTGATTGGTGAGAGAAAAATGAGAAAGACCAATCGACTTGATTGGGGAATAATGGAATTGAAATAATTATCGGAAAAGAGGTTTTTTTATCTAATTAGATTTTTCCTCTTATTAAAAACAAGGACTAAAGATGAATAAGGACACTCGATGGTGGAGAAGTAATCTCCGGAATCGAAGCAAAAAATACAATGTATACATTAATTAATGTAAAATAATTGGTTTAATAAAATTTATAAAAAAAAAAAATTTAATTGATTAAAAATCGAATTTTAAATTCCACAAACGTATTTTTTCTGTATTAGAATTTGGCAATTTAATTGATGGACTCAAAAATTGTTATTTAATTTAAAAAATTATTATACGGTATTTATTTATATACCTATACATATATACACATAATCTGTGGGCCACTACAAGCCTTGAAATGCAAAAACTTGGTGAGGGGGCGAGGGAAGTGGTTTTGGGGGTGGGGGTGGATGTGAGGTGGAGGAGTGCAGGAGGTGGGATGAAGTGGTGGTGACCGGGGGGGGGGGCGAAGGGGGTATAATATATTAATATATAGCTTTTAACTGAAGTAAAAAGTTACCGAGCATCGCTCGATGGCCAGATAGCAATCTTAGATTAATTCTTCTTCTTAAGTGCCAAATCATGTCTCCCTGACGTTTTGGCTCCTCTCCACATATATCTGTGTTGAGTGTGTTTAGCTGTTTTTATACAGATATACGGGACCTACTCTTTAACGCCGGTTCCGAACGGCTAGTTTGGAGAGGTTACTAGGCAATTATACTCTTGGTAGGTTGCCATTGCTTTCCAAGAGGAGGCGGCTGCAAATATCTATCTGCCGAGACTCGGTCTCGAACCAGGGTACTTCGAGTCAGCAACCCGACACTCTTTCCACTGACCCACAGTCGCCTCAAGATTAGATTAATTAACAAAACAAAAAAATATTAATCAAACAAAAGGAAGAGTGGGTGGCCCCAGCCGCTTTACGCATGGGCTCGCTGGGCTAGAGCCCAGGGCGCGCAATCCTAGCCCTTTCGATAGCAGCCGAACCGATTATTCATTTTTCAATAGCCGGATAGTGACTGAGGATTTGCTTCGCGGGGCCAGCCCCTTGAGGTCGGTCAGTATGTGCCTCGCCCAAGGCAAAAAAGTGCCCTTTGCCTCGTCTGACCTTGCCTCGGCCCGATCCATCGGTTGTCGGTTTTTGTGAATGCTCAAAGGCGCCTCGGGTCGTCTCCTGCGTTCACTCAGGACGGTTCTGCGACAAACGCCCGAGGCAGCCTCGCGAGGCTGCTCGCTCAGTCAGTATCCGGCTATTGACGAAATAATTATACAATATTAGCTCGGCTAATGTTTATTCATGGGCGCTTCCTGGAGATTTAATTAAAATAGGTATTTTTGATAGCCTGAGGTGCACCTTTTGCAATGTAAATAACCGGATACTGACTAAGCGAGCAGCCTCGCGAGACTGCCTCGGGCGTTTGCCGCAGAACCGTGTGACCGCAGGAAACGACCCGAGGTGCCTTTGAGCATTCACAAAAACCGACAACCGATGGATCGGGCCGAGGCACTTTTGCCTTAGGCGAGGCACGTACTGACCGACCAGGCATTTGCCTCAAGGGGCTGGCCTCGTGAAGCAAACCCTCAGTCAGTATCCGGCTAATGAAGAAGGAACAATCAACCATCTATTGTTTAATTATTCAAAATTTAAAAGAAGAATCTAATCTATTAAATTATTAATTTGAATTTTGTTTAACTGCCCCCTATAATATATATAACTCACTTGGTGGCCTTAGAGGAGGAAATAATTTTATTCAAAGTAGCAATTTTTTCGTCATTTGTAAAATTGAATTTACCCTTTTTCTTAGGAGTTAGGAATTTATTTGTTTTTTAATCATGATATATAATAGAACCTTGGCTGTATGGCCTCAGTTCCCCAAATCCAATTATAATAAAAAAGTTCGAATATTAAAATTAAACATAAAATATATACCATTTGAGAAAAAATACGTCCGAATCGGGTTGGGGGATCCCCCTTTCAGAGGCCTTGATTAAAAACTATTGAAAATAATTATTTTTCTAGGAAAATCAAAAGACTGTGTCTTCTATTAGATCCGAAATAGAATGAATTATTTTTAATTATATATTACAAGGCCATGTGGCCCGGATAGCTAATTTTGGCACACGAATTCGATACACCTCTCCTTAGTAATAAATGTACCTACTGTTAGTATACTTTTTTACTAAAAATTTAATCTTTTATTTAATTAATTTGTACATAAATTCACTTTCTTAATTTTAATATAATATTATTTGTAAGAAACTATTAGTGGGTTTTAAAATAAATAAAAATTCATTTGAAATTCTTTTTTTTTTTGTCTTTAGAGAACTATGCCCATACAGCCACGCAATTAATGATAATATAATTCAAAGTGAAAAAATGATGGTACAATTGAAGAAAGAAAAAATTGTTTAAATATGTGTCTAATTTATAACTCAATTTTGCAGCTGATGAAAAAAAAGGCTACTTTATGTAAAATTTCTTCCTCTTCTAAAGCCAGCAGATTCGTAATATTAAAAGGCGCAGTCAAGCCAGAGGCAAATAAATAATTTAATAACTTGTTCGATTCTCTTATAAATTTAGGACAATTAAAAATTCGATGGTTGGCAGATCCTTCATCTAAGTTGCAGTAAATGCACATCGGGCTGTCAAAAATGCCTATTTTGAATAGATGTGCAGGAAAGCGACCATGGTTAAACATTAGTCTAACTCAGGGGTCGCCAAACTTTTTTGATCATCGACCCCTATATAATTTTTCGAAATCTCCATCGATCCCCCTAAAAGTAATTTTCTGTTAATTAAAATAAAACTATTATATACTGAGATGTACATTTATTTTGTGATTTTAAACATTTATTAAATTAATAGTACATTGTGTGTAAAACAATAGTTTTATGAAAAATATATTAATGATAAAATTTAATGATTTTCCCAGAAATAAGTTATACATATTTATTAAATAATAAGTAATTATAAATAAGTAGAAATATTAAGTAAAGTAACTACAGATGTATTGCTTCTTAATCAATGAGATGGGTGTGCCTGGTGTTTTTTTGCAAGGTTCGCTAAATTGGGTTCAAAATTGGTCCATTTTAATCTTAAATCCCCTCGAAACTCCACATTTAATTTATTTCTGTACTTAGTTAAGATTGAATTTATGTGACTGAAACCGGCTTCAACCATATAGGAACTTGGAAATGCTAGCACAAATGGCTGAGCTATTTCGTAAAGTTTTACATATTTTTGCATTATATTTATATTTGTCCAAAATTTGCTTACTCTTAAATTTTTAAGAAGCGTCCTTGATATTAATGATATTAAGTCAATTATAAAAAAATTCACAAATTTTACATACTCAATTAGGTATGTGTGATTTACGTATTAAGAACTGTTTTTTCTTCGACCCCCAATAGACCCTTTCGATCGGATCGACCCGCGCTTTTGTTAAATAGACCCCTGGGGTCTATATAGACCACTTTGGCGACCTCTGGTCTAACTAATGTAGTGTAGGTATTTCGACCAAGTTGCACAGCATCAAGCCAATGCTTCTTTGGAATGTTAGGGTAGAAGAGTGACTCGGGTGATTAGTATACCATTCTTTCCAATACGTAATCCATTTATTATGAAATTTTGATTTCAGCAGCATCAGGCAATTGACGGCATCTAAAATAGTTATTTCCTTGATCAGTATAGAGCTCGAGTTCATTATGCTATCGTTGTCCGGGATTCCCATATGGGGTTTAACCCAAATGAACCGGCATGTTCGTTTTTGTTGTTTAATATTGATTAAGTTCCTGATAATTCTTAAGACTAAAGGGTTTTTTGTTTGTGAATCATAGTTCTTTATAGCCATCAAGAGCGCTCCTAGAATCACTTAAGATACTTATACTTGAAATTCTTGTAAAAACTAAAAATCATTAAAAAAATATATATTTCCTACATTTTTGAAGCCGATGTTCTGCAGTTAAAAGTCCAAACTTCAATTCAAACAAGACTCAATGTTGTCTAATTTCTAGGCGCGAAAATAAAGATTTCCCTGATATTCACTTCGATTCGAATACCCTAAAAATGTGTGACAGCCTATCCATGTTGGGAGTCTCTGTCGCATCTGACCTGTCTTGGAATGAACACATCTCCTCTGTAGCGAAATCTACAGCAAGGGAGATTGGCCTCTTATTCAGGTCCAAGCGATTTTACAAACCCCCACAACTTCTCACCATCTACAAGGCCCAAATCCGCCCCTGTCTCGAATACGGCTCTCATCTATGGAGAGGAGCCTCAAAATACTCTCTTGCTACCCTGGATGCAATTCAGAAACGAGCCGTCAGGCTAATTGACGATTCTACCCTCACCGACTCCCTCGACTCGCTGGCTCATCGAAGAGATGTCTCTGCCCTTTCCTTTTCTATAGATACTATCACGGCAGGTGCTCTGATGAGATAAAATCAATAATTCCCCCCAAAGCATGCTTTGCACGTAGCACGCGTTTTGCCGACTCCCAACACTCTCTCGCGGTCAAATTAGAAAAGTGCCGGACCACTTCATTCGCGAATACATATATCCCCATGACTTCAAGGAACTGGAACTCTCTTCCAGCCTCTATCTTTCCCAGCACCTATAATCTTCAAACCTTCAAAACCGGAGTGCATAGACACCTACGTCTACACCCTCTCACTTAATCAACTTTCCCTTCTCTTCGGTAATGCAAGGGTCTTTCGAGATCCATAGGGGCTGCATCTTTACTGGTGCACCCCTTCTTGCATTCGATTGCATTTAAAAAAAAAAAAAAAAAAAAATCTAATATTTTTATCCATATTAAAAATACAAACATTTTGTCCCAGAACGAACTTTCTACGTGTTTTCATTCTTGGTTTATCGAGGGTATCTGAATTCACACGCACTGACAAAAAGAAAATTGTTTTTTCTCAAGTTTAAGAAATTTTCAAATATGGGAAAAAATAAAAATTTGATTGAATTCACTTCTAGACTCCCAGATGTAACGAGTAAAAAGGAAATTTCTCTTTCAATGTCTAATAACCGTGGGGTGAACCGCGACCTAATGTTGTGTACACCTACTTCCACTTCCACTTTCATTTCCAAGTAGATGACAATAGATGAAGGGGCATTATCTAATGAATTCTAAAATAATTTTACATAATTCCAAAGACGTATACACCTAATTCCAATCGCGGTTCACCACTCGGTAATAAGATAATAAAATAAAACTTCTCGTTTTGATTATTTTGTGACTGTGTATTATGAACATAAATTATTCGTAAATTTCCAATAAAAAGCGCAAAACTTGAGAATAATATATTAATTAATTTTTTTTTAATTTGTAGACATGTAAGATTACGAAAAGCTCGTGATCTCACCACGAATGGTTTAAGAGTTTTAAAAGGACATAAAATAAGTGATTTAGAAGTCACGCATTTAAGAATTACCGTAAATGATCTAATAGGTTGTCTTGGCGAATGGACATTACAAAATCTTCGTTCTTTAAATGTTTCAAGAAGTACTTTTATGGATGGCTCGAAGTGAGTGTTGTTATAATAAAGTAAGTATTTATTTTATTTTCCATTCAAAATCTTATAATTTGTTTTTCTTTTCTCAGGTATTGCGTTGTTGTGGCTCTTTCGAAGCTTCAAAATCTTCAAATACTTAATGTTAGTCAAACCGAGTTCAATCGTCATTGCTTGGAGCTAATAGCTGAAGATCTTCCAGTTTTAGAGAGTTTAGATATTTCCAATACAAGAGTCGATGATATAACTCCCTTACGTCGATGTCGTAATACGCTTAAGCACCTTATTATGCATAATGTTAAAGTAATTATACAATTTTTTATTTACTTCTGAAATAAACCTTCTTTAGTAGCTGATAGGAAAATTCGCAAGGTTGTGACGGACGAATGCTGACATTATTTCAACCACCGGTTTTATTTATTATTATTATTCATCCACCTGTAAAAAATAAACAAACATGAAATATTTAGAATAATTAAGATTTAAAATAAATTATTACAGTAGTACCTCACCATCAGGTCTATTCTCTAAGCAAAAACGTTAACTTTTAACACCCGAAATCAGCGTTAATTCATTTTAACACTTCTTTGCCTCAAATTGCTATTCTGTAAACAAAAACTTTAACACCAAACCGTTAATATTTAGTCGAAAGTGTTAAAAATTAGTCATGCCAGAGGGTGCCTATAATATTTTAACACCGTATTTAATGCACAATCATGTCGTCTTTAACCAAAAAGTCAAAAACTTTTGCTCTTATTGATGTATTGCCCGATAATAGCTTTTTGGAAATCTTTCAACCAGAGAGGCACTGGTGTTGTTTCCTCGAAAAAAAATATTTTTTACATGCCACAGGTGTGATATCTATAAAAACACTCGTGTATTTGAAAGGAATGTTGTGTGAAAATTTCAAAGAAATCGGTGAAGAACTTTCGGAGATCCTTCAACGTATCACTTAAGAGTAACAGTTCATTTTTATTTATATAGATTTCTAATTTTATTTAAGGTAATTTCATCTCTAAGACAAATTTCAAATTGTCATTTTTAAAGGGAAAATTTCTCCTGAAACGTTTCTAGATTGTTGTATAAAAGATTTGTATTTATATATATACTCGTATATATTTTCTATTATTATCATTCATAAGAAATATTATTAAGAATTTTAATATAATAATTCAAAGGACAATATTCATTGACATTCATATCTAGCTCAAAAAAAAAAATTACATTTGAACTACAGCAATGAAGTTTTCCTTGAAATCCGCGTACCGAGGGGTGAACCGTGACCTAATATCGTGTACACCTACTTCCACTTCGACTTTCATTTCCAAGTAGAAGACAATAGATTATCTAATGAATTTCAAAATAATTCCAAAGACAGTGTACACCTAATTCCAATCGCGTTTCACCCCTCGCCGCGTTCTATGTTCACGCTCTCTTTTTTTTAATTTATCTATTTTATTTATATCAATTTTTCAGATATCCAATTGCAATAACTTAGTCTCAGTTTTATTAGAATTGAATGGTTTACGTACATTGGACGTTTCTGATGAAAGAGAAAATCATCCTTTTGAAGTTTTTGGACCTAATAGAAATAAAGTCAATGAATTACTTAAAGCACCTGCCGCCTTACCCGATCTCATTCATTTAGATATTTCTGGAAAAGATGAAGTTGATACCACTAATTTACATAATTTTATTAAGTAATTATTTATTTATTATTTACTTGTTATCCTTTTAATTAATAAAATTTAATAAATATTTTTTCGTTTTTTTTCTTTTTATATAGATCTCATCCAAAATTACAATTGCTTAATTTAATCCATTCTGAAGTCTGCTATGAAGAAGCCTTTATTAATCCCAAACACCCTGATTTCCGACCCTCTCTTATAATTGCTGGCACGGCAACCGAAGAACAACTTTTAGTGTCATTATCACGTTACCGGCATCGTCAATATTCAGTTCAAAAATGCCTCTATGATTTATTTAAGGTATTTTTAATTACAATGATTATACTAGGTGTACAAGTATGAAATGCGGATTTGAGAAACAGATGTCGTACCAATTCAGTGTGTACCATAAAGATTTGACATAGATAGCACTTTGTTGCTCCATCAATAAGTGTCAAAGTGATAAATTAAAAAAAGTGTTTGCATAGTATTGTTTTGCTGTGTTCAATATGTCGAAATTTGTGCCAAATAAGAGCATTCGCGGACAACATTAATTTTTTGTTTTCATTCGAAGAGAACTCCTGGTGAATCATACCGAATGCTTCGAGAAGCTTATGGTGAATATGCTCCAACGCAAGATACCTGTGAAAGATGGTTTTGGCGATTCAAAAATGGTGATTCTGATGATAAAGACAAGAAATACGGAAACCCGCCAAAAAGGTAAGAAGATGCAGAATTTCAAGCATTGTTGGACGAAAACGATTGAAACGGTTAATATCAAACGCTACCAACAACAATTGATCGGTTTGAACAGTTCGCTTCTCAAAAAACGCTCAGAAAAGACAAAATAAGGTAGTTTTTCTCCTTGAGAATGCTCCATCATATACGGAAAAACCGGTTCGTGAGATGTTGGAAGCACTCAGCTGGGAAGTTCTACCCCCATGCGACTTTCTCACCAGACTTTGCTCCTTCCGATGACCACTTGTTTGTCACGCACTTGCTGAGTAGCGCTTTGGTTCGTACGAAGATGTGAAAAAATGGCTCGATGAATGGTTCGCAGGAAAAGGGGAAGTTTTTACTGGCTTGGTATTCACAAATTTCTCGAAAGATGGTAAAAATGTATAACAAGCGATGGAGCATACTTTGAATAAAGTACTTTTCATCATTCTTCCGAAGTTAACATATTTTTTAGAAAAAAAATCCCCATTTCATACTTGTACACCTGGTAATTATATAAAATAAAGGTATAAGAATTTGGAATTTAGACTCTTAAAAAATTTTCATTATTACAATGACAAATTCAGATAAACATGTAGTATTAAGATTGAATAGTTAACGTTTTTCAAACTTGTCCACGAGAAGTATTCTTTCTAAATATTAATTAAATTTTTTTTATTTAAGCTGACACCTACATTTACTGAACCAAGAATCGATGTAATTAAATTGGTACTAATTGGCATGTCCACCCATGAGGGCAGATTTGGTGTACAAATGGCAGCTACAGCGTGTCTATATAACTTAACAAAAGGAGAATTAACCCAACGAATACATCCGAGTGTACTTAAACAGGTCCAAAATATAAATCAATTCATTCATATTTTATATAATATCTTATCTTATCTTATTATATTAAACGAGCAAATCTTGTATATATATATATATCCAATCGGTTTCTCGAAAACGGCTCTAACAATTTGGATGAAATTCACGGGTTAGGAGGGTTTTGTGTTGGCAATTCGATCTGTCTCGGTCTCATCTTCGGCTAAGTTGTTTTTGATAGGTTTTTTGTTAATTGAAATAATTATTCACGGGTGATTGTCTTGATAAAAATGTATATTTACATTTTTATTCAATTTCCTTTTAATATGAAAGATATTAATTTACCGATGGTAATAGATTCAAATTTACAAAAAAATCATAAGTTGGTATCATCTATTAAATCAGATGGAATGGAATATTTCTAATTATATTGTCAGAAGGGTTGTTTTTCACCCCTCGGGAATCCAACCCGAGTGCCAGTAACAACAATCCGGGCCATCTGGCTATAATTAAAAAATATTCCATTCCATCGGATTTAATAGATGACACCAACTTATGATTTTCTTGTAATTTCCTTTTAATTATTAATTGGTTTTTTAATTTTAAATCCCACTAATAGATCATTACAAATATTATTATATATATTAAAAATTGGACAATTTAATTGATTAAAAATCGAGTTTTAAATCCCACAAACGTATTTTTTCTATATTAGAATTATCTTCAATTTTGAAGTTATGATTTATTATAAATTTGACTATAAATGAATTTTTTAGGTGGTTCATCTTACCCTAGCAGCGATGGAAGCATTTCCACATCATTATCAATTACAAAAGAATACATTATTAACACTATGCAGTGATCGAATTTTACAAGATGTCGCTTTTGATAAGTATAGATGCGCCCGTCTTGTTATGAATTGTTTATGCGCTTTTGAAGACTCGTCAATGAATCGAATGTCCGTGGCTATATGTTCCATTTTAGCAGCGAAAATTTCAACGAATGAAACAACCCTATTGGGAGCTCAACCCCAATATATGAGGAAATTGCTTAGCATTGTTAAAAGAAAAGTTGAAGAAAAACATGTGAGTTGATAATACATACACAGTTTACAGTCTTAATTTTTTATGCTTAATGTAAACTTATTACTTTTCAATAAGTAGTAAGGAATTGTACATTTGGTGTTATTGCTTTTAGTCTAAGAGTTACTGACCATTTTGGAAGCTGATTTTAGAATCCAAATAAAATATCCCATAGTGTAGTGTGATCAGCACACACCCCGAAAGCCAAATTCTTACTCGCCAAATCTAGTCGTTTTTAGAGGTAATCGACTCCTGAAGATGTCAAAAAATACATGTAAAATCACCTCATTGATTATAGCTCCTAAACTGTTTTCTCTACGGTAAATTCCATTTGAAGCAAAATTAGTAGAGGATGTAATTTTTGACATTTTTGCTTAAAAAAATTTGAAAATAACCACCCAAAATGGGGGGAGGGTAAAAAATGAAAATTCTAGCCCTTTCGACCAAACTCAACCTTAAGTGGGAGATAAATTTAACCTAATTTATCGCGCGGAGAATTTACCACTGCTCGAAGCCCCTAAAACCTTAGTAAATTGGATATTGGATTGTATCTAACTTTCTGAGATTGGCTCGTGATCCCGGCTTCTTTTCCTTCTACTCTGTCTTTTCACGATGGAGGGGCCAGCCCATACAGGCCTTTGGGGGATGCACCTTCTGGTGTATCTCCTTCTCACATCAATATCATTAAAAAAAAAAAAAAAATTTTGTATACATATTCTGTGGACCCCCAGAAGGCTAGAAATGCAAAAACTAACCACCTAAAATGGGGGAGGGGAGGGGGGGTCAAAAATGAAAATCTAGGCCATTGAACCAAACTTAACTTAGTTTTTCCATTTCTAGCCTTCTGGGGGTCCACAGAATATGTATACAAAATTTGGTTGAGTTTGGTCGAAAGGCCTAGAATTTTCATTTTTGACCCTTCCACCCATTTTGGGTGGTTATTTTCAAATTTGTTTAAAATAAAAATGTCAAAAATTACATCTTCTACAATTTTACTTCTAATGGAAGAGTAAAAAGTTTAGGAGTTATAATCAATGAGGTGATGTTACGGTATTTTTTGACATCTTCAGAGAGTCGATTACCCCTAAAAACGACTCGATTTGGCGAGTAAGAATTTGACTTTCGGGGTGTGTGCTGATCACACTACACTATGGGATATTTTATTTGGATTCTAAAATCATCTTCCAAAATAATCAGTAGCTCTCGGTCTATTATATATATTTTATTATTGATATCCTCCTACCAAAACGCTAGAAATCTATATCATGCCTCATTTTGTTTAATTTGACTTTTGTTTTTAATTTTAGGTTGATATTACTGTAAAATTTACTTTAAGTGCTTTATGGAATTTGACTGATGAATCGCCACTTACTTGTGCTGTTTTCTTGGAAGAGGGCGGAATGGTTCTCTTTCTAAATGTACTTGAAACATTCAAACAGGAGAGTGCTGTAGAAACAAAGGTTAGTTAATTAATGTAATATATACATATACATAGAAAAATAAAATTGAGTTATTTATTAAAAAATCAATAAAATAATATTATATAAAATATTTTTTTTTAAGGTTTTGGGATTATTAAATAACATTGCTGAGGTGCCAAGTCTTCGGACTAAATTGATGCTTCCTGCATTTTTATATATGCTAAGAGTACTGTTATGTTCTGAACATATTGATGTCTCTTATTTTGCTGCTGGTATTGTAGCCCATTTGACAAGCGAAGCGAATCTTTGGAAAAAAACTGAAATGGACAACTTTCGAGAAATATTGCTCTTTGAATTAGGAAAAGCAGTATGTTTATTTATTTTTAATAAAAAATATCCTAAAAAACACAATGATTTTTTATTTTTTTGAAGGATAGGATCTTATTTTTATTGAATTTTAAAGTAGACAAGATCCGAATAATTTTTGAATAAAATATCCCTCAAACAGCCCATGATGCTCTGGACGTCAGACCCTTGCTTCATCATCATCATCATCAGCCTGTCGCTAGCGACAATCCACTGCTGAATATAGGCCTCTTCCATCAAATGGAAGGGGGTTGGCATTAAGTCACCACGCTTGCCAGACGGATTGGTGACTAGGAATCAGATTATAGCCGGTCAAATATCAATGCAGGGACTCGGACTCGAACCCGGGACTCCTGCTTAGAAGGCTAGTGTCTTTAAGCTCTCGGCTAATCCGATTCCCAGACCCTTGCTTAGTCGATGCAATTTTCGATGACGTTTATGCACTAATGCTGCTCTTAAGGCAGTTGTTCAGCCAAATGCGTTTTCTTAGGATTTTTTTGGAAATTTATACAGATTTATACAGAACGAAATTTATGAACAATACAGTTCCGGAGATATTAAATTTCAAAAAATCGAGTTTTTCAGCCTCTTTAACATTGCACTATATGGGATATCGGAAAATTTACATACATATTTAATTATAATTAAGAAACCCTTCTTACCATTTTTATAAAAAACTAAACCAACATTAAACAATAACCAATACATATTTTAAGACAATTTTGATTCATAGTTACAACACAGTTTCTGAGATTGTAGGGAATAAATAATGAAAAATATGTAAAAAAAATTTGGCAACAGCGCATTTATTTAACCAGTGAAAGATGCATGCGCTAGATTTTTTCAAAATTATAATTTTCATAAGGTGTAATGTAGGCGTTGATTACATTTGTTAAAAAATAACAAAACGATTTTTATAGAAATTTAAAATGAATTTTATCTGTCATTTTAATATAAAAATATTCAATCTCTTACAATGGTGCCAAATTTGTCAAACGAGCACGGGATTGGCTAGAATTGGTACATAAACAGCAAAAAGTTTTGGGCTTATGAACTATGAATCCTTATTGTCTGTTCTATATACTCTAGCATTAACTTTTTGCTAGTATTGTCGCGAAACAACTACCTTAATGGTTCTGTTAAGAAATAGAATTTTCGATTTGGGGCTCAGAAAATCTTTAATTGATTGGTGAAAAACCGATGCATCGCCAACTGGCCAATGTCTTGCAAGATTTGGCAGGCGATGTGTTTGGACCGTACTTCTTCGAAAATGAAGCCTCAAATGTAGTGTGATTTACGTTACTACAATATGCATGCATGAAGATGCAATAGACTTCAAAGAGATGTGGTTCTATCAGAATGCTATTACTTGTCAGATTGATTTATTGGAAGAACGATTTCTAGAGCTTATCTATCTCCCAAAATGCCTCCTTCAATTGGCCACCGAAATGGTGCAATTTGAGACCATGCGACTTTTTTCTTTGAGCTTTTTTAAATATCCTACTAATCTTCAAACTTAATTCTGACCTCAAGATCGAGAACTTTCGAGTAATTTTTTTTATGAAAATGATGAGAGAAGGAGTTACACCAAAAGGTGCATCCCCTAAAGGCCTGGGTTGGCCCATCCATCGTGAAAAGAAGAAGAAGAAGGGTTTTTATGGGCTGGGTAGGGGTCGAAGGTATCTGTGGATACGGGTCTTAAACAGCTGAAGGTTATAACTCGCGGGGAAGACGGTGGCTGGGAGCGAGTTCCAGTCTCTGGAGGTCATAGGAATAAAAGAGATGGCGAAAGCGCTTGTTCGATTTTTATCCAATTTGACAGCGAAGGGGTGCTGAGCGTTTGAAAACCGCGTGTTTCTCTTAAAGAGGGTTTTAGGGGAGATAATTGATTTTAGCTCGACTGAACAGACACCATGATAGTATCTGTAGTAAAGGAAAAGGGCAGAAACGGTTCTTCGGTGAGCCAGGGAGTCGTGTGAGTTAGTTAGGGCCGGGTCTCCTATTAGTTTAATTGCTCGTTTCTGAATTGCATCCAGTGTAGCAAGAGAATGCTTGGAGACCCCTCTCCACAGTTGAGAGCCATTTTCGAGACAGGGACGAATTTGAGGCTTATACAGTGTAAGAAGTTGACTGGGAGTATAGTAGCGTCTAGACCTAAATAGGAGACCAAGCTTGCGCGCTGCTTTTTTATAAATAATTATTTCCAGAGTTGTAAATCCTGGTAATTTGACTAATTAAATTATTATTGAATATCAAAGGTTGTAAAGTTTTGATAAATAATTTAATTGTCTATATTTATTTAAATGTGAATTTAGTCCAACTGAGTTTCTGATAACGCAGAATCCCAGAACTGAGAAATTGTTGAAATAAAGCCGCAATTCTTCGAGAATTTCCTCGAAATAGCATAAGTTAGAGCCACTTAATATTTTATTACAAAATTATTCGGAACACTACTTTGAAATTCAATATAAATATCAGCAATTTATTTAAAAAGCTTTCCTTCTTTATGGGGCATCCTTTACTTGTATAGAGAAATGGATCCTTTTTGATATTTATGGAGTCCTGAAGAATTAAAGAATATACTTTTCGGGAAAGATAGAAACAGAAAAAGAGAGGCTCACTTTTTCATATAGATTAATTGAATTGTGGCATGTTTTTAGCTATTTTTTTTGGATAAAAATCTTATTCAAAAATGAACTTTTAATTTCTAGGTAAGTTGCTGGCAAACACCTGACGGTGAAATGGTCGCGTATCGTTCGTTTCAGCCATTTTTCCCACTTCTCGCTAGTTCGGCTAGTCAGGTAACCAATCCTATAAAGATAATAATTTTTCTATTTACTTTCACTTACCCTATACTACTAAAGCGCATTTGTGTCTGCCTCTGTATGTACCTATCTATGGCCGCCCCCCAACAAAAACAGTTGTCATGTTTTGTTTACTAATTTAAATGAAATTATCTATATATATAAAATTAAGGTTTTTTCTGTTCATTGGGGAAGGGGGGGGAGTCCAGGGGCGAGCGAAAGTATTTCGATCGCCTTTTCTTCCCTCAGTCAGGTTATCTTATCATTGAGTCAATTAAATAAAACAACCTTTGTATTTCCGATTATTCATTTGATTTTCAACTAAATCTAATTTTGCATTTTCTGTTTTTTCATCAAATATATTATCATAATTTATTATAAATATGGGGCATTCCACGCCAAATCAGACAGTTTGAAAAATTTTAATTTTTGATTTCCTTCATTTTTTAAAACCCATCTAAAAATCTTGCTGGTAAATTTTGAAATTTTTTTGATCACCGGTTTAAAAGATATGGAATTTCGGTTTTTCGCTCATAACTTCTTCAAAACTGGTCATAATTAAAAAAAAAATTTCTAATTTTTGTTTTTTTTTACATAATTTTTAGAAAATAAGCTCACGTGTTCTGATGTGGCCATCAACTTGACTTTACCATACAACCTGACCCCTAAAATTATTTATAATCATGTAGGGGGTTAGTTTTTGCATTTTTATACTTCTGGGGGTCCACTGATTATGTATACAAAATTTGGTTGAGTTTGCTCAAACAGCCTAGATTTTTAATTTTTACCCCCCCCCCCCCTCCCTCCACCCCCTTAATTTTGGGTCGATATGCACCAAAATCTAATCAGCTCTTAATCTCAATGGACCAAAAATACGTGTGTAATTTGGTTTTGATATTCACACTAGTTTTTGAGCTAGCTCGTCCACAAAAATTTGATAACGCACAGACTAACAGACATTTTGACAAAACAATTATTATCTCGAAAAATATAATTTTTTCGATGTTCACTTAATAGGACTTTTTGTAGACCGAAATGCCATGGTTTCGCCCATTTTTTTAATCAAAATAGTTTCAGCCGTTTTTGAGATATTTCGAAAAAAAGAAGGAAAAAAAAACACTTTTTTCATGCACGATTACAATATTTGACCATACCCTGTATGGTAAAATAAAAATACAAAAAATTATTTAAACTGTATTTATATGCGATTTTTGAGTTTGAAAAATTTAATCTTGTTTGTGAAACTGTATGTACTCTTCGATTTTTTTGATAATTTTTTATTTTAAACTTCTATTCATTCTACAAATTTTGAGACTGGGTTGATAGTGGTCCTATGATAATGTCTATTTTTTTCGATTTTCATTTTCTTTTAACAAACTAAAATACTAATTATTTATTTTAAACACCTGTTAAGGATAAAAATCTATTTGATGCTGAAAATGTATTCATCAAGAGTGGAAATTTTAATAGGCATCATTTTTAAAAATTACATGAGGTGCTGTCCATTTCAAGGTTTGGAGAACTTGGTCGGGAACGCCCCGTTCTCCAGACCTCTCAGTCAGTGGCTATTTTTCATGGGGACATCTGAAGAGCCTTTTATATCAGACTAGCCCAGGGGTCGGCAACCTTTTGAGACGAAAGAGCCAAAAGTTACAATTTTTAAATTTTTCAGTTTTTAAAGAGCCACTAACATTATTGTTTCAATATTATGGTATTTGATTAGGATTAGATATATAAATTTGATTTTTGATTTAAAATAAATAGCTTTAAATATGAAATAATATTTATTCATATAAAAACATACAAATGTTCCGCACAAAACATATTAAAGTATTTTAACTAGCATTTCTAGATTAATAAAATTAGTAATCAAATAATATAACTATAATTAATTTTTTTTTAAGGATTTAGGTGTCGGTTCTAGGTGAAACATTATAAGTAACTTATGAGGAGAATTTTCTAGGTTAGGTTTCACAAAAAGGATAACTATAATTATTGAATAATAGATAGTTACATCAATGGGAGCATTGGCCTTGCATGCCTTTTGAAATTTTGGTTAAATCTGGCTCATAACTTGTTGTTTTGAAAATAAAATAAAATAATTATTAAAATTTGCGCATGGAACTGGAGAGCCGCATGCGGCTCGCGAGCCGCAGGTTGCCGACCCCTGGACTAGACCAACAAACTTTGCCCAGCTTAAGGCTCAGATTGAAGAAAACATCAACATCCCGGAGAACATATTGCGCCGTGCTGTGCAAAATCTTCAAAATTGACTAACTGAATGTGTTCGAAGAAATGGACAGCACCTCACTGACATAATTTTTTAAAAAGTGATGTCTAATAATAAAATTTCCACTCTTGTAGAATACATTTTGAGCATCAAATTAAGTTTTCTATCGACCGAAATTAAGGGGGTAGAGGGGGGGTTAAAAATAAAAAATCTAGGCCATTTGAGCAAACTCAACCAAATTTTGTATACATAATCAGTGGGATCCCAGAAGACTAAAAATGCAAAAACTAACCTCCCAAAATGGGAAAGGGTGGGGTAGGGTGTAGGCTCAAAAAATGAAAATCTTGGCCATTTACCAAACTCAACCAAATTTTTTTCGCATATAAATACACTTTAAATAATTTTTTGTATTTTTATTTTACCATACAGGGTATGGTCAAGTATTGTAATCGTGCATGAAAAAAGTGTTTTTTTTTCCTTCTTTTTTCGAAATATCTCAAAAACGGCTGAAACTATTTTGATTAAAAAAATTGGGCGAAACCATGGCATTTCGGTCTCCAAAAAAGCCCTAATAAATGAACATCGAAAAAATTCATATTTTTCGAGATAATAATTGTTTTGTCAAAATGTCTGTTAGTTAGTCTGTGCGTTACCAAATTTTTGTGGACGAGCTAGCTCAAAAACTAGTATGAATATCGAACCCAAATTTCACACGTAGTTTTGGTCCATTAGAGATTAAGAGCTGATTAGATTTTGGTGCAAATCGACCGAAATTAAGGGGGTAGAGGGGGGATTAAAAATAAAAAATCTAGGCCATTTGAGCAAACTCAACCAAATTTTGTATACATAATCAGTGGGATCCCAGAAGACTAAAAATGCAAAAACTAACCTCCACAAAATGGGAAAGGGTGGGGTAGGGTGTAGGCTCAAAAAATGAAAATCTTGGCCATTTACCAAACTCAACCAAATTTTGTATATATAATCAGCGGGACCCCAGAAGTATAAAAATGCAAAAACTAACCCCCCCCTACATGATTATGAATAATTTTAGGGTCCAGGCTCTATGGTAAAGTCAAGTGGATGGCCACATCACAATACGTCAGCTTATTTTCTAATTACTTCAAATTTTCCCGTTTCTGCGCCCCCATGTACAAGTAAAAGTAAGGGCAAATCCCAATAAATCAGGTCATCCTATCTATAACGCAACTGATGCACCGACTGCAATTAAGTGCGCACTAAATCATTGTTTTTTTTTTATAAATTTTATTTTTTAGGTACAACTCTGGGCAGTGTGGGCAATTCAACATGTGTGCTCGAAAAATCCAACTCGCTATTGTCCAATGTTGAGAGCAGAAGGTGGCCGAGATACATTACGAAGATTGGATGCCGATCCACGAACAGAGCCCGCCGTGCGATCCATTTGTCGATCCGTTTTGGACAACTTGGATGCGAATTATTTGCGGGCTCCACCTCCGCCGCCCCCGCCCCCGCCACCGCCTCCTCCCTCACAAACAACCTCTTCAATCAACAACGCCAGTATCTTTATCACTCCATAACTCTACATTACATTATATAAGTAGGCGATTTTTTTTTTTTTATATAATTTATTAGAAATTCTTTTTATTATTATATAAATAGTATTTCAATTCGATAACATGCTAAATGCAAAATAACGAAAAACCTTAATAAATGATCAAACATAAGCATCTTTTGATGAAATTTTAATAATGTTATTATCATAAATTTGGCTAATTTTTAAAAAAATAATTTTGTTTTTTACATTTTGTCTTAAATCACTTAACTTAATTAAATAAAATGATCTCTTTAAGCGTATTCAGAAATATTTCTGACTATTCACCCATCCATTTTCGGGAGTTTATATAATACTTAACATCCATAAGAGGGTCTATCTAAATTAATTCATTTTTTTCCCTTTAGATTTATTAAAAATATCTTTCAAATTAAGAGCCAGGCAATTACGATATTTCTACTTTTAATTAAATGAAAAAATAAAACGTTAATTTGCTGAGCTATTGACCAAGGGCGAATCCAGGGGAGGCGGAGGGGCGACCCCCCCATAGAGGCCCGTGCCTGGCAAAAAAATTTGTAAAAAAACAAACATTTTTTTTTTTAAATTTAAAATAAAGTTCTATATGCGTGTGGCGGCCCCCCCCCCCCCCCCCCCGCTTGGACAATTCAATCGCGACGCACTTCCGAGATAAAAAGTACATCTTATATACATCGGACACCTTAATACATTCTCCCCCCCCATAAAAAAATTCCTGGATCCGCCCTTGCTATTGACCGATATTTTATTAAGATAAAAACCAAATGGGATGTCAGGATCGGAACTTTTCTAGATCTTAGTAGGTATTAGGTTAAATTTTTTAAAAGGAAAAAAATACAGTCAAACATTAAATCACTTAATTTTAGATAAGACTTTTTTTTAGTTTTAGATTATTTTAAAATTTTGCAATTTATTAATTAATGTCAAAATTATCAAAATCACTTAAAAATAAATGACTAATATATATATATATATATATATAAAATAAGCATATTTTTCTGGCTTTTATTCGACGTTCCGCTAATTTTGTCCACGAGTGTAGTTAATAGAGACAGTAAGAGGTGCCTGTGTGCAAAAGAAATTTATCACCCTTTCCCATGACACAAAATTTGTAAATTAAACTAAATAATTAATTTCAATTCAAAAAATGTTTATACAGATGCTAAATCTTATCTTTGTATTTATTTATTAATTTTCATTATATCTTAGCATTAACACATCAAAAGTAGAGAAAAATATTGTTGTGAGCCCCCGCCCGTCTCGGGAAAATTGACGTTTTTTGAAATGGAAAACCGGGAATTTGAAAATCGTGTTTGAGTGGCCACCCTGTTATTGGACCTAGGCCTTTTCTCCTCTCAGACAATCTTTCCACCTGAACTTAAATTTATTTAATTCAATTCACTTGAAGATAGCTTCAGAATCAGAAGATGAAATGTGGAAAATTTTAGAATATTTATAGTTGGTCTAATCTGGAAGATTCTTTTAGATTAATATCTAACCATTTATTCTAAAACAAGATACATCACTGTAAAGGTCTGTGTTCCATACATAAACCGTACTTTATATTTAAAAAAATAATGATTTTATCATTTACTTATTTCATCTTTAAAGTTCCTTTTAGTTTTAATATTTTTTTTTCTGTAAAATCAAAACTATTTTTTTAATAATTGTGATGGTACAAGGGAAAAGTGCCTTTATCTTCGCCGACCAGTTTTTTCAGGAAGGGCAAAAATGTGGAAATATTCTTCTTCTTCCGGATTTTCTACGTCTGGCGACGCTTCTCCCGCCCAGTTTCTACGTTTCACGGTCCCAGACATCCACAATCTCGAGATTTCTGGACCTCGTCCATCCAGGAGCGCCTGGGTTGACCTCTTTTTCGTCTTTCCGGGGGATCCATTCTAGAGTCTTTGTTGGGATTCGTTCTTAATCCATCACTATTTACATGTCCAAACCAAACTAATTGTTTTTCTTTTGGATTTCGTCAATAAGATCCCCGTCCATGTACATTCGTCTTCTTATCTCTTCGTTTCGAACTCTATCAGTTCTCGTCAACCCACAACTTCTTCTTAGGAAATCCATTTCAAGTGGCTAATAGTCGGCCTCGGTTTCTACTCCGATATCTCATACCTCTGCCCCAAAGGTAGTAACACTACGAACGAGGCTGGTATAGATTTTCATTTTTGTGGATCTCCCTAATCGTTTTGTCCCATAAAACTGAGTGCAAGGCCCTTGTTATCTTTCTACCCTTTATAATCCTTTCGTTTGCTTCCATGCGACTATTTCCATCTTTATTAAATATGAAATATAATATATATATACCATATAAATATTCAAAAATTCATAACTCAGTCAATTTTTTGAATTATTGGGCGAGAAAAAAGCGTTTTGTTCAGTTGATTGTCCCATGCACCATCACAATTTTTAGTTTTATTTATAGATAATAACTGCAAATTATTATATTGTGAAGCTAATCTAATGAGTCCAATAAACTTATATTCCAATACTCTAAGAGACAGCGACATTTTTGACAAGTCGATTCAACAATATGTGTATTATCATTCTATGATTATTAACGATCATTCATGTGATCGCCCTGAGTTCAAGTTCATACTCTCTAAAATAACAACACTGCAATTATGTTAAGCGTGTTACACACCAAAGCCGAGCCAAGCCGGGCCGGGCAAAAAGCCGATTCGCACTCGGTAGGTTTTCTAGCATTGTGCTATACAAATTGTCCATTTGTTTTTAAAAAAGGGGCCCTTTCAGATATTATTATTATTTATAGACTTTTTTATTTATCAGCCAACGTTTCGTCGCCTTTGTCGACTTCTTCAGGGCTTCTACAATTATAAGAATATTATTAATATCAAGTTACAAGAGTACATTATAATTTCAGAACAAACATGTATCAATATTACAATCAATACACACTCACTGGCGGGACACAGAGCTAGACTCTCAAAAAACGCTTGGAGTCATAGGAGGGAGGAGTGTTCAAAGTCGCCCGGCTCAGCCCTGAGTCTTAGGCTAGGCACACACAGTCGATTTTCAATTGAGCGATAATTTAGTTGATGGACATAAATATATTAAGTTATATTAATATATTAAGGTCCCTTCCTTCTGCTGTTAGGACCAGTAGGGGAAGACGGCCGAAAGGACCCTCGAGATGCCGGGCTGGGTGTAGCAAATTGGAGACGACGGCCCACATTATTCAGGGGTGCGACAGAACCCATGATGGACGGATCAGGCGGTGGTCCGATCTCTGGCGGACGAATTGATTAAAAAGGAAATGCGTGTCGAGTTACCGGAAGCCAGACATCGTGGCGAAGGATGCGTCAGGGGTGGTTTGGGTGCTAGACGTGCAGATCGTCTCTGCGCTGGCTGGACTGGGTGTTGCCCACCGAAACAAAATTGAAAAATATAGGGGCAACTCCAGTCTGGTGAGCAATATTGCAGAGCGATTTGCCGTCGGGTCGGGCTCCGTAAGAGTCGAGGCCATCACACTCTCATGGAAAGGAGAGTGGTGGCATAAAGCAGTGGCATCCCTCATTGCCCTGGGTATAACCCAAAAGACTATAAATGACATCACTTATAGGGCGATGAGGGAGATTTATTAAACTTTTATACTTTTAATAGTAGGTCATATAGGGCGAGTCACAATTAATCAATGTAAAAACCCAGTGAGAAGAGTATTTTACCCAAGTCAGTTAATGTCCCGCCCTATGAAATTTTAACTTTATTATAAAATGCCACTGTATATTTTATATATAACTAAATTTGTAACTTTTGTCTGTAAGAGGAGGCCCCCTATTAAATATAGGAACACACAGTCGATTTTCAGTCGACCCAACAATTTAGTTGGGTTGATTTGAAATCGTGATGCATTATCAATTTATAACCAACTCTAATTAACTAACTAAGCTCGATTTTTTTTATCAAAAGTGCTCATCGATCGATTTTGATTAAATAATCGAGTTGATCTGCAGTTGTGTTGTGTATGCACCTACATTAAACTTAATATATTTATGTCCATCAACTAAACTATCGCTCGACTGATAATCGACTGTGGGTGCCTAGCCTTAGTTAATTAGAGTTGGTTATAAATCGATAATTCATCACGATTTCAAACCAACCCAACTAAATTGTTGGCTCGACTAAAAATTGACTGTGTGTGCCTAGCCTTATTTGAAAGCTCCCATTGAAATACTGCGTAATCAATGGTCAAGCGATTTTCGCTCAGCTCGGCTCAACTTTGGTGTGTAACCCGCCTTATACTCTCAAGACTGTAATTTTTATTTTGTAATAATTTGTTACTTACAACCACTATTAAATGTTTTAGTACGATCTTAAATGACACCTAGGGGAACCTTCATAAATTAAGTAAGGCGTTTTGGAAGTTTTTACCCCCCTCCCCCCAACGTAACAGATCATCGCAAATAGCCCCTCCCCCGATTAATGTTTTACGTAATTTATGGAGGCTCCCTAACCAGTCTTGCACAATAAAACTTTAATTTCTTTATTTTTGCTTCTTTTATAATGGATTTAGTTAATAAAACTTTTTTTCTGATAAAATGACGTGCTAATAATACTCACTGCCTCTTAGATTAAAAGCTGTTATGGCTACCTTGATTCTTAATATTTTTAAGATTTATAATGTATAATTAAAAGAATCCTCCAGCCATTATCAAGCTATTAAAGATTTTTCATATAAATCAATGGTCAAGCGATTTTTCGCTCATATATTGCAGGTATAAATTACATTGTTAAGCTAAATAAAAATGTGCAGAATAGAGTATGTTTGTGAGAATTTAAATTTGCGAATTTTAATATTACTCGGTAGTTTCCTTAAAAGTATTGAAAAAAATAAGCTGATATGGCCATCCACATGACTTTACCATACACACCTGGCCACTCTCTTATATTTAATATTTAATAAAATAATTTATAATTATTCACGAAAGAACCCACCTCCTTCATAATTTTGGGCCCATTAGCAATTAAAGATAAAAGAAAATAAATATTATATGAAATATTCATTTACAATGAGTTAGGATTTCTAGGTCACTTGTTTCACATTAAAAATTAAAAAAATAAAAGAGGTAAAATTTTTCAATATATATATTTCGGGCTATAGACCCATCTTAAGGAAAATACAGAAGTTAACTGCAGCAGTGGTTCGGATTTTTTACGGCCGAATTGAATCCGGATTATCGACGCTCTACTGTATTTCATTTTTTTTTTTTTTTTTATTTTAGGCTGACATTTTATAATTTTAATTTTTTTACCCCCCCCGGCCCCCCTTAATTTTTTGGATCGATTTCAACCAAAATCTAATAAGATCTTAATCTCAATACTCAATACAACTCTTAAAGCTACATGCAAAATTTCGTTTTGATATTCACACTAGTTTTTGAGCTAGAGCGTACACAAAATTAGGTAACGTGTACTAATAGAAATTTTCAGAAAATTAATTATTAATACCTCGTAAAATATAATTATTTCGATGTTCACATATTAGAGCCTTTTTTGTAGACCAACACGCCATTATTTTTTTTATTCAAAATGTTTCAGCCATTTTTGAGATATTTTGAAAAAACGAAGCAATAAAAAAGACACCTTTTTCATGCACGATTATAATACTTGACCATACTATGTATGGTAAAATAAAAAGGAGAAAATGAAATTGAGCACCCGGCAGGATTCAAAACACTGCGATTTCTCGGCGAGAATCCGTAGAGCTAGTTCAAGGTACACCTACCAAATGAAGAAATTTTAGAGGTACACCAAAGAAAAAAAAACAATGTTTATTTAATATTGCCAATAAATAATAATAATAAAAAAAAATATTAAAATCAATATAGGTAATATGAAAAGATGTTTAATGAGAAATGTGAGCCTGCTTAATTGAGCACAAGTCGTACAAAATTTGGAGCAATCGTTGATAAGGCTGCTCGCATCACTCTTAGCTATAACTTGAGATTTTTCCGCGGCACACCAACTAATGACCACGTGTACACCAGCGTGCCGCGGCACACACCTTGCGAAACACTGGTCTAGTTGTTGTGAATGCCTTTTCGACATGTTACATAAGTCTACGCGGGCTTATGTAATTACGGAAATAACGACCTGATTATAATGATACTTAAGCGCTGAGTTTCTGATAATCAGGGCGGATGACATACGATCGAGAGGCCTGTCACATATCTGGCTACCTTTCCCCTGTAGTTATACTCAATAAACCTTTTATTAAATACATCTTGCTATAATTATTTACCAACCCCAAACAATTGGCGCCCGAACATACCCAGAACACCCCCCGAAACCCAAACCATATTATAACATAGTTGGTTAATTAAGTCACTATTGGGTTAAAAGATTTTTAATTCAACTATCGATTATTATTAAAATTTTCAAATTATAATTTTAATGCACACACAATATATTAATTGATCTATGAAATTTACTATATTATTATAAATAAAAAAGAAATTAATCATTATTTCTACATTAGGTATAACCCTCAGTAGATGAAAATCCAATAGCTTAGAAGGGTCCGGCCATAGAGTAATATAGAATGGAAGGCTCCATAAGGAGCCAATGTATTTTAGCGTATACGAGTTACAGAGCTCTCTGGCGAGACCAGGGCGAAACCATTGGGAAATAAAATGGCGGAAACTACTCTCGTCGGGGCAAATTTTGGGGACATTATCAAGAGTAAAAATATATATATATATATATATATATACTTATATAACATAAAGGGTATGCATCTTTTATCTATGACAAAGGCTTTGAATGTTCTATGATCTTTGGATAGCTCTAAGAGTTTTCGTCGTGTAGTCGCTAGAGAGCGCTTTTTCGATATACGATAGCCTTCCACTCTATATTACTCTATGGGTCCGGCTACTTAGAGGTACGTCCTTATTAAAAGAAAAATAATTTAAATCAACTCGTGACGACCTGCCTTTAGGTAGCCAGGCCGACTTAGAAATTTATATATGTATTCAATTCTAACTTTGATCATTTATTTTGAAATTAATCTTCTTATTTAATCATCTTTTTTTTCATTTATACCTACCTATTTTTTTTGATTATTTATTTTAGATAGCTTTTTTTTATTTATTATTTTTTAAAAGCGAACACCCCCCCCCTTTTTTTTTAAATTGTATAATTTGAAAACTTAAAAATATATATGTAAAAATGACAAATTGTATAATTATTGATTTAAAAATAAAAAATAAGTTTAAGGTCAAATTATTAAAAACATTTGGAATTTATATTTATATATATATATATATCTAAATAATAAAAACAAAAAAAATATCTTTTCATGTTTTCTGTTTGTAATTGATATTATTAATAATATGTATTTAAATTTTTATAGAAATGTTGTGTTCAATTTAATTTAAAAAAAATATTATGAGTACTATCTTGTCTAAAAAGAAATTTTAAAAAATCATCAATAAAAATAAAATTTTAAGGTTTATTTTTATTTCATTATTGTTACTACTGATAAATTATTAATAAAATAATTTTTTTAATCCTAAAGAATGATACTGAGAAGCATTAAGTGGGCTTAGAGTGTAAACCTGCTAACTCCATTTTTTATCATATATGACATATTAATACCGTTCGAAAGAAAAGAGATGTAGCATTGTCCAAGTAAAACTGCTACTTAAAATTACGATCGTAAGTTGTAGAAAAAAATAAGCTGAAGTGTTCTGATGTAGCCATCCATTTGACTTTCTCATACAACCTGGCCCCTAAAATTATTTATAATCATGTAGGGGTTAGTTTTTGCATTTTTATACTTCTGGTGTCCCACTGATTATGTATACAAAATTTGGTTGAGTTTGCTCAAACGGCCTAGATTTTTTGTTTTTTAACCCCCCCCCCCCCCCCCTTAATTTTGGGTCGGTATGCACCAAAATCTAATCAGCTCTTAATATCAATGGACCAAAACTACGTGTGAAATTTGGTTTTCACACTAGTTTTTGAGCTAGTTCGTCCACAAAAATTTGGTAACGCACAGAGTAACGCACTAACTAACAGACATTTTGACAAAACAATTATTATCTCGAAAAATATAATTTTTTCGATGTTCACTTATTAGGGCTTTTTTGTAGACCGAAATGCCATGGTTTTGCTCAATTTTTTTAATCAAAATAGTTTCAGCCGTTTTTGAGATATTTCGAAAAAAAAGAAGGAAAAAACCACTTTTTATGCACGATTACAATACTTGACCATACCCTGTAAGGTAAAGTAAAAAATGTGAAAAATAGTTTTTTCCATAACAACAATATTGAATTTTGTTTGTTTTTTTCTGCCCTGTAAAATTTCCTTGTTGGGAGTTAGCAGGTTTACACTCTAAGGCAGCGATTAGATCGTTAGGAAAGTCATTTCGTTGTTCTTTTTGTGAATATGAAAGATGATTTTCCTATAGTATGTAATTAAATTATATAGGCTTTTCCATTAAGAACGCTCGAACTTTAAATTTAAATAAAATAAACTGCAACGGATCGTTGCTAAACTTTATCCAAAGTCATTCGAAATATTAATATATTAATATGTAATTATTACATTATAATTCTGCTGAGAATGAAATACAAGATATTATTGTTACTGCCACTGAAAGAGGAGACAGAGGGGAATGCCGCATTGGATTTCCTTCACTGACTTTTCAAAACCCTGAAGAAGGAGGGAATAGCCTCCGAAACGTCGGTTTTATGAATAAAAAGATAGTGTAAATTATCTTCTTTTTTTGGACTGCCTCATCAATATCCACTTAATTAATATGTTTATTCCTTTATTATTAATCAGATATCACTTGCTATTTGCAGGCCATGTTGACTTAAATTCAAAAATAGTGATCGGTTCTCATTTAACAGTCGAGGAATAACCATTCTACATTGGATTTTAAACGTTTCGGTTTTTATTGGTAACCATTGCTGAAGACATGGAGGAATCGACTTAAAATCAAAAATAAAAATCTCAAGCTTGAGTTGTTTACCAAAAAGAATTTAGTCTTTTTGATTTTAAGTCGATTCCTCCACGTTTTCAGTAAAGGTTGCCATTAATAGTCAAAACATTAAAAATGGAATGCAATAAGGTTATTCCTCTAGTATTAGATAAGAATTGATCGATATTTTTGGTTTAAAGTCGATTCCTCCATGTCTTCAGCAATGGTTACCAATAAAAACCGAAACGTTGAAAATCCATTATAGAATGGTTATTCTTCAAGTATTAGATGAGAATCAATGGCTATTTTTGATTTTAAGTCGATTCCTCTATTTTTTCAGCAAAGGTAACGGATAAGAAAACAACGCAGTTGCTATGGTTACTTATAAAATTTCCTCCCAAATTTTTAGCATTTCACAGAGAGAAGCCTATCTATTCTTACTTAAGTTAGGTTAAATGAGCTATATTAAAACGATCAAATGAATAAATTTTAAAGAATTTAATATAAAATATTTAAAAAAAAGTACTATCTTACTTTAGAGTAAAGTACTTTAAAATATAATTTTACTAAAAACTTTATTTAACCATTTTTGTGGTTCCCAAGGTACTTAATTAGAATAATAAATTTAATCAAAATTGCTTAAGTCATTTTCAAGATATTTAGAAAAAACTAAAAAAGTACTGAAATAAAGTACTAATGTATCATTAATTACTGTCCAATAGGGTGGAGTGAAAAAACTAATATCAAAAATTTGAAACGGGCGTATGCGGAAAAGTTGCCTAATTTAAAGTCTATTTATAATACATAATTTTTATAAAAAAATAAAACCGACTTCAAAAAAATTAAATTCAACAAATAAAATAATAAAACTCAAAAATAAAATAAAATACACTAAACGGTATAAAATAATTATCTCATTTAGTTACAACTAAACGACGAAATATTTACATGAATATCACTTTTTGAAGTCGGTGCCAAACATATACATTTTATGAATCAAACTCGACGGATTTTACTTAGTACGATTGGCGGATACACTCGCTTATATAGTTTGTTTAGCACCGACTTCAAAAAGTGATTTCATGTAAATATTTCGTCGTTTAGTTGTAACTAAATTAGATAATTATTTTATACCTTTTAGTGAATTTTATTTTATTTTTGAGTTCTTATTATTTTATTTTGTTGAATTTAATTTTTTTGAAGTCGGTTTTATTTTTTTATAAAAATTATTTTTATTTTTCTCTTTTTAGTGATGTTATTAATAGTGACTTAATATAATACCTTGCATGCATCTCGTAAGAGAAAGCGTAGGGCGAATGAATCAGAAAATGATAATAAAATTAAATTCATAAATATAGAAATTCTCTAGAAACGTTTGCGGGTTTTAAATGAACGTTTTAAGATTGATTTTTTATAAAAGATTTTGTTTATTATAATTTCGATTATTTGCTCATAAGAATTAGATAATTGCGTTAATTCGTCATTGATCATATCATCAGAACTTGACCAAATTAATATGGGACCACCCCTAAGGTACCCTCTTTCTAATATAAAAAGAATCATCGAAATCGGTTCATAAACAAAGAAGTTATGTCTAAACAAACATAGCAAAAAAGGTCCAATACCAATGATAAAAAAACGGGACCAATCGGAAACTAGGCTAAACCCAATGCAAAAAAATCATCAAAATCGGTTGGCAATTAACGAAGATATCATGTAACATAGACACAAAAAAATTCAGTAGAATTGAGAACCTCCTCCTTTTTTGAAGTCGGTTAAAAATCTCAGCTAAATCAAATGATTCAAGTGTGTATTGCGCCGGCTCGTCGTGAATGCACTTTTGACGCTGACTGATGAATTCTCTCAGAAAACCACCGAAAAAATGCCGCGCTGGTCAATAAAAATGCCCATTGCACAAGGTGGAAATAATTTTTATAATAATTAGTACTATAAAGCAAAAATAGCGCCTTATCCGACGGGGCCTAGGGCGCTGTCAAACCTAAACCCGCCACTGATTGTTACAGGGATAATAAGTACCTTCCATAACGCTGCAAAACAATAGCACAAACATGGCTTCCACGATTAATGGCGGACCGAGTGTTGCGTTATTCGGTAATTTTTTGTTTTAGTTAAAAACGATATACATATTATTATTAATCTTAATTTTAAATTCAAGTAAAAAGATTTATTTTCATCTTAGCCCAGTAAAGAGGATCCAAAAAGTGGTTCAGCTTACATTAAATGCGGGAAAAGATTTTTTTACTAGGATCTTTTGGTATGATGTAGGTATGCCATATCTAAGTTTGTGACCTCGAAAGTAGAGGGGACAACATTTGGTGGGCGAAAAACCTCGAAATTTTCGGACTTTTTCCATTTTTTCGCTTATAACTCGAAAACGTTCCATAATTTGTAAATAATCGTTCTATAGTAAATTAAATAGGACAAAATTTCACGGAGAGTAAAAAAAAGAAATGGTCCAGTAGTTCGATTTTTAATGGGGATCCAAAAACCCCTCCCCGGATCACTTTTGAATACCTATCCCAAAAACCCGCACTTTTTTCGATTTTTTTCCATTTTGACCATGAATGAGCACGTTTTCGACAAAGACCACTCTATACATTTTTAAATTAGATTAAATTTGCAACAATTTAAACAAAGTTTCATCTTAATTTGATAATGGTAACCTGTTCCGCAATGAGGTTGAAGTTTTGAAAAACTGCAATTTTTTCCAAAATATCGCAGTTTTTCCATCATAAAATGAAAACCACCTATCCTAGAAACTTTATTTCTGTCTCATTGTCTAGGAAATTTTGTTGACTTGAACGTTTATTTGGATCACTTTTTTGATAAAGTCTTAGATTTATAGATATCCATCATTTTCCATGACGCTTTTGAGGATTCGGATAATACCTTGTCCGAAAAATGTAGGATATCTATAAATCTAAGAGTTTTAATAAAAAAGTGGTTCAAGTAAATAAAAGTTCCTAGAGAATAAGATAGGAATCAAGTTTCTAGGATGAGTGGTTTTCATTTTATGAAGGAAAAACTGCGATTTTTTTAAAACAATGGATCATTTCCTGTCATGGAAAATATCTATAAATCTAAGAATTTTAACAAAAAATATATCTTTTTGATTTGATAAGCTGTTTTAGGAGTTATTCAAGAAGAACTGAAAAAACTCTGAAATTTTTCTCATTTTGAGGCGCGTAGAAAAATTCCCACAACACAGATTTGGGGGGAAAACTTAGGGTAGTAATTGTGGTAGTAATATTGGAGTACCAATAAAAGGTATTCCAGCAATAAAATCTTTAACGGGAATTATTTCCTGTTTATGCCATTTTTTTTCACGTAATTTGCCTGGACTATTTATTTTCATCTGCAGTCAGAATTAAATAAAATGTATTCTTTGCCAACGTTTTGACCCGCTCAGGCGATCCATCATCAAGGCATTGCTATGTATTTTTATTTTGTTATTTAGGGAGAAATCATAGCCGAGATTTCGTTATAATATTATATATATATACAGTGGTACCTTGAGATACGAATGTCCTAACATACGAATGTTTTGAGATACAACATGAAATATTCTAAAATTTATACCTCGACATACAACGAAAAATTTGAGATACGAATTTGCGATGTGCCTTATTTGATGATAGGTGTCTTACATTCTTTCGTAACATTTTAAAAAGAAGGCAGAAACAGACTCTCTTGATCGTTACCTTATGAAGGTCTCATGCAGTGAAAGTCAGGAAAGTGAGGCCAAAAAGGCCTGACGTTAAAGTGATGATTAATAAACATTGTGTGTTATTAATATATTAATAAACAAATTAATAAACATTATGTGTACAATTACTCGTTTATCTATATACAAATTGTGTATTTTATGTGTAATTTAACTGTGTTTTGGGTTAGTTTCATATCGCTAGAACGCATTAATATATATTACATTATTTTAAATAGGAAAAATTGCTTTGAGATACGATTTTTTTTGACATACGACGATGATCACAGAACGAATTAAATTCGTATCTCAAGGTACCACTGTATATAACTTTATTAGTATGTAAATTGAGATAAAAAAAATATAAGTAAAAAAAAAAAAATACATATCGAATTTGAATCGCGTTTTGTATTAATTTTAAGACAAGCTGCAACTGACCCTTGAGAGCGAAATCTATAAATAAGTAAGCAAGACAGGATTTCATTGTCCTTCACTTGGTTCATGATCTTGTTTCGTTTAAGGGGGTTCGGGACTGTTTATCATTTTTATAAGAAAATTCTTAAATTATTACCATCGAATCATTGATACATTAAATATTTATTCCTGAAATTTGAAGTTGATCCTCTGTCCCATTACCGAGAAATAAATTATTGAAAATTGTCCTTTTAACATGGAAGTAAATGGAGCAAGCTTTGAAAAGGGCTATCTATAACTTCTATACAAATTATACCATTTTCAACAAATTTATAGAGATCAATAATTCAAATTTTATGAATCGAATGATACATTTTTCAATAGATTTGACAGGCTAGTTAATTAGTTATTCATAAATATAAAAAATAAAAAAAGTTATTTGCAGCCAACAGAATATAACAAAAGCACTAGTGTAGAATTCCAACTATATATTTCTTGAAATCGTTTTTCTGTTAAATAAATGTTATTATAATGAGAAAAAATTTATCTCAATATTCTTTTTATTAATATTATCAAAACAAAGATTTTTATTCGAAATTAACCTCATTATTAACAATTTTTTTTATTAAAAAATCTAGTATGCAGACGTTGTCACTCTGCAGAAATACAAAAGATTTTTTCGAAGATCAACCAGATAGATAAGCTGTCCTGAACTCCCAGAAAAGATACTCGTAACAATATATTGTATATATGTATGTAAAAAGGCTTTAAAAAAAGTAAATTGCCATCAGTTTGTGATGCAAAAAAACAAACAGAAACCCTAATAAATATGTATTAAAAAAAAATCTGAAATTGATATGCAATGATTTTTTCGCAATATTTGCTTAAGCGAAAATTAATCAGGAAAAAAATGAGTTTTTTATCTTGAGACAGTCTTATAACTCAAAAACAGTCCATTATATGAAAAAAGTTTCAAATAAAAGTTTATTTATATCAGGGGAAACTAAACTACGCTATTGTTTGTCGACGTAGAACAAGCTTTCAAGGGTATTTCGACATCAAGTTCTGTTTTTTAAATGGAAATCTATATGTTTCTGAACATATTCTTAATCTAGAAATAAAACTGAACAACTTTCATTAGAACTATTTTTTTATACATCAAATAAAAAAAAATTAAATCAATTAGATCTCAAAAAAATCCTAATAATTATTTTTAACAATCATTCAACTTAATTATCAAATATTTAATTTTTTTAATGATATTGATGTGAGAAGGAAATACACCAGAAGGTCCATCCCCTAAAGGCCTGTATGGGCTGGCCCCTCCATCGTGAAAAGAACAGAGTAGAAGGAAAAGAAGCCGGGATCACGAGCCAAATCTCAGAAAGTTAGATACAATCCAATTTACTGACCCTATATTTACAGAAAAAATGTCTGGGTATAGCCGGGAATCGAACCCGAGACCTCCGGGTTGCCAGGCAGTTATGCTGACCATTACACCAGAGAGGCGGACAAATAAATAATTTAATAATAATTTTGCGACACTATTCTGGGACATTCCAGAGAGTATGAGTGTATTGCAAGTCTTCTGGATCAATTCCAGTTCCAATTTGGTTTATTTTGACATTTAAAGTTTCTTCGTAGCCTTTTCATTTCCTGTTTTATTCATTTATTATTACTTTATCCAATGCGAAGCATGGGTAAAGTATTGTAATCGGTCTCGCGGCAAGCACGACTTCAAAGGGTCCTCAGGTAAAGACTACGGAACCCATGGACTCAATTAAAGTCACAAATTGTAGTATCCTAATTAAGTACCGCGGAGACAACATAAAAAGATTAAATAAAGTTTTTAGTAAAATTATATTTTAAAGTACTTTACCCTAGAATAAGATAGTACATTGGATAAATTTTAGCAACGATCCGTTGCAGTTTATTTAAATAGATTTACAACACGATAAAATAAAGCTCCTGAGGGCAAAATTTTAAAAATTATTAATTATTATTTATTTAATAATTAAATATTTGATCATTATTATTTGATAATTAAGTTGAATGATTGTTAAAAATAATTATTAGGATTTTTTTGAGATCTAATTCAGTGTTCCGCAAATTGTGTGCCGGGGCACACTGGTGTACCGTGATCATTAGTTGGTGTGCCGCTGAAAAATGTCAAGTTTTATGAAGATAATGCACCACCACATAGCTGAGAGTTATGCGAGCAGCCTTATCAACCTTTACTCCAAATTTTGATCGCCTGTGCTCAGTTAAGCAGGATCATATTTCTCATTAAACATTTTCTCATATTATATTGATTTGAATAATAAATAAATATTAAATAAACATGGGGTACCTTTAAAAATTCTTGATTTGGTAGGTGTACCCTGAACACAAAAAATTTGCGGAACACTGATCTAATTGTTTTAATATTTTTATTTATTTGATGTTTTTTTTTTAATGCAATCGAATGCAAGAAGGGGTGCACCAGTAAAGATGCAGCCCCTATGGATCTCGAAAGACCCTTGCATTACCGAAGAGAAGGGAAAGTTGATTAAGTGAGAGGGTGTAGACGTAGGTGTCTATGCACTCCGGTTTTGAAGGTTTGAAGATTATAAGTGCTGGGAAAGATGGAGGCTGGGAGGGAGTTCCAGTTCCTTGAAGTCATGGGGATATATGTATTGGCGAATGAAGTGGTCCGGCACTTTTCTAATTTGACCGCGAAAGAGTGTTGGGAGTCTGCAAAACGCGTGCTACGTGCAAAGCATGCTTTGGGGGGAATTATTGATTTTATCTCATCAGAGCACCTGCCGTGATAGTATCTATAGAAAAGGGAAAGGGCAGAGACGTTTCTTCGATGAGCCAGCGAGTCGAGGGAGTCGGTGAGGGTAGAATCGTCAATTAGCCTGACGGCTCGTTTCTGAATTGCATCAAGGGTAGCAAGAGAATATTTTGAGGCTCCTCTCCATAGATGAGAGCCGTATTCGAGACAGGGGCGGATTTGGGCCTTGTAGATGGTGAGAAGTTGTGGGGGTTTGTAAAATCGCTTGGACCTGAATAAGAAGCCAATCTTCCTTGCTGCAGATTTCGCTACAGAGGAGATGTGTTCATTCCAAGACAGGTCAGTTGCGACAGAGATGCCCAACATGGATAGGCTGTCTTATTCGAATCGAAGTGAATATCAGGGAAATCTTTATTTTCGCGCCTAGAAATTAGACAACATTGAGTCTTGTTTGAATTAAAGTTAACTAAATTTTGAGAGCCCCATTTATTCAGTTTGTTTAGGTCGAGAGTAATTGAGGAGGCAACATTGATTCGATTATTCGGGAGTGAGGGTTTGCCGTGTAGAGTGCTATCGTCGGCGTAACAATGAGTGGGGTTTGCCGTTTGATCAATAAGGTCTTTTATATAAATTAGGAAGAGTGTGGAGGATGTCGTATAAAAAAATAGTTCTCATGAAAGTTGTTCAGTTTTTTTTTTCTAGATTAAGAATATGTACAGAAACATATAGGTTTCCATTTAAAAAAAAGACTTGACTTCGAAATACCCTTGAAAGCTTGTTCTAGGTCGACAAACAATAGTGTAGTTTAGTTTCCCCCCTGATATAAATAAACTTTTATTTGAAACTTTTTATCATATAATGCACTGTTTTTGAGTTATAAGACGTCTCAGGATAAAAAACTCACCCGGTATATATATAACACTAGACAAGGGAATTGTTGAGCCGAACAACATTCCGATATGGCAGGGTGTTGAAGGCATGAAAATTAAGTATTTCATTTTTTTTTATTATTTTTTTTTATTTATTTATTTTTTATCATTTTTTTTTTTTCTTAAATAGTTTTAAAGGAAAAACGGAGAGCACAAACAATTTTTTTTTTAAATATATAATTTATATTTTTTTTATATTTTTATCATTTTCGCAACATTTTTTTTATTATTATTATTATTATTATTAAATGTATTTTTTTTTTAAATTATTTTTTTTTATTTTAACAGTTGAGTGAATGTGTTGTTGTTGTTTCTGTCTGCTCAGCTCGAACTTCTTCTTCATATTTTATTATTATTATATTAAGCCAATTCAGAAAAAGCTTTTTGTTTTTTTTTTTGTTTTTTAGAGCCGAGCCCTCTCTCAGTCGTCTAGATTTTGACTCAAGAGAAAATTAGCCGCTAAATTTTCATTTTTTTCACAAGCGAAATAAGCTTGTATTACAAGATGTTCTGGAAAGCCAAGCGCTTTTAGCTGAAACAAAAAAAAAAGAGAAAAATAAATGTCATTTTTTAGTTTAGCTTCGTTTGAATTTTAATTTTTATCAACCACTTGTTTCGTTTTGATTCAACCATATAATTCATTTTCATTCCTACACCTGTTAATAGTTAGTTTAATTAAAAAACCTATCAAAATATTTTTTTCTTAAATTGAAACCTGGTTAAATAATATATAGTACCTGGCCACCGAGCATCGCTTACTTCAGTTAATATTATTATTAATCCCCAAAACCCCACCACTTCACCCCACCTCCTGCACCTTCCCACTCCACCCTAACCCGCCCCTGAAACCCCGGACCCCCCATTGCACCCCCACATCTAGCCCCGTCCACGAACCCAGTTTTCGCATTTATAGCCTTCAGTGGCCCAGATTATGTGTATATCTATATAAATAAAAATGTACTGTTACACTTAAGTGATACGTTGAAGGGTCTCCAAAGTGGGAGTGCAGGAGGAAGGGTGCAGTAGTGGGGGTCCTGGGGGGGGGGGCAAGGATGTACGGGGTCCAGAGGGCTTAGCCCCCTGGCTAGCAAGAGGGCCGCTGAAGGATATTACATCTATGACATAGGGGCTCACTAAGAAAGTATTTTTCGAAATTCTACTCCTAAGGAGGTCAAAGGGGCCAAAGTGTGTTTTCACTGATTATGCGATATCTCTTAAGGACGATAAAATATCTACCTGCTTTTTACTTATAAAAATACTAAATTAAAATATATAAAAACAAATTTCAGGGTTTTTTGAAATTCGACCCCTAAAGGGGTCAAAAGGGGCATATATCTTTGCAATGTGTTTACACTAATTATGCATTTTCAATTAAGAACGATAAGATATCTACTTGATTTTTACTTAATAAAATTCTAAATACAAATATCTAAAAAGTAATTTCAGGATTTTTTGAAATTCCACTCCCAACTATCCAAAATGTGAGTGGGGGCAAAAATTAAAACTCTCTCCTATCTTGATAAAATTTTGTAGACTTATTCTTTATTACTTTAAGAAACTATTCCTGTAAAAATCAACTATCAAAATTGACTGTATGGAGGCGAAGGGGAGGGGGCAAATTATAGAAATTTTTAGCTTTTAGTACATTTACTCATTAGGTTTGTGGATTATTTATTTGCAAATATCTAAAAAATAATTTCAAGATTTTTTGTAATCCGACCCCCCTCAACTATCCAAAATGTGAGTGGGGGCAAAAATAAAAACTCTCTCCGATCTTGATCAAATTTTGTAGAATTATTCTTTATTACTTTAAAAAACTATTCCTGTAAAAATCAACTATCAAAATTGACTATATGGGAGCGAAAGGGGGTGGGGGGATGCAAAACATGGAAATTTGTAGCTTTTTTGTACATTTACTCTTTAGAAAACTGAGGGTTATTTATTTGCAAATATCTAAATATTTCTAAATATCTCAAAAAATCATTTCAACCTCCCAAAATGTGAGTGGGGGCAAAAAATTAATACTCTCTCCGATATAGATCAAATTTTGTAATGTTAGTTTTTAAGACTATATAAAATGTATGCTGTAAAAATCAATAGCCAAAATGAGTGCGTGGGGGCGAAAGAGGGGCCAAAATATTACAAATATATATTTAGACCTAATAATCACATGTCGAGACGCTGTCCGCCAGGGCCACTCTGCCCGGAGGGCCGAGCTGTAGAGGGCGTGCCGAAGGCATGCCTGGATCAGCTCGTATAATATATAGTAGTTGATGACACCGAAACATGTCTTGAAATTTTGAGAATTATAAGATTTTTTTTAATTATTGCTTTCATGTGATTGTGTTTAAGAATTTTGTCAAGTGTCTTTTAAAAATTGGATAATAGACATAAATATAAAAAAAATGTGTTGCATATCGGAGAGAGATTTGTCTTAAGGTTTGGCTAACTGCCCGGCAAGCAAGTTAGCCCTTGGGTTCGATTCCTGAGGGGACGGAGCTCTCTGATATGCAATGTAAAAATATTTCTACTAAAATCTTAGATTCGTCCCCAAAAAAAATAAATTCCTTTTTAATATTATTGTGGTTAAATTACCTGGGTTGATTTTTAAAAAAAAAGATGCTTAAATCTTTATATTAATTATAAAAAAAAAATTACCCTTTCGATTGCTTCTTTGTCTTGTGGTGTTACAGAAAGAGAAAATCCGCCGGAATCCCCTGGCGTGTCAATACTGACCGGTCCACTCGGGCTACTTGGCGGAATAGCCGCTGCGGCGCCACCAGTCGGGTTAGCCTCAGGCTCATTCAACATTCTAGTTAAAGAACAAATCAAAATAGTGATATATTGGGATTTTTGAGTAGAGTAGTAAAGTTATTGAATTTATATTAATAAATTTCAAAGGGTGTGCCCTACGCTTAATGTAAATAAATATACACATATACGGGGCATAGAGTAATATAGAGTGGAAGGCTCCATAAGGAGCCAATGTATTTTAGCATATACGAGGTACTCTCTGGTGGTTCGGAATGGGCAATAAAATGGAGGGAACCGCTCTCTTTAACTCTATAAATAAATTATTAAAGAATTAACATATGAAAATCAAAGAAATAAATTACTAGTTAATTTTATTAAGTAGGAGTACATTAGGGTGGTCCTTATTTTGGGTATTTTCGAATTTTTACGCTGGCAGAGGCTCATATGGTTCGAAATAAATAAAAAAAATATCTTCCAAGTTTAACCTGTGCCTCAGAGCGATGTTCAAGTTTCCCATCTAAATAACATGGGGTTTTTGGCATTGAACGATCAATTTTTTATTCCGGCCAAAATAATATTTCAAAAAATTTGAATCTCTGTAAACTTTACCCTTGTAATAGTAGCTATCCTTCAGAGTTTCTACAGATTTTTAGTTATTATAATTTTGGAGTTACAGCTAGATAAAATACTGCCATATCTTAGTGTTAGTAAGTTATAGACTCCAAAATTATAATAGCTACAAATCTGTAAAAATTCTGAAGAGTAGCTACTATTATAAGGATAAAATCTACAGAGTTTCAAATTTTTTAAACCATTGCTTTGGCCCGAATAAAAAAATTGATCGTTCAATGCCAAAAACCCCATGTTATTTAGATGGGAATCTTACATCGCTCTGAGGCACAGGTTAAAATTGAGATAGGGACTTGAAACTTAGGGGATATTTTTTTTATTTATTTCGAATGATATGAGCCTCTGCCAGCGTAAAAATTCGAAAATACCCAAAATAAGGACCACCCTAGGGTACATACATTTCAGTATTTTTAGGTCATTTAAAAAAAGTATGTTCTTTATCTGATTTTGTGTCGCCAAAGCAACCTTTCACAAAATATTGACGTCGAGAACTAGGCATATTTAATAATATTTTAATCTATAAATTTGTTCGTTGTAAAATTTTCTAAATGAAAGTTTAGCACAAAGCCTTTATGAATCTTTTATCTATGACAAAGGCTTTGAATGTCCTATGACTATGATCTTTGAATAGCTCTTAAGGACAAAGAATAATGTTCTACGAGCCGCTAGAGAGCGCTTTTCGATATTCGGCAGCCTTCCACTCTAAATTACTCTATGATACGGGGTATCTGTAACAAACCCGTAGCAATTAAAACTCAAAAACGGTATATTTTTATATGAGGATAATTTTTGGAAGGCTGTTTAATTGCCTATCGAATAATGGATAACAGTAAAACAGCGTCTATTATTGTGCATTAGTGCATTAGTCATATGAATTGAATAGATTTTATTTTATCGAGACTATCAGAATTGTTGATTCATAAAAAGAAATCAATGAGGTTGTCCACCACTTGATGCAAAGAAATATATACAGGGTGTTCCATATCACAAGGATAAACCGTGAACAGGATATAGGGCAAATTAAGACGGTCCTGTACATAAAATTTTTTTTAATAAAAGTCTTATAGTTTTCGAGTTATAGGCATTTTTTTGAAAGAGTTGAAAATCGCTACCCTGCTCTGAATATCAAGATGCTGTGGATAAAAATTTATATATTATAATATTCTAGTTTTTGTTACGCAATCCTGGATAATCCTACTATTGATCAGAATTTCTAATATAGTATAAATGTTTATAATACCCAAAGATTAATTCAATTAAGATGCGACATAATTGATTAACATATTAAATAAAAAAACACTATCAAATTATGATATTAAATTAGCTAATTTTGCCAAAAAAATATCAATATTTTTTTCTAAAGAAGGAAGTAGTAAGTGCTGTACCATTTTGAAATCTTGACAAAATGGGCCAATTTTTTAAATAACCTGCCATGCTTGTTTATTAGACTTTTTTTACATTAAAGATGATTCAAAGTTAGCTGATGAAAATTTTTTAAAACATAAGTCCGGCAAAAATATTTTTTTCTCCAAAAGTATAGTACTTATAGTTTTATTTTGAATTGTGGTCAATAGCAGGATTATTCAGGATTGTGTAATAAATATTAAAATAATAAAATGTGTAAATTTGTAGCCACAGCATCTCGATATTTAGTGCAGGGTAGCGATATCCACCATTTTCAAAAAAATGCCGATAACTCGAAAACTATGAGACTTTTATTAAAAAAATTTGTATGTTCAGGACCGTCGAAAATTGCCCTATCACCTGTTCACGGTTTATCTTTGTGATACGGAACACCCTATATCAAATATAAATATGTATACAAATAATTTATTTGTTTGAGACTAAACAACTAGAAAACCCCTCGGATTTCTCATTGAATATTAATAAAGTCGCAGTCTTGTTCAAAATGCTGACCCTAGTCTACAAATAACTATTCTAATATTATATTATATTTCATTATATTACTATTATTCTATATTATTTTTATAGTACTATATTGTTATTTAACATATACTCTATTATTATTATATTAATTTAATAATATTACTTTGTCTATTATTGTTAATGTTGTTATACCTGATAAGTATTGTATTATATTAATATACAAGGTGTACAACTTTGATTCCGCCGTTTTTCCCCCAAAATTTGAGGCTTTGATGAAAAAAATTGGTTACACATGTATCATTCAAAGTATTTTCCATCGCTGGCCACTACTTTCTTCCATCTTTCTGGCAGGATACGGATACCGCTTCGGAAGAATGCTTCATCTTTTGAGGCTATCCACGAATTGACCCAATTTTTGGTATCTTCATATGATGTGAAGTGCTGCTCAGACAGGCCATGCGCCATCGATCGAAACAAGTGGACATCAGAAGGAGTAATGTCTGGTGAATATAGCGGGTGGGATAAAACTTCCCAATTGAGTGTTTCCAAAAAGGTTTTGATCGGTTTTGTGAAAAATCGGCATTCAACGTTTCTCGGCGTCAGTTCATATGGAACCCAATTTTCTTGTTTTAGAATCATTCCCAATGATTTCAACCAATGTGAAATTGCTTTTTGAGTCATTCCTAATGTATGTGCAAGTTCTTCTAGAGTTTGGCACGAATCTTAGTCTGATAATGCTTTCAATTCCGCGTCTTCGTACACTTTCCGGCCTTCCGGGACGTTCTTTATCTTCGATGTCGAATTCACCCTTCTTAAACTTTTGAAACCACTCACATCAACCTCTCTCACTTAAAGCAGCCTCACCATATGCTTCTCCAAGCAATCGATGCGCCTCAGCTGCATATTTTTTCAAATTTGAAAGTAAATCAAAAGCTCCCGCAAATGACGCTTATTCGGCTCAAAACTCGACATTTTCGCACACAAAAAAATATAATATACTGATGAAAATTCACTAAGATTTCAAGGTTATTTTGTTAAAAATATACAACCTTACGATAATTATGTTTTAATTCTGACAATGTTAATCATAGCTTACTGGTGGGACCAGCTTTGTCAAACGGCGGAAACTTATTTGTACATCTTATATATTAGGCATTTAGCCGTTGAAAATAATAAATAAATAAAATCTTTAAACTCAAGAAAAATCATAGTTTTACTGTTATCCTTTATCCGATAGCTAATTTAGAATATTTGCTACCAGCACAAACTAGTTTAAAACAAGCTTAAAAAAACATCAAGCTAAGAGTACTCATTTAAAATATTAGAAAAATAATTGATTCATGGAAATCATGTTGACTACGAAAGAAAAAAAATACCTTACAAATTCTTCTTGATTTTGGGATATTATTTGTAAAAGTGCAGGATTAGTTTGTCCGATTTGTTGGAGCACTGCATTAAGTAAACCGGGATTTTGTTGAATAACTGCACGCATTTGTTGGAATTGAGGCTGGCTGCGCAAAAACTCGAGAGGATCTTCTGCGGATACTGTGAGATAGAATAGATAAATAGACAATCAGATTAAAATAATAAATGTGTTTTCCTAAATATTTATTTTTCCACCTATTTTTACTTTATCATGAGTTAAATATAGGGAGGTATTGTAATCGTTTAAGAAAAATTGCTGATTTTTTTTAAATATTTCAAAAAGGACTGAAATTTTTTAATAAAAATAATTAATTTGAATTATAGTTGTAAGTAGAAATTTGTTTTCAAAATGTTGGAGTCAATTTACACTTAGAAATTCCACACCACCGCACCCAGTTTTTGAATTTCTAGCCTTCTTGTGACCCACAGACTATGTATACAAAATTTGGTTAAGTTGGCTCTAAGGGTAAGAATTTTCATTTTTTGATCCCCCCCCCCCCCATTTTGGGTGGTTAGTTTTTGCATTTCTAGCCTTCTAGTGACCCACAGATTATGTATACAAAATTTGGTTGAGTTTGGTCCGAGAGCAAGAATTTTCATATTTTGACCCCCTTTTTGGGTGGTTTTTTGGGGGAAATTTTTTAAACAAATGTTGTCCAGAAATCACACCCCCTACAACTTTGCTCATAATAAAATTTGCCGTAGAGTTAATAGTTTTGGAGTTATTTGATAATTTTCATTCGTGCCCCCCCCTGGGGTCAAAATATCAAAACGTTATATAGCTAAAAACGTAAGTTATAAGACATCTGATGCAAATATGAAATTTCATAAGTAATCCCTTCGGCCGTTTTTAAAGTGAATCGTGAGCAACTTTTCGCAGAAACCATGGAAACACACAGACAGGAATTTTGTTGAGGGTGTTTTCGTTCATAACTTTGCTCTAAGGGTAAGGGCAACCAAAATTTGGCGTGATTTGGACCAATGTACAGACAAAACCTTAATTTTATATATATATATAGATTTAAATAAGACTCTCAATATTCCTTTTTCAAATAAAACAAATCATATATCTATTTACTGTGTAATAGAAATAGAATTAAATTAAAATATATACAAGGGGGATATGTATTGTAAAATTACATCAGATTTATTTTTTGTTTAGTATGCAATTCTCAACCTACTCGGATTTGCTAATTCTCCAACAGCTGCCGGTGCATCGGGTCCTGGGGCATCATCACCGAAAAGAGATGCTGGTATTCCTGTGAGTAAATATTCTACGGCCCGATCTGGATTATTATAAGACGCGCGTAATGCCTGTTCCACTTGTGCCCTTTCGTATCCCATATCAACAATGTTTTGCAACATAGTTGCGTAATCATCGCCCATTAACAGAGCAGATTCTGCATCAACAATATTGCTACGATTAGCTGGAGTCGAAGAAATATTGGAAGTTGCTGTAGTTAAAGTTGGAGCAGATGTAGTAGTTGGAGACGGAGAAGCTGTTGTGACCGCTGTTTGCTCTGGCGAAGGGTTATTAGTTGTAGTAGTAGAGCTGCAAGAAACAAAAGCGAATAGAATGAGTTTTGAATATTATTTATAGTGTAGAACAGGGCTGGGGAACCTGCAGAGCGCAGGTTTATAAAGTCTGGTCTTCTGGGCCTGGTGAGGAAAATGTCAAATTTTCTGAGGAATATGAAATATACGAGATATATAATTATGAATAATTCACTTTTTCAAAACTTAGTTTTTAATTATATCCAAACGCCTCCTACTCGATCGCGAATCCAAAGGTCGAAAATAATTTTATTCTCCACTCCAGGGAGCAACCACAGAGGCCGCGTCGAGAGACAATTATAAATTAAATTAAATTAGGGAACGAAGAAAAGATTTTTATATTATAGACAAAAGGATCAGCCGGGATTCGAACCCGGGATCTTCGCATGTGCGCTGCGATGCCTTTATAAGAGCCTTAGCTCTTATCCTCTCGGCCACCGATCCCTGAACCCAAGCTGATACTTAATGTCTATATGAATTTGGAATTTCATTTTTATTTAATCTTTTAATCTCTTCCTCGTTCATTTTTCGCAGCTCTGTAGTTGGCTTGACTAATTAAGCTATATCCAAACGCCTTCCACTCGATCGAGAACCCAAAAGGTCGAAAATAATTTTATTCTTTACTCCGGGAACAACCACAATGAGATATAGTTTAATTAGTCAAGCCAACTACAGAGCTGCGAAAAATGAACGAGGAAGAGATTAAAAGATTAAATAAAATGAAATTCCAAATTCATATAGACATTAAGTATCAGCTTGGGTTCAGGGATCGGTGGCCGAGAGGATAAGAGCTAAGGCTCTTATAAAGGCATCGCAGCGCACATGCGAAGATCCAGGTTCGAATCCCAGATGATCCTTTTGTCTATACTCTATAATATAAAAATATTTTCTTCGTTCCCTAATTTATTTATTTTTAATTAATTAGCATGTATATTAGGTGCCTGCCATTAAGTAATCGTATGTTTCCTACATTTGATTCAATCGCGAATCAAATGTAAGTGATTTTTAGTCAAATATTAAGTGAAAATAATATCTGAACTTATATATTTCTAACTTGAAATAATGAAGTTAAATAAATTTGATTTTGATATAAGACTCAGCAGACTCCAATAGCTTCAACCAGCAGTAGTCTCGCGATATATATCTTCTTAAAAGCGTGATCAAAATAAATTTATTTAACTTCATTATTTCAAGTTAGAAATATATAAGTTCAGATATTATTTTCACTTATGTTGACAAAAATCACGTACATTTGATTCGCGATTGAATCAAATGTAGGAAACATATGATATAATATAACACCTGTTTGCCGAGTTCTGCCCATGTGTCTCTTTTGGGGGATGATAATGAGACCGCATCGAAGAAAAATCAGTGATAAAATGTTTGAACAACTGGTTTTACTTAAGTCTCAATTAAAACCTTAAAAATATATTTTCTCACATTTACGCGATTAACGCGATCACTGTTCATAATTAATGTAATAAGCTAAATAAACCATGTTTTCTTTCAAAAAGTATTTTATTTAAAAAAGTATTTAGAAAATACGTATTTGTATCTAGTATTTCAAATACCATTTACAAAAGTATCTTGTATCTCAAATACTTTACCTTAAAAGTATCTTGTAACTTGTATTCCAGATACTTTTATGAGATATCTTGTACATCTCTGTCAACAATAAGAACAACAAGAAAAATCTTTTCCATTTCCTCGGAATAGACGTCACTAATATCATTTCGTCACTTAATATAGATTTTTATTTGTTTCATTAAAGAATAAAATATAAATTACCTAGATGTGATTAGAAGGCGGGTCGCCAGGTTTCACTTTCTCCATCTCCAGGTGTACGAGTAGGGTCCGATGGACCTGCATAGAGGCTGGAGGACTTTTCGGTTTCGTAACCATAACAACGATAAATTTCTTTTCATCAATATTATACTCGTGAAGATAATGATCGTCTGTTAAGATTTTTCCTAAAATTGAATAAAACAAAAAACAAAATTAATATGTTTGTTTAATCAAAAAGTACCAAGCTTATGCTCGCACGAACCAATTTGAAGCTTTTTGAAATGCTCCATATTTCAATTGGCATTTAAAAAGAGGATATATATGACATTTTCTAAAAAATCATTTTTTGGCGGAAGGGTACCTTTATATCTATACCAGGGGTGTCGAACTTTTTAGCATCCTTGGGCCAGATTTGAAGAAAAAAATTGTCTCGGGCCGCACATAAAATATAGTGATTCTAAGGATAGTTTTTAAGCAAAAAACATAGAAAATAATGTACTATAATGATATCCGTTTTGACAAATATCAGTGGCGTGCCTAGAACTTTAGCCGCCCGGGGCCGTCTCCAAATTTTACTTTACCATACAAGGTATGGTCAAGTATTGTAATGGTGCATGAAAAAAGTGGTTTTTCTTCTTCTTTTTCAATTAAAAAAATTGAGCGAAATCAGTGGCATTTCGCTCTACAAACAAGCTCTAATAAGTTAACATCGAAAAAATTATATTTTTTGAGATAATAATTGTTTTGTCAAAATGTCTGTTAGTTCAGTCTGTCTGGTTGTTAGTCTGTGCGTTACCAAATTTTTGTGGACAGCTAGCTCAAAAACTAGTGTGTATATCGAAACCAAATTTCACACGTAGTTTTGGTTCGTTGAGATTAGAGGCTGATTAGATTTTGGTGCATATCGACCCAAAATTAAGGGGGTGGAGGGGGGGGGGTTAAGAATTAAAAATCTAGGCCGTTTACCAAACTCAACCAAATTTTGTATACATAATCAGTGGGACCCCAGAAGTATAAAAATGCAAAAACTAAGCCCCTCTGCATGATTATAAATAACTTGTAGAGGGCCAGGTTGTATGGAAAAGTCAAGTGGATGGCCACATCAGAACACGTCAGTTTATTTGTTTTTACCATTTATGATTCATTTTTAACTTAAAATTAAATAATTTTGTTCATAATATTATGTTTTTTTACAGTAATATCAGTATAACACTAGATAAGATGTGGAAAAAGAAGATTTATGCGAATTTTTTTAATTTTATGATAAAATTTAAAAATAATTAAACTGAACGAGTTAAAAGAAGTTGCTATAACATTACTTTATAGAGCCATCTATATTTTTAGAACAGTGAAGCAATGAAAATGCGCTTAGTTTGCGATCTAAAGGAAGGCGAAGGCCTGGTGTTGGGAGGAGAGTCGGGATTCTCAAAGACGGGATGAATCACCACCAGTGACTTTGAAAATGCTAATTTTTCTAGGTTAAACTACTTTTAAAGGAAAAAAAATGGGACTTCTCAACTCGTTCACATAATTTTTTTATTTGTTATATTTATTACTTATTTAGGTAGAAGTTCCGAAGCCCGCTTCTTGCTACATAGAGGCTCCGCCCTCTGAACTTCCCCGCTGCATAAAACTTAAAACTAACCACTATATTAAATAATCTGACAATTTTTTTTTTTTTTTTTTTTTCAATGATATTGATGTGAGAAGGAGATACACCAGAAGGTGGATCCCTAAAGGCCTGTATGGGCTGGCCCCTCCATCGTGAAAAGAACAGAGTAGAAGGAAAAGAAGCCGGGATCTGTGCAATCTCGAAACTTAGATACAATTCAATATCCAATTTACTAAGGTTTTAGGGGCTTCGAGCAGTGGTAAATTCTCCGCGCGATAAATTCGGTTAAATTTATCTCCCACTTAATTTTTATTACCAGACCCATACTTACAGAAAAAAAATGTCTGGGCTAGCCGGGAATCGAACCAGAGGACCTCCGGGTTGCCAGTTAGTTACTCTGACCATTACACTACGGAGGCGGACAATCTACCATTTTTACCAATTTACCATCTACCCTGGGTTAGTGGTAAAAAGCATTTACCTGTGACATACAACCGGCCCTAAGAAATAACCAACTAATACTAAAACAACATTACAAGCTTTGATAAAAATACAAATTATAATGTGTTAACTGTGGAAAAGGAATGAATTTCTGCATAAAAAATTGTACTATTGATACAATTTTGATGGCTGTATATTGTACATAATTAAGTAATGGAGAGGGATTCAGCCAATGGGCAGCCTCTGCTGAATAAAAAACTCCCAATTATGGAAAACTCTTCGGCTCCAATTAAACAATGCCATCATCAGTTCCTAAGAGCTGAAGAAAAGCGATAGAGCACACATGTAAAATTACAATAAAATTTTTACAAAAAATCCAAACTTGTTAATTACAAAATTATATCTTTCAGTATTAGCGACACAATTAATTTTATAAATAAATTGTCCGCAAGGCAGAGTTGTTGTTGGATTTTATCATAATATACAAAATTATATGAATTACAGAAAATGGTACATAAATAAAAAATGGTACATATTAAACTTTATTGTAACTTTACATGTGCTCCATCGTCTCCTCCCAGCTCTTAGGAACTGATGATGGCATTATTTAACCAAAGCCGAACATTTTCCATAATTGGGAGTCTTTTCCTCAGCAGAGGCCACCCATTGGCGGAATCCTCTCCATTACTTAATTATAAAAAAAATTGTACTATATTAGGAAAAACCAGGGTGAGTTTTCTTTTCTTTTGTTTTTCTTATTTTGTCTCTTTGTATTTTGAAAATGACATATGATTGTTAAATTTTTTGACTGTAGCTAAGATTATGTTTCCCTTGGCGACTGAGTGATGTCGCGAGAATATCCGCCGAAAAAAGTCTCAAAAAAGTTTTTCTGGAGAATAAATGAGTTAAGACTACAAAGAAATCTTGTATTTCTTTTTCCTATCGCAGACATTCCACCTGTTTCCAAAGGTTTTAAAGAGCCTCATCAAACACCAAATTTCTAATTTAAAACATTATTAGTACCCTATCTAAGTATTTATTAATTTTATATTTGTACAAATTTACAACAAGCAGAGGATACATTCTTTTATTTATTCAGTATCAAACAAAATGCCAATTTTTGAATCCGTTTTTACAAATGTCAAATTTTTTCAATTTAATTATCAGCTAATCTTAATGTTATTATGATAATAAAAATATAATAATTTTCAATACCCTCTGGCAGTATTAATTTGGGTTGGACATCCCTGATATATATTGATTAAAAGGTCAATTTGGTTTTTTAATAAGAAAATAAAAGATTTTTAAAAGATTTTTTTAAGAAAATAAAAGATTTTTTTGTTCTCTTTTTCATGTTCTGATGTGGCCATCCACTTGACTTTACCATACAACCTGGCCCCTCACTTATATTTAATATTTAATAAAATTATTTATAATCATGTAGGGGAGGGGGGTTAGTTTTTGCATTTTTAGACTCCTGGGGGGCCAGTGATTATGTATACAAAATTTGGTTGAGTTTGGTACAAGAGCCTATATTTTCATTTTTTGACCCTGTTTCATAAATTTATAATTTTCTCATTAATATATCAAAGAATAATTAACACATTAATGAGAATTGTTTTGATCACGCTTTTGAACAAGATATATATCGCGAGACTACTGCTGGTTGAAGCTATTGGAGTCTGCTGAGTCTCAAGTCTGGACCAAGAGAGAATGAAAAAGATGTGATCCATTTACATATAATCCAACGTCATTATTGCGTTTAGCCCGCATGACACTTGGATGGATCACCAAATGAATTTGAAATCTGAGATGTTATATATTCAATCTCCCAGTCCAGAGCGCCCGATCTGTTAGCACGTATGTTAGGTGCTTGCCATTAATTAATAGTATGTTTCCTATATTTGATTCAATCGCGAATCGAATGCAGGTGATTTTTGTCAAATATTAAGTGAAAATAATATCTGAACTTATATATTTCTAACTTGAAATAATGAAGTTAAATAAATTTACAATTTTCTCATTAATATATTAAAAAATAATTAACACATTAATGAGAATTGGTTTTGATCGCGCTTTTTGAACAAGATATATATCAAAGCTTCAACCAGCAGTGGTCTCGCGATATATCTTGTTTAAAAAGCGCGATCAAAACAATTCTCATTAATGTGTTAATTATTCTTTAATATATTAATTGAGAAAATTATAAATTTATTTAACTTCATTATTTCAAGTTAGAAATATATAAGTTGAGATATTATTTTCACTTAATATTTGACAAAAATCACCTGCATTCGATATAGAAAACATGCGATTTATATTCGTTTCCCCCGAAATCAGAAATCATATTAAATCATTATTCGAATGATTATTAAAAAGTCGAAAATTAAAACTATTTTATCATCTCGAGTGTGAGATATCGCCTTAAAGATCTTTTTATAGAATTATTAGACTAAATTATCTTTAAAATGAGTGTGTGAGAGCAAGGAGACAATTTTTATGAGAGATTTCAAATTGCCGATAGTAATAGATTTAAATTTTCTTAGAAAATCATGAGAGAGACAGTGTTTTGAAATATTTTTGGTCAAAACTCGGAAAAAAGCGATTCTAACCCAGATTTGAACCGCCATAGAGATGATACAGCAATATTTGAAATCCAAATATTTCGATTTATTTATAGAAAAAAGCGTCATCTTTTATTTCCAATTTACCCTTGTTTCTAGCTCAATTACAACTCGATTGAGGTCAAACAAGCTATAAAATTGATTAATATTGCTGTTTCATAGCTAAAAAACGATCAAAATCAACTTTTTCATAGTTTTGACTAAAAATATCTGAACTGAATTAAATAAGCCGGCCAAGTGCGAGTCGGACTCGCATACATAGTTTTATATTTTTCAAAATGCTTGAGATATCAAATTCATTCTTATTTGTCAAGAAGAAAAATGAGGGAATTTTTTAAGTAAAGCCATTTCTAAACGCCGATAGGTACAAAAATCACATAAAAATTATCTTAAGAAATCATGAGATCATCTATTAGATCCGATGGAATGGATTATTTTTAATTATATGTCAGAAGGGTTGTTTTTCACCCCCACCCCCTCGAGAATCGAACCCGAGTGCCATTAACAGCAATCCTGGCCATTTGCCTTGAATTACTAGATCGCGAAATTTTACAAATGAAGATAACAATCTTGGAGTAAAATATTTAACGCGTTTACTTATGTCAGAGGGGTTCTCACCTCACAGGGTAGCCAAATGGTCCAGATTGCTGTTACTGGCACTCGGGTTCGATTCCCGAGGGGGTGAAAAACAACCCTTCTGACATATAATTAAAAATAATCCATTCCATCGGATTTAATAGAAGACACTCTCTCTGATTTTCTAAGATAATTTTTATGTGATTTTTGTGCCTATCGGCGTTTAGAAGTGCCTTTACTTAAAAAAATAACAAAATTCCCTCATATTCTCCGTGACAAATAAGAATGAATTTGATATCTTAAGTATTTTGAAAAATACAAAACTCTATACGAGTCTGACTCGCACTTGGCCGGATTATTTAATTCAGTTGAGATATTTTTAGTCAAAACTACGACAAAGTCAATTTTGATCATTTTTTTAGTTTAATTAATATTATAGTTTATTTGACCTCAATCGAGTTGTAATTGAGCTAGAAACAAGGGGTAAATTGGAAATAAAAAGATGACGCTTTTTTCTATAAATAAAATGAAATATTTGGATTTCAAATATTGCTGTATCATATCTATGGCGCTTCAAATCTGGGTTAGAATCGTTTTTTTCCGAGTTTTGACCAAAAATATTTCAAAACACTGAACTGATGTAAAAAATTGGTAAAAGGAATGAGAATCGTGGATAAAAAAAATCTACTAGGATCAATTTTTAAGCGTTTTTCAGGGGATTCTACGGTAACTGTGGCGCCGAGATCTGACGATGGATTCTTATAGTACTCACCAAAATAAGACGAAAATGAAGAATACCATTTTTTGGAGATTTCGCTTAGTTTTCGAGATATTGAGTTTAAAAGATACTGTTTTTTGTATTTATTTTCTTTAATTTTTCAATTGTTTTTTATAGAAACCAGGGAAACCGTAGTATCACGCTGGAGCCGCTATCTGACAACCGATTCCTTTAGAACTAGACAAAATAAGTAGGAAAGTAAAAATAAAATTTTAAACTACAAATTTGAACTGAAATTGAGTTTAAGAACTGTGATGTCTCAAATTGTCTCAAGTGAGGGCCAGTGGGCGTTGACAATTTTCACTTTTAGGTTCATTTAGATAAAAAAATGGGTTTCCGAACAAACTTTGAAAGGTTCGGTTAAGATATGTTCAGTTCGGCTCGGTTTGGCTCGTATAACTTGATTTCGGGCTGGCATTTAGGCGATTAGGTTGGGGTTAGCTAACAGCCCAAAATGAAGTTATACGAGCCAAACCGAGCCGAACTGAATATATCTTAACCGAACCGGCAAAGTCTTTAACATATTCGAATTTTTTTGGGCATTTACTAATTATTTTTTTAATTAATATTCATTTTCTAAAATAGCGGATAGCGGCGCCACATGGAACCCCCATGATACTACGGTTTCCGTGATTTCTATAAAAAAACAATTGAAAAATAAAATAAATATAAAAAAAGTATTTTTAAACTCGATATCTTGAAAACTAAGCGAAATCTCAAAAAATGGTATTCTTCATTTTCGTCTTATTTTAGTGAGTACTATAAGAATTCATCGTCAGATCTCGGCGCCACAGTCACCAGTTTTTCAGGAAATTTTTTTTCAATTATTGTCGAGTAGGGATTATATACGAGTTTGGAATTTTAAGGGAATGAAATCTGGTCTTTACAATATATCTATATATATATATATAAGTATGTGTGAGTTTGTCTCTCTCTCTGTGTGTGTGAGTAAATGCTTTTTTTTTTTTTTTAATAAGAAATACCAGCATAAATAAGCCGTTGATTTTCCGCAGGATATTCTTTTCCTTTTGTAGCTTCTATCTTTTCTTTAAGATGTTTAACCTAAAAATAAAGAACAATAAAGAAAAAATGAAATTGAAAGAAATAGGGTGTAATAAGAATTGAAAGATGATTTTTTGCAAGTAATCGAATCGTTCAGGTTATGTTGGTTGGTCTCTCTGAGACATACCGTTTGTGACGCATCCACTTCCACTTGAAATGTATGCTGTTGCAGGCTTTTAAGTGTAATCAACATTGTAATGGAATTACAATTAATTCAATTGTTAAATTTAAAAAAAAAATAGTTCACTTAATAAAAAATAAAAAAAGCACAGAAAAATTACGATTATGTTAGAAATTTTTCAAATGATGATTTGCAGAGCATTTAGTTCATGAACATTAAGTCTGACATGATAACATCACGTGATCCATCGTCACGCTTCCTGTGAACATTTCACGAATAAAATAAAAAATTAGATTATTAAAAATCAAAAAATCAATGGTTTTAATTATTAATTTCAATGTTTATATATTTTTTGAAATAATATAAGATTTTTTCTTCTTCTTTTATTAGGCGTGTACATTTATTCAAACGGAGGTGCGTGGAACTAAACGCGATGCGAGAATCTTTAAAAACACAGCTCTAGAAATTTGTTTTTATTTTTGTGCCTCGGTTTTATTTTGCAATTATTTTATTTGTTATGCACCAAAACGATGGCAAAATGCCCTCATCTCTCTTAAGAAGGTCTTTTCGCCTCCAATATTAAATTAAAAATATTAGATTACTAGCTGCAAGGCTCGCCTTCGGCGGCCTCTTGCTTAGTAGTGGGACACGCCCCCTGAGCCCCCACTCTCACCCACCACATCCCCCGAAACCCACCCAGCACCCCCACCACCTGCACCATGCACCTGTGCTCAACCTCCGCCCCCACACCACCAACCCAACACTCCACCCCCGTACCACCCCACTAGGCCTCTGGACCCTTACCTGAACCCCCGTACCATGACTCCACCCCCGCACCCACCCTCCTCACCCAGTTTTTGCATTTCTAGCCTTCTAGTGACCCACAGATTATGTATACAAAATTTGGTTGAGTTTGGTCCAATAGCAAGAATTTTCATTTTTTGACCCCCATTTTGGGTGGTTAGTTTTTGCATTTCTAGCTCTCTAGAGGCCCACGGATTATGAATACAAAATTTGGTTGAGTTTTCTCCAAAGTCAAGAATTTACATTTTTTCACCCCCCCCCCCTCCCTTTTTTTGGGTGGTTTTTTGGGGGAATTTTTTTAAACAAAAGTTGTCAGAAATCACATCCCCTACAACTTTGCTTATAATAAAATTTGCCGTAGGGTTAATAGTTTAGGAGTTATTTAATAATTTTCATTCGTGCGCCCCCCCCCAAACCCCCTTTTGGGGTGAAAATATCAAAACGTTATATAGCTATAAACGTAAGTTAGAAGACATCTGATGCAAATAATGAAATTTCATAATAATCCCTTCAGCCGTTTTTAAGTGAATGGTCCAGAGATTATGTGTATATATACCAGGTGTACCGGAAAGTCATTACCGGTTTTTCTAACAGATGTCGCTAGGCTTAAGTATGCAATGTTATGATTTGACACATATGCATTTTATTCTACTGACATCAAGCTTCAAAGCTATACATGTTATATTTTGCGAAAGTAACACCTTCATAGATTTATACCTCTTTGAAAATGTCAAGTTTCATGCCTGAAAACGTGCATTTGCGGCACGCATTACTTTTCTTATTTAATCAAAAGAAAAAAGCCGCTGAAAGTCATCGTTTGCTGGTAGAAACTTACGGTGAGCATGCTTTAACCTTAAAAACATGTGAGGTGTGGTTTCGAAAATTCAAAAGTGGTGATTTCGATGTGCAAGATAAAGAACGTTCTGGTAGACCAAAAAAGTTTGAAGATGCGAAACTACAGGAGTTATTGGATGAAGACCCAACCCAAACTCAAAAACAATTGAAAAAACAATACACCGACAACAAATGATCAATTTGAACCACGCATTGATCGAAAAACGTCCAGAATGGGCCCGAAGACACGGTAAAGTGATTTTACAACACGATAACGCGCCGTCTCATAAAGCAAAACCGGTCAAGGAAGCGTTGAAAGCACTTGGGTGGGACATATTATCGCACCCGCCGTACTCTCCAGACCTTGCCCCGTCCGACTATCAACTTTTCGCATCGATGGGACACGCGCTTGCAGAGCAGCACTTCGCCAATTTCGAAGAAGTTAGAAAATGGCTCGATGAATGGTTTTGCTCAAAGGACAAACAGTTTTTTTGGGATGGCATCCATAAATTGCCAGAAAGATGGGCAAGTGGTATAGAATCAAATGGCCAATACTTTCAATAAATAAATTTTCCATTTTCTTAAAAATTACGTAGTTTTTTTTCGAAAAAACCGGTAATGACTTTCCGGTACACCTAGTATAGGTATATAAATAAATTCCGTATAATTATTTTTTTTAATTAAATAACAATTTATTGAGTTTTTTTAATCAATCAAATAAATAATAAATAATTTTATTGAAGCAATTTTTTACATGAAATAATGTTGGTATACATTGTATTTGAGGCTTCGATTTCGGAGATTACTTATTCCCCACCATCGACTGTACTTGATTTGTAGCTTGAAATAATATTTTTAGTCCGCGTTTTTTAATAAGAATTTTAATCACTTAAATTGGCAAATTCTAATATATAACAATATTTGGTATAACCTCTATTAGTGGGTTTTAAAATTAAAAAACCAATAAATAAATAAAAGATAATTGATTCAAGTGTAAACAAACTTTTTTATTGAGATTTTCATCTATAAATAATTACTTTAATTAAGAAAAGATCAATTAAGATGAAATTTGTCGAGGTCCAGACCTAGCCAGATCGTTTTCTCATCCTCAAAACTTGTTAATAGATTTTGTTTCATCAAAATCGGTTGAGCAGTTTTCAAAATAGAACTAAGAAATATATAATTTTATATATTTAATAAGAGTAGATAGATAGATATATAGATATAATGTAATATAGACTTTAGGACTCTAGAAAAAGCCTTTAATGCAAAAATCAAGCCCTTGGGCGAATTTCACGAGGCGCCTCTTGTAAGGATTGGGTATTTCAATAAAGTGAATTTTAGTACCTTAATGTAATGAGAAAAAATAGGTTTCGGCGTCCACGGGCGCCTCCCTCTCCACTAAAGAGCGAAAACAGCGGCGGGGAAGTCATTGTCGCCGGCTCCCATTCTCTTTTCCAACAAGCCTTGGAGGGGAAGCATCTCTCTTCACTGTTGGCTGTATTCATTCGAGAGGAGAAATGACAATTCTTGGAAAAAAAAATGAGAGAGAAGACGGCGACAATGACTTCCCCGCCAGCTTCTATTAATAGACATATTTTGAGAGAGAGGGGGAGAATAAAACATAGAATTAAAGGAGGCAAGAAAAATTTTACAAAGAAATTTAAAAATAGTGAAGTTAATTTTCTCATTAATATATCAAAGAATAATTAACACATTAACGAGAATTGTTTTTGATTGCGCTTTTTAAACAAGATATATATCGCAAGACTACTGCTGGTTGAGGCTATTGGAGTCTGCTGAGTCTTAAGTTTGGCTTAAGAGAGAATAGAAAAAGATGTGATCCATTTGGTTAGGACTCTTTGAAGTCTGGTGGGTAAACAAAAAGCTGTCTTGCGAATTTGAAGCTTTTTGGTAGGTTTTTATTAGTTCTTTTTTTTTTACTCTTTTGGGGAAGGGGGTTTGTTAACTCTTCTTTCCATTTAGAGATAGGAAAAGGAAGGGTTGGTTTTGAAATTAGGCTGGAATAATTTACTAAAAGGTAAATATTTTGTTTATTTTTAAAATATTTTTTCTTTTTTTTTTAGATATGGATGGTTAAAAGGGATAGTCAATCCTGGGCTGGGATTAGAAGTAGGTATAGGTGTTGAAACCAGTGGTGGTATTTTTCTTATGAGGATGATTCAGATGGTTATATACCTAGATTATTAGGATATAGGGAAGAATGGTATTAATTTAAATACAGTCTGGTTCCTACAAGTTAGTTAATTCAGATATTAATATGTAGGTTTACATTCATTTGTAGGATCTGGCATTGATTTGTGGAAGTCTGTCTATTTATTGCCACTTGGGATTATTTATTTTTTTTTTTTTAAAGCAATCGAATGCAAGAAAGGGTGCACCAGTAAAGATGTAGCCCCTATGGATCTCGAAAGACCCTTGCATTACCGAAGAGAAGGGAAAGTTGATTAAGAGAGAGGGTGTAGACGTAGGTGTCTATGCACCCTGGTTTTGGAAGGTTTGAAGATCATAGGTGCTGGGAAAGATAGAGGCTGGGAGAGAGTTCCAGTTCCTTGAAGTCATGGGGATATATGTATTCGCGAATGAAGTGGTCCGGCACTTTTCCAATTTGACCGCGAAAGAGTGTTGGGAGTCGGCAAAACGTGTGCTGCGTGCAAAGCATGCTTTGGGGGGAATTATTGATTTTATCTCATCAGAGCACCTGCTGTGATAGTATCTATAGAAAAGGGAAAGGGCAGAGACATCTCTTCGATGAGCTAGCGAGTCGAGGGAGTCGGTGAGGGTAGAATCGTCAATTAGTCTGACGGCTCGTTTCTGAATTGCATCAAGGGTAGCAAGAGAATATTTTGAGGCTCCTCTCCACAGATGAGAGCCGTATTCGAGACAGGGGCGGATTTGGGCCTTGTAGATGGTGAGAAGTTGTGGGGGTTTGTAAAATCGCTTGGACCTGAATAAGAAGCCAATCTTCCTTGCTGCAGATTTCGCCACAGAGGAGATGTGTTCATTCCAAGACAGGTCAGATGCGACTGAGACGCCCAACATAGATAGGCTGTCACACATTTTCAGGGTATTCGAATCGAAGTGAATATCAGGGAAATCTCTATTTTCGCGCCTAGAAATTAGACAACATTGAGTCTTATTTGAATTATGATCTTCTGCCTCCTACTGATTAAATCAATTATAAATTTTGTCAAGTCCTGAAGTCTAAATTGTAAAAAAATTTATTTAGTTCTCACAAGCAGAGATTAGCTGAGGTAGAGTCATACCATGCTTGTTAAGGTTTTGACAGGTTTCCTTAACGAATTACACTGTGTTTATCTATTATTATTACTTTATTATTATTCGGTCCTAAATAAAGAAGCCACTAAAATGGAAATATTATAACCAATTATAAGTTAGAATATATATAAGATTAAAATATATATTATACATCTTTATTTTACTATAATATTTCAAGTTAAAATAATAAATATAAACTTTTTAGACAAATTTTTTCAGAAATCAAGTAAAGGACTGTAAAAGCTATCCTGGGGCTGATATTTTTAGTGATCACAATCTAATTGCGATGAAATGCCAACTAAAATTTAAAAAACTAATAAAAAAAGGGAGGGGTCGCGAAAAAACTGGGATATATCTAAATTAAAAAATAAGGAAACGCAAAAACTTTTCGAAAACGTAATGAATAAGAAACTGGAAGAAAAAACACCCACAAATAATAAAGAAGAAGAAATCGAACAAGAATGGAATGCTATGAAATCAAGCCTGACTGAAACAGCCAACGAAGTCCTTAAATCAAAGAAAAACGAAATTAAAAAGCCATGGGTAACAGACGAAATACTGCAACTGATTGACGAACGAAGAAAATTTAAGAACAGAAAAGACGAAGAAGGGAAAGAAACATATAAAAAATTAAGATGGAAAGTTATAAGAGAATGTAGAAAAGCAAAAGAAAAAATGATTCAAGAAAAAATGTAAAGAAGTCAACGAAAATCTAGTATTGGGAAAAGTTGATGTAGCCTATAGGGCAATAAAAAGAAATTTTCAAGAAGACAAGCCAAAAAGCAAGAACATAAGAGATAAAGGAGGCCACATTATTCTAAACGAAAACGAACAGGCAAATAGATGGAAGGAACACCTAGAAGAACTCTATGGAGAAGAAAAAACAATGAACCCAATAGAAGAAGAAGAATCTGTGGACGAAAACGAATTAGGAGACCCCATACTCAGGTCAGAATTCGAGACAGCTTTGAAGGAACTAAAAAATAATAGAGCACCCGGAATAGACAATATACAAGCTGAAATCCTAAAGAACTCTGGGGAAAAGGCACTTGACAAACTCTTTGAACTAATTAGCAAAATCTATAAATTGGGAATCATCCCAAAAGATTTCCAAAAAAACAAAATAGTCACACTTCCCAAAAAGACAGGCGCGGATAAATGTGAAAATTTCAGGACCATTAGCCTAACCTCACATGCCTCCAAAATCCTAACCAAAATAATCCAGAGAAGAATAGAACAAAGAGTTGAAGAAAATCTGGGGGAAGACCAGTTCGGCTTTAGAAGAAACAGAGGCACCCGAGAAGCAATTCTCTCTCTTAGACTAATAATAGAAAAGGGCTTTTATCAGGGAAGAATCTGTCTACATCGGATTCATAGACCTAGAAAAAGCATTCGATAATGTCAATTGGGAAATTATGTTTAAAATATTAAAACAGGCGGGAATAAAATTCAGAGAGAGAAGACTAATCTACAATCTATATCAAAACCAGACGGCAATTATAAATATTGGTGATGAACACAGAGAAGCCAAAATAAAAAAAGGTGTAAGACAAGGATGTGTGCTGTCACCCATGATTTTCAACTTATACATAGAAGAAGCGATTAAAGAATTCAAAGACAAAATTGATACAGGTATAGAAATCCAAGGTCAAAAGATCGCTATGTTAAGATTTGCCGATGACATTGCCCTTCTAGGAAGCAATAAAAAAGAATTAGAGGACGCCTTGAATGGAATTAACCAAATCCTAATAGAAGAAATCAAAATGAAAATAAACAAGAATAAAACCAAGGTCCTAGTATGTACAAAAAAAGAACAAACGAGACAGGAATGCATCAAAATTAACCAAGAAAACCTAGAAGGAGTTAAGGAATTCCGCTACCTAGGAAGTAAAATAACATGGGATGGGAGGAGCAAAAACGAAATTAAATCAAGAATTGCCCAAGCAAAAATGGGGTTTAATTCAAAACAAAAACTACTATGCTCCTCCTCAATCAGCTTAGCAAACAGGAAGTTGCTATTGAAGACATATGTATGGAGCATAGCCATGTACGGGTGTGAAACCTGGACAATTGGAAAAGCGGAGAGAAAGAGATTGGAGGCTTTCGAAATGTGGTGCTACAGAAGAATGATGAATATCAAATGGATGGATAAAATTACAAATGAAGAAGTTCTTGGAAGAATCGGAGAAAGAAGAACCTTGTGGAAGAGTCTGAAGAAGAGAAGAGGTCAGATGATGGGGCACACACTGAGACATGGGGGACTGCTTAGGGATATCTTGGAGGGGGAGGTGGGAAAGAAAAGGGGAAGGGGAAGACCCAGATTAGAATATTTCAACCAAATAATTGGGGATATGGGATGCCAGACATTTAGAGAGGTTAAACAGCTGGCGGGGGACAGAGTCAGTGGAGACGGATTGTTGCATCAAACCAGTCTTAGGACTGTATACTCAATGATGATGAGACAAATTAACTTTTAAACTTTTAGTTTTAATTTTTCTTAAAGCAATTTGAACCGTGAAAGTTAAATAAAAAGAAAAGCCGCGAAAAGGAAAAATGAGCATCTCTCAATCTAAAGAGCTTATTCGGCGGGAGGATCCGTGGGCTAGTTGGAAAGCCGCTCTTCGCGTAAAGGAGAGAGACACGGGTTCGAGTCCCGTAGGATGCTCAATTTATTTTTCCTTTTCAAAAAATCAAAAAATAATAAAATAATTTTCTAAATGTAGAATTAACATAAGAAATTATTGATCATATTATTTAACTTTCGCGGTTCAAATTGCTTTAAATAGAATCTTGTTTTGAAATGAGCGGCTATTGCGCCAACCCTCCTTTCATCTGATTGGCCAGGCGCTTCCTGACTATTAACGTATTAGGCCTTGAATTTTTCTCCTCACCTTTATATCTTTGCTGATAAATCGAAATGAAACATTTCTATTATCTTATTCTTTTGGATGTGATTTAAGTGATTCATTGATTAAGATGATACTATTTTAAGAAAATATTCCTTAATAGAAATTAAGTAAAGTTAAGTTGATATTGAAAAAAAAACAAAAATTGAATATAAAAAACATAAAAAATGTCAACTAACGAAAATATTAATAATATAGATTCCACTTCACTAAAGTCGAAAAGACCTTCTGTGGTATGTTTATTTCATTTTTATTCTCATCCATTATATATATTTAAATTATTCAGTAAATAGATAGATATCGAAATATAAATTGAATTAAAATTTAAATGATTAGGTCAAATGTCAATATTTTAATCAATATTTGAATGTCAATTGAAAATTGAACTTGATTTAGGTTGTTTTTTATTTATATCAAGCCATTAAAGGTTATTTAATTGAAATAATGATATCTATCTATCTAAATGTATATATTTATTATTATTTATTTGTTTACGTTAAATAAATAAAGTATTTCTTATCTTTCGAACGTCATTCAATGGAGTTTTATCATCAGACTAAACTGTTAAGGTCCACGGCGAACTTAAAATTGTTGCTCCCCCTTATATCGAACATTTTAAAATACCATTATTATTATTCAGTTCCATTATCAGAATTAGATTTGACAAATTAGAGGAAAAAAGGAACAATTAAACACCGTGTTAATTGCAACGTTTTGCCAATTTATGTTGGCTTCATCAGACTCTATACAAAAAATAAATAAAAATGAATCATTCACAATCATCAAAATCAACCCAGACATAATATAATATAAATACCTTGATCAAATTTATAAAACACTTCGTCATTCAATTCTTTTCTTACTAATTAGAATACATACATATACTATATATACCAATATAACACTATTAATTATTTAGAGTAGCAATGGATTCAACTAGGCCAACTGTACACCTTCAAGTGATTTAAAAGGATTTAAAAAATACAAAAATAATTCTTATCAATACATGTACGGGTGTGAAACCTGGACAATTGGAAAAGCGGAGAGAAAGAGATTGGAGGCTTTCGAAATGTGGTGCTACAGAAGAATGATGAATATCAAATGGATGGATAAAATTACAAATGAAGAAGTTCTTGGAAGAATCGGAGAAAGAAGAACCTTGTGGAAGAGTCTGAAGAAGAGAAGAGGTCAGATGATGGGACACACACTGAGACATGGGGGACTGCTTAAGGATATCTTGGAGGGGGAGGTGGGAAAGAAAAGGGGAAGGGGAAGACCCAGGTTAGAATATTTCAACCAAATAATTGGGGATATGGGATGCCAGACTTTTAGAGAGGTCAAACAGCTGGCGGGCGACAGAGTCGAGTGGAGACGGATTGTTGCATCAAACCAGTCTTAGGACTGTATACTCAATGATGATGACATTATAATATTTGATCTAAAATTAAACTCATTTATATGGATTCAGCAGAATATATCAAATTCAAATCAACATCGTCCCTGTCTCGAATATGGCTCTCATCTGTGGAGGGGTGCCTCCAAGCATTCTCTTGTCACACTGGATGCGATTCAGAAACGAGCAATTAAACTAGTAGGAGACCCGGCTCTAACCAACTCACTCGACCCCCTGGCTCCACGAAGAACCGAAGAAAGTTTCTTCCCTTTCCCTGTACTACAGATACTATCACGTTGTCTGTTCAGTCGAGCTGAAATCAATTATCCCCCTTTACGAGAAACACGCGGTTTTCGAACGCTCAGCACCCCTTCGCTGTCAAATTGGATAAAAATCGAACAAGCGCTTTCGCCAACTCTTTTATCCCTATGACCTCCAGACACTGGAATTCGCTCCCAGCCACCGTCTTCCCCGCGACTTATAATCTTCAGCTGTTTAAGACCCGTATCCACAGATACCTTCGACCCCTACACAGCCCATAAAAACCCTTCTTCTTTTCACGATGGAGGGGACAACCCAGGCCTTTAGGGAATGCACCTTTTTGGTGTAACTCCTTCTCTCATCATTTTCATTAAAAAAAAAACATCTCATTAGGCTATTTTTAAAAAACATTCATTCTATTTTCAATTGACAATCACCTGTTTCTCTCACCTCCTTCCTTCCAATCTTTTTTATTATTTTAATGGACCTTGTATTTATTCAATAAAATATTATAAATACAACTCAGATTATTCGTGTCCATTCTGAAGTTAATAGAGTCATTTAGATATATATGTATCATTTCACTGAGTTCTCTTTTAAATAAATTCCCTTCAAAATCTAGTATTACTACTTCATTGAAATTAAACACATGATTGTCCTCGAATCGATGGGTAGCTAATGAATTTATAATTTTCTCATTAATATATCAAAGAATAAATAATTAACATATTAACGAGAATTGTTTTGATCGCGCTTTTTAGCTATTGGAGTCTGCTGAGTCTTAAGTCTGGACGAAGAGAGAATTAATCCAACGTCATTGTTGCGTTTAGCCCGCATGACGTTTTTTATATCAAACACTGATATGGATCAGCAAATGAATTTGAAATCTAAGATGTTATATATTCAATCTCCCAGTCCAAAGCGCCCGATCTATTAGCACGTATGTTAGATGCTTGCCATTAATTAATCGTATGTTTCCTACATTTGATTCAATCGCGAATCAAATGTAGGTGAGTTTTGTTAAATATTAAGTGAAAATAATATCTGAACTTATATATTTCTAACTTGAAATAATGATGTTAAATAAATTTATAATTTTCTCATTAATATATCAAAGAATAATTAACATATTAACGAGACTGGACTGGGAGATTGATTATATAACATCTTAGATTTCAAATTCATTTGGTGATACATCCGAGTGTCATGGGGGCTTACGCAAAATGACGTTGGATTGTAGCTAAATGGATCATATCTTTTTCTCTCTTGGTCCAGACTTTTTTTTTTTAGTTTTAAAATGTTAGTTTATTCAGCAATTATGTACATATGGTTTTTTATTAGGTCCCCTAACATTTTGGGATCTGGTATTATTAAATTTCATTTAACTCACATTGCCTTGAATGACATTCGGGGTTATTACATTTTTTATTTTTTTGTATTTTTTTTTCATAAACAATATTATTTTACAAAACTTTTTTTACAAAGAGAAAATTATTAATTAAGTATTGGAATACTTTTGGCGAGGAAAAAGCTGAGAACCTTGGTCCAGACTTAAGACTCAGCAGACTCCAATAGCTTCAACCGCAGTAGTCTCGCGATATATATCTTTTTCTAAAAGCGTGATCAAAACAATTCTCGTTAATGTGTTATTATTTGATATATTAATGAGAATATTATACATTTATTTAACATCATTATTTCAAGTTAGAAATATATAAGTTCAGATATTATTTTCACTTAATATTTGACAAAAATCACCTACATTTGATTCGAGATTGAATCAAATGTAGGAAACATACGATATAAAACTTGCCAAGTTATAAATTTAATATCAAAGAACGTAACAAATTTTCTTTTAAATCAATTAAAGAACGCTGTTCATCCCTATAGCTATGATTTAAGCAACTGCTATGGAACTTGGTACCCGTTTAGATCTCAACTCTTTTGTCGACGAAGCCGTTGGTACCGAACTTGGCTCCTTTTTAGTATGCTGGAGAGCGAGGATATTTTTGATTTCCTTTCAATTTAGAGGTGCTGCACCTTGTATCAATATATCATAAAAATAATCATTTCAAATCAAAAATTATATATTATTATATATAAAAACAATTTTTTAAATAAATTTTTAAATTCTTGTATTTTGATTTCTTTTACAGATAGTGCATTTAAACAACAAAGACTACCTGCATGGCAGCCTATTTTAACTGCCGGGACAGTTTTACCTACATTTTTTGTGATTGGCATTGCATTCATACCTGTTGGAATAGGCTTACTTTATTTCTCTGATCAAGTCAAAGAATTTTCAGTTGATTATACATTATGCTTAAAAAAAAATGGCACAAAAACTAATCAAACGTGTGCAGATTATATTATAGAAAATCCAGGAGAAACTTGTTATTGTGAAATGGATTTTACTATACCAGATTTTATTGTATGTAATTGTTTTTTTATTCATATTTATTTTAATTGAATGTAATGGAAGCCAGTCCAGGGGTAGTGAGGAAAGAAAAAATGAACACATATCAAATAAGGTGTAATTTACTCGATTCCTAGGTTTGAAAGGAAAGGAGGAAGGATTTCAATAAATTACACCTTATTTGATATGTGTTCATTTTATCTTTCCTCACTACCCCTGGGCTGCCCATTACATTCAATTAAAAGTTCTACCAGTCCGTCTCTCTCCAGAGAAAATTTCGTTGCAAAAAAATACTTTTTTGTTTATAAGTCAGATATATTTTATAATGTAAAAAAAAATACATTTTTCTCTTAGGGTATTTCAGTAATTGACCTGGTCAACAATCAATATGGCCAATAATTTTTAAAGAGTTATGTGTCCATTCAAGATGAAACATTTTTAAATAATCAGTAAGTAAAATTTCAAGGTTGGTTTCACAAAACAATTGTTGAGCAAGTCAATTACTGAAATGCCCTAAGAGAAAAATGTATTTTTTTTTACATTATAAAATCTATCTGACTTATAAATCTGAATTTAGGGTTCAGTATAAACGTAAAACGGGACCCGTTTCTATAGTAAAAAATAATAAGCAATCGTACAGGGGTGTTTTGTATTATTCACCAAAACTGCAGAAGTTAGTTTTAAGCCAGGGATGAACCGCGACCTAAAATCTTGTACACCTACTTCCACTTCCACTTTTATTTCCAAGTAGAAGACATTAGATGACAATGAATTCCAATGTAATTCCAAAGAAGGTGTACATCTAATTCCAATCGCGGTTTACCCCTCGGTTTTAAGAGTTGAAGTAAAGAAAGTAGCTAAGAGAGTTTTTTAAAGGAGTGAAACATGAAAAAACTTTTTAAATCACATTTTCATCTAGTTTCATCACGATTTCCTATCGTCATTTGAATTTAGATAGATAAAAAATCACAAGAGAGTGCAAACATCATACCGAGTCTTGAAAAAGTTTAGCTTTTCCTCCAATTTAATAATTTCAACCCCTCATTAGGCGACTGTGGGTCAGTGGTTAGAGTGTTGAAGAATGCTGGTTCGAGACCGAGTCGCAGCAGATATTAAAGCAATGGCAACCCACCAAGAGTATAATTTCCTAGTAACCTCTCCAAACTAGCCGTTCGGAACCGGCGTTAAAAAGTAGGTCCCGTTTATCTGTGTAAAAACAGCTAAACACGCTCAGCACAGGTATATGTTGAGAGGAGCCGAAACGTCAGGAGACCTGATAAGGTACTTAAAAGAAGAAGAGCCCATCAAAAAGTCGACCCATTTTAAAATAATGATTCTAGTAAAAGTTTTAAAAGATTTACAATTTCGGTTAAAGAAATGAATATAAATAATTTGTAAATTACGAGGCTGTATCTTTATTAGCCGAAAATCTTCTAAAAGGATTAATCATGGAAGCGAGATTAATAGGGTGCCTATTTACGTTTGTACGGAACATTTAAAATCAAATTCATGTTTGTGTTATATACTAAGAATTAGAATTTAAGTTTATTTATATATTATTATTATTATTATTATTATATATATATATATTTTTTTTGATTTTAGGGGAAAGTTTATATGTATTATGGATTGACAGGATTTTATCAAAATCACAGGAGGTATGTCAAATCAAGAGATGACAATCAATTATTGGGCGTGCTCTCCGAAAACCCCTCGTCAGATTGCATTCCTTATAGAGAAGATGAAATTACAAAAAAACCTATTGCTCCATGTGGCGCAATCGCTAATTCGCTTTTCACTGGTAAATGAAAAGATTCTTTATTACAGGATGATTCTAAATTAGTGTCAAGAGTTTAGTTTTTTGCCTGATCAAACTGGATCAAATCAAAATAAAAGTGCCTATGGAATATCAAGGCTGACCGAGATTTTTTTGGTATGGACTATCGATAGTGACATTAAAAAATTACTCGATATTTTTTTGATTCAGATTCATAATTTTATTAAATAATGAACTGAGGTAAAGGATCAAATATAAATAGGGGTTGAGTCAGCATATTATCACTTCGCGTCGTTTCGGCTTTTCTTATGCTCTCTTTTATATACATACTGGGTGTCTGATTTTTACTTTCGACAATTATATTCTATAGAATATATAAATGTGAAATATTGTGTTCGCCTGCCTGGGTCCTGACTCTTTTAGAGCTTGTATCTGAGATGAAAATACTTATTTTCATTTTTGTAACTTCTAGGTGGAAGGAATCTATGCCCTTAATAGTTGGAAACCGGAAATAAAACCCGATATTGTGGTCTACAGAGGCCAAAAATCCATTGGTCAGTGCCTATGTATGTATCTCCCTGCGTTTCGTAACCAAAAGTCTCAGAACTACGAAATTCGAAACTTAACTTATATTCTAGAAGAAGTACACTCACTCACTCTATTTTACTTTCTATGTGATAGCTTAAGGAGCAAAGACTCATCACTACCCCCTGTCCCTGAATTGAATTTAACTAACATTGGAAGGTTATTAAGAATCACTTAGTTACTTTTGACTATTAATTAATCCCCACAGGCATTGCCCGTGTACACCGCGTGGAGGTGGATTCGTTCAATTTGGTTCTAGCTTTTTTATAGCTATATCTAAGAAAATATTAAATATACCCATTTACAGTTTGCTTGGAGTGTGGCATGGTTCTAGTAATCAGGGTTTTTCTAGGTATGCGCAGCACAGAGTGATGTCGCACATTTACATTTCTTAGGTTCTAGTTCTCTATAAATAGTATGCGCAGCTGCACGAACTGTGTGGGTTCGTGGAGATACGTCTAGAAGGAGTACAGTCCCTCATTCTATTTTACTTTCTATGTGATAGCTTAAGGAGCCCAAAGGCTCATCACTACCCAGTAGAAGGAGTACAGCAAGCTTTTTGTTTGAAATCCGAACACCGAAAGTGGACATTTACATGAAAGATTTTTCGATTTTTTTGATTTTCTCAAAAACGGCACTAACTATTTTTTTAAAAATTGGTGTACTTATCAAGTGTCATGAGTTATGAGTAGGGCTCGGATTTCGCCCTATTTGCCTTTTTTTATTTATGGCTTAAAATTTAGGCCAATATAATATCTATGCGTTTCATGAAATCCCGAATAAAATAAGAGTCATTTGTTAGTGCCTATAATGCCTATTTTGCCCTATTCTGGGTGTTATTGCTTATTTTATCTATATATCCTTTTTTAGTGCCTATTTTAACTAAAATTGTCAATTTCCATTTTTTACCCTCTATACATTTTCTAAATTTAAAAGTTTTTTTGAATTATTAAGAAAATATTCCAAAAAAATTATTTTTCTAGCCGCTAGGCCTCGGCAAAGTCGACTAGGACATCTAAAAATCGAAAAGTGGACCATATTTGATAGCTTTTCCCAACTTAAAGCAACAAATAGTTCCCAAAGTATTACTTAAGTTTCAATTTCCTTGTCTCCTAAAAATATTATGTATTGTCCTTTTTTTAATGGGAATTTGCATTATACAGGGTGGGGCATAAAGATCTCCCACATTTTGAAGAGTTAATAGAAAAAACTTAATATATTTTTGAAAAGAACATAAAATAATTCTTTTTTTAAATGTGTTTTAAACATTATATCAGACAAAAAAAGGTAGGGGGGGGTCAAGAATGAAAATTCTAGCCCTTTCGACCAAACCCAACCAAGTTTTGTATACATATTCCGTGACTCGCCAGAAGTGCTATAAATGCAAAAACAACTACCCAAATGTGGGGAGGTTCAAAAAGAAAATTCTAGTCCTTTCGACCAAACTCAACCAAATTTTGTATACCTACATAGTTTGGTCGAAAGGGCTAGAATTTTCATTTTTGACCCTCCCCCACATTTTGGGTGGTTGTTTTTGCATTTATAGCCTTCTGGGAGTCCACAGAATATGTATACAAAATTTGGTTGAGTTTGGTCGAAAGAGCTAGAATTTTCATATTTGACCTCCCCTTTTTTTTGTCTCATATAATGTTTAAAACACATTTAAAAAAAACATTATGTTATATACCTCTTCAAAATTTAGGAGATCTTTATGCCCCACCCTGTACTTGTACCTTCAAGTATCCTGTGGCCTGCAGAAAATCATGATGAAATTTTTTTGATATTACTGTCAGACCGCTTAATACTCAATATTTAAATTTTATTTTCAAGTGCCTCTTTGTTCTTAAAATGCCTTTTTAAGTGCCTATTTTTACTTAAAATGCCTTTATAAGTGCCTATTTTAGTTATTTTTAGTGCTTAGTTGCCTTCCTATTTTAAAGATTTTTAGTGCCTATAAATCCGAGCCCTAGTTATTAGTCGTGTATAAATTTTAACAAACGAAGGGGTGTAAATGTTAAGTGTCGCGATGATTTCAAATAGATGAGAATGTGTGTGTGGTGACCACACTAGTTGATTTTAATTATGTAAGAAATCTTATGTAAAAAATTTTTTGACGATAGATTTTTCTAAAAAGATCTCAAGGGATGTCATCTATTACAATAACTTTTAAGGAGTTCGGTGTTGGTTCTAGGTGAAACATTTTAATATAATAATAAAACTAAGATACAGATAGTTTCACAAAAAAGAAATAAAACAAAATTGAGTTTTGAATTCGATATATTTCGGGGTTAGCCCATCATCAGGAGTCTAAGAAAACTTTCTTAGACTCCTGAAGAAAACTTTCTTAGACTCCTGATGATGGGCTAACCCCCGAAATATATCGAATTCAAAACTCAATTTTGTTTTATTTCTTTTGTGAAACCTACCTCGTATCTTAGTTTTATTATTATATCATCTATTACATCTGAAAGGGAATGAATTATTTTTAATTATATGCAAGAAGGGTTGTGTTTTTACCCCCTCGGGAATAGAATCATGGGGACAAACATATTGGCGAATGAAATGGTCCGGGACTTTTCCAATTTAACCGCGAAAGAGTGTTGGGAATTGGCAAAACGGCTATGCTACGCGCAAAGCATGCTTGGGGGGGATTTCTGATTTTAACTCATCAGGACCTGCCGTGATAGTATCCATAAAATAGGCAGTTTTGAAGTCATGCGGTTCAGTTGAGTTTATACAAGTTTGAGTGGTGATTTTACATTATATTTATACGTTATATGAAATTAAAAATAGTAAACAAATATAGTTTTAAAAATAAAAATGTTTCATATATTTGTTTCTTCTTGACTTTAATTTAAAAGAGATTTCTTTCTTTTCTGTGGAACGACTACCGCATAAAAAGAAACTCAACTGTATATATTTTATATAATTTGGTTCATAATATTAATGTTTAAATTTTTTTTTATTTAACAGATCAATTAAGATTGTTTTCCCACAATTTCTCGGACTACGTTCCTCTTGTTCGCAAAGGCATTGCATGGCCTTCTGATAAACAGATCAAATTTAATAATCCTAGTGGAAATTTGAAGGAAGCTTTTAAGGTAGATTGTCTTTTCGTATTTTTTATTTTTTTATTTTATTTTATTATTCTTTTTTTTGATAATTCTTAAAAATTTATTTAAATGAAATAAATATAATTTTTTTATATATATAACAATCAATAATATTTTTTATTAGAGCATAAAATATTTTGGAAAAATTATCTTGATTCAGTTCCATGATTAAAATCAGGCTATTAGGGACCAAATAATTTATTCTCCAGTTAACGTTTTCTCCTTTTATTCCGACTTCCTCAGCCTTTTTGGATTCTTTTTAACCATAAAATTCGAATCGTTTTACAAAATGCACTGCCAACATCATATAATTATATTTATCATTAACATTTTTTTTTATAATGATATTGATGAGAGAAGGAGATACACCAAAAAGGTGCATCCCCTAAAGGCCTGGCTTGGCCCCTCCGTCGTGAAAAGAAGAAGAAGGGATTTTATGGGCTGGGTAGGAGTTGAAGGTATCTGTGGATGGTCTTAAACAGCTGAAGGTTATAAGTTGAGGGGAAGACGGTGCGTGAGTTCCAGTCTCTTGAGGTCATATAATAAACATGTTCAATACGTGATTAAGTTAGGTTTGGTTCTAGTAACAAGTTTGGTTATTTTAAAAAACTAAAACGGAACTTAATAGATATAAATCAGTGTGGGCAACGTCAAGTAGGAATCTTCATTCCAGTATTTGTATTTATTTATTTTTTAAATTCGTCCTGAAAAAGCTGACACAAGTTAGCGAATTCAAAATTTATCTTTATAAAAAATCCAAGAAGCCTGAGAAAGTCCGAATAAATGGAAGAAACGGTGCTAGCGGAGAAAAAAATAATAAAATTCATTAAATTGAAAGTTTCTTTTTCGCGAGAGTAGCATAATTTTTATAAATTAAAGGAGACAATAAAGAGTGTCTTCTGCTGGAATAATAAATTTTTAAATTTATTTATCATGAGACTATAGTTTCGAGGGCTTTGTCCTCTTCATCAGTCCATTACAATTGATTCATAGGAATTGATGTGTAAAACTCACTTTCACACATCAATTGTAATGAGCTGATGAAGATGACAAAGCCTTCGAAACTATAGTCTCCTAGGTAGCATAAGTAATTCTACGAATATCCACCAAATATATTAAAAGTACATATACCGGGTGAGTTTTTTTATCTTGAGACAGTCTTATAACTCAAGAACAGTGCATTATATGGAAAAAAGTTTCAAATAAAAGTTTTTTATATCGAGGGGGAATCTAAACTACGCTATTGTTTGTCTACGTAGAACAAGCTTTCAAGGATATTTCAATGTCAAGTTCTGTTTTTTAAATGGAACTCTATATTTTTCTATACGTCTACTTAATCTACAAAAAAACTGAATAACTTTCATAGGAACTATTTTTTTATACGACATCAAATAAACCAAATACATGAATTAATTAGATCTTCAAAAAAAATTCTTAATAATTATTTTTAACAATTATTTAACTTAATTATCAAATAATAATGATTCAATTATTAATTATTCAATAAATAATTTAATAATAATTAATAATTTAATAATTTTTCGACACTGTTCTGAGAGTTTATGCAAGTCTTCTGGATGAATTCCAGTTCCAATTTCCTTATTTCTTCGTACCCTTTACATTTCCTGTTTTTGTTTTTTTTAAACAGATTATACAACACAATAAAATGAAGCTTGTGAGGGTGTATTTCTATAAGAAAAACACTCGGCATTCATTTCAATGGTGGTCCAAAACACTTGTTCCACATTCACCGCATAAATTAAGACCATTTCAATTCTGTCTTCAACAAAGAAATGCCCATTTTTATTATGGTAATACAATATAACTATCTACTGGATTGACACGAGAAATAAACTTTTTTAAACTCAAGAATATTAACTAGTTCTATTAAGTAGAAAATAATCTCTTAAATCCGAGTATAATGAAGTTTTAATATCATTATAAACACTTAATTTCATTCTTGTGACATTTCAATTTAATAATTAATTTTTGAATCATTATTATTTGATAATTAAGTCTAATAATTGTTAAAAATAATAATTAAGAATTTTTTTTGAGATCTAATTGATTCATGTATTTTGTTTATTTGATGTCGTATAAAAAAATAGTTCTTATGAAAGTTGTTCAGTTTTTTTTTGTCGATTTAGGAAATGTAAACAAAAATATAGGTTTCTATTTATAAAACAGAACTTAACCTTAAAATACCCATGAAAGCTTGTTCTAGGTCAACAAACAATAGCTTAGTTTAGTTTCCCCCTTGATATAAATAACTTTTATTTCATACTTTTTTCCATATAATGCACTGTTTTTGAGTTATAAGACTGTCTCAAGATAAAAAACTCACCCGGTATATTCAAATTATCCTCAGTAGATTCTTAGAATATTTGCACCGGAAAAATTCTTGGATGAATCTTCCGGGAATATCTTTTGGTGGATTATCTAAGAATGTTCAAATACGAATATTCCTTATGATTATGATCTTTATGAATTAAATGTCTTACATGAATATTTTATTTCTAAGAAAATTCCTAAAATATCTACGAAGATTGAAAGTTTATTCACAGGATATTCCAATGTCGAGAAAAGATATTATCAGAATATTTATAGATTATTCATGTGCTACCTGGGTCATTATAAATAAATTAAAAAACTTATTATTCCAGCAGAAGACACACTCTTTTATTGTCTCCTTTAATAAAATTCATGATGGTTTGGTGCTTTATTAACCTGTGATTCTAATAAAAAAATTTCCCGTCATTAAATTTAAAGTGGAATTAAATATAAATAATTTCTTGGGAATCGGGAACAAAAAAAAGTTTCTAAATACTTATTCAGCGACATTTCACCACTAATCGAGTCTTACTCAGGCTCTAAACTCGACTATAAGTATCGTAGTCAAACTATGTATAATACAAGCATTATATTCATGAATTGAATTATCAACTTCTAAATCATATGCTTATAAATAAAAAATAAATAGTTTGTGATTGATTGGGATTATTTTTCGATTTCATATATAAAGATTAAGCTAGCGAAAATAAATAAATAAAAAATGAAATACTATTTTCATATAAACATCTGGGATTGTAGACTTGTAACTTATTATTGATTGTTTTATCAGCTTATTATTTTATGATTTAATAATAGAATTAAGGTAGTTGTTTCACCTTTTGGGGTTTCTTAGGATTTTTTTGAAATTTAGACAGATTATTATTTAAATACTTGTGCATCGATTGGTGGCAAAACGAAATTTATGAACAATATAGTTCCAGAGATATTAAATTTCAAAGATAGAGTTTTTCAGACTCTTATACATTGCACTATAAGGGATATCGGAAAGTTTACATACATATTTAATTATAATTAAGAAACTCTTCTTACCATTGTTATATAAAACTAAACCAACATTAAACAATAACTAATACATTTTTTAAGAAAATTTTAATTCATAGTTACAACACAGTTTCTGAGATAATAATGAATAAATAATGAAAAATGTATAATGAAAAATTTACACTAAAAACAATCTGGCAACAACGCATATATTTAACCTACAAAGTGGATAAACTTTAGTAGTTTTTTTACGTTTTTTCGCTTCAGCCATAACAGCTTTTAATCGTTTATTAAGAACTTTTTGTTTAATAAATCGACCTTTATAATGTATTTTATCTGTCATTTCTATGATAAAAAATATTCAAGCTCGGACAATGTTGCCAGATTTGTCAAACGAGCACGGCATTGGCTAGTAGTGGTACATAAACAGCAAAAAGTTTTGGGTTTATGAATTATGAATCCTTATTGTCTGTTCTATATACTCTAGCATTAACTTTTTGCTAGTATTGTCGCGAAACAACTACCTTAAGAAAAATATTTATTATGATTTATATATATATTTGATTCTTCTCTTTTTGAATTTAATCCCTTAGAATTTTGTTAAACCTGTAAATTGGAAAAAAAATGTTTACGAATTAGATGAAGATGAAGATAATAATGGATTCAAAAATGAGGATCTGATTGTTTGGATGCGTACTGCAGCATTACCAAGTTTTAGAAAACTTTATCGAAGAATTAATCATACTACTATTGGATATTCTCTTGGATTAATAGGAGGAAAATATACCTTACAGGTTAACTATTCATATCAGGTAATTTCACTTCAATATAATCTTATTTTATCTTATCTTATCTTATTTATATTATAACGAGCAATTCTTATATATATGTATATATCCAATCGGGTTCTCGAAAACGGCTCTTAACGATTTCGATGAAATTCACGAGTTAGGAGGGTTTTGTGTTGGACATTCGATCTGTCACGGTCTCATCTTCGGCTAAGTTGTTTTTGATGGGTTTTTTGTTAATTGAAATAATTATTCACAGGTGGTTGTCTCGATAAAAATGTATATTTACATTTTTATTCAATTTCCTTTTAATTTTTAATTGGATTTTTAATTTTAAATTCCACTAATAGATCATTACAAATATTATTATATATATTAAAAGTTAGACAATTTAATTGATTAAAAATCGAGTTTTAAATCCCACAAACGTATTTTTTCTATATTAGAATTTGTGCAATTTAATTGATGAACTCAAAAATTGTTATTTAATTAAAAAAAATTATTATACGGTATTTATTTATATACCTATACATATATACACATAATCTGTGGGCCACTAGAAGGCTTGAAATGCAAAAACTGGGTGATGGTGTGGGAGATGTGGGGGGTGCAGTGGTGGAGGGGTACAGAGGGCGAGGGAGGGTTCGGAGGGGGCGTAATTGGGGTAGGGTGGAGTGGGGTGAAGTGGTGGGGGGCTGAGGGGCGGTTCGGGGATTAATATATAGCTTTTAACTGAAGCAAAAAGTTACCGAGCATCGCTCGGTGGCCAGGTACTTGATATTAATGGGCGTATTTAAGGAGGGGATATGAATGCCAGCCAAGCCCCTTCTGAAATAAAACAGAAAAATAATGATTTTGTTAAAAGTTCAAAATAGTTTTTCTCTCTCAAAAATTTTCAATTTTTTTTTCTACATTTATCATTTAAACTGGAACGTGTAGAATCTGATCAAGAAAAATGTCTAAAATAGATAAGCTCGGATAGAATTGAATCGGTGATTTTGAAAAGGGGTCATCTCCATTTTTTCAATTTTTTTCAGGAGAAACAAAAAACTGTTATCGTGCATGCATTCTTAGTTACGATAGCGTAGTATAAATAAAGGATCATCCTTTACAAAAAATCCTTTAATTTTTTTTTGTAAACAGAAGGGGGCGGCCCAGAATTTTGTTTCTCTAGAGGAGATGATCCCTTTTCAAAATTAACAAGGTTTATTATTAGGCAGAATCCAGTTTTTTTTTAAAGAAACATTATTTTGACAAAGAAAAATAGTAAAAAACGTTAAAATTACAAATAAAAAGACATTTAAAATTCTTCAGGCTTTTTCATCAGCAGTTGTTGTGGGCCATTTATCGATTACCTCACAGTTGGGAACCTATGCTTTAGAGCTAAGGCATTACAAGGTTGCCAAATACAAGTCCAGACCTGTTTCAGGCGACTAGTAGAGATTAATTTCTATCATTCTCTGAACGGCTAGAACTCTTAGGGTAAAAAAATAGAAATTAATATCAGATTTAGAAATTGATCATTTAAAATTATTAATTCATCGAAACTGCAACAATGTACTGAGTCTTGAAAAAGTTTTACTTTTCCTCCAATATCGTTTATTTATTTGTGATTCAGCGGCCTAGTATTGAAAAAAATAGCTCATTGTTTTTAAAAATATCTGAAACGCAGAGAAAAATCATTTTCGATCAAGTTTTTTATGCTGGTCTATCTGGATCCCGATACCCACGATAAAATTATATGTATTTTTATTCTGGATAATTATTAAGATTTTGGGCTCTCTACCTTTAGAATTTCCGTTTCAAAAATGGAGAAAACATAATTTTTTCATTGTTTTTATTGAAATTTAAGGCCATCTCAATATAGGTATAAACGAGGGGTGAACCGCTATTGGAATTAGGTGTACACCGTCTTTGGAATTATTTTGAAATTCATTAGATAATCTATTGTCTTCTTCTTGGAAAGGAAAGTGGAAATGGAAGTAGGTGTACACGATTTTAGGTCGCGGTTAACCCCTCGGGTATAAATAAAAGGGCGTAACGAGTATTGAAAAACTTTTTCCTCCATTTTGTGCTTCAATTTTCCAATACTTTCTTTACATTTGTTAAATAAATTTCAAGTCGAAATTGTTCCTTTTTCTCAAAGTTGGTCAATTAATGATGTCCAAATCAATTTAATCGATTAGTTAGGAAATCTCTTCAGAGTTAAAGAACAGCAAGTGTTTTTTTTTGCTTCGTTTTTTCGAAATATCTCAAAAACGGCTTAAATTATTTTGATTAAAAAAAATTGGACGAAACCGTGTCGTTTTTGTCTACACAAATGCCCTAATAAGTGAACATCGAAAAAATTACATTTTTCGAGATATTAACTGTTTTGTCAAAATGTCTGTTAGTAGTTAGTTTTTATGCATTGAGATTAAGAGCTGATCAGATTTTTGGTTGATATCAAGCCAAAATTAAGGGGGGTTTACAAATTAAAATGATAATATTTTCAAACTAAAAAAAAAAATGAAATCTATGCCCTTGGACCAAACTCAACCAAATTTTGTATAGATAATCAGTGTATGGGCCCCCAGAATATTTATAAGTGCAAAAACTAGCCGCCCAAAATGGAGAAGTGTAGGGTCAAAAAATAAAATCTAGGCCGTTAGAACAAATTCAAGCAAATTTTGTATACATCATTTTGGTTTTGGTTGGGCCTAGATTTTCATTTTTTGACCCTCTCTCCCAAATAATTATAAATTATTTTATTAAATATTAAATATGAGAGAGAGGGGCCAGGTGTATGGTAAAGTCATGTGGATGGCCACATCAATTTATTTACTTTTATTATTATCGTTATTGATTTTTTAGGTGACTTCATTTGAAGGAACGAAAAAAATGATTTTATCAACAACATCGCTTTTAGGTGGAAAAAACCCTTTTCTAGGGTATGCTTATATTGTTGTTGGCTGTATTTGTCTTCTTCTAGGAATTGTATTCTTATTTATTCATTTAAAATGTGGCAAAAGGTATTAATATTTACTAGTTACAATTTAATAATAAGTAAGTTCAGTATAATTTCGATAATCCGTCATAATAAAAATACAGCTACTGCAAGACTGCAGTATTTCACCACACACACACTATGGTACATTCAACTAGCAGCCTTTGAGCTTAAAGGCTCATCTCCGCCCATGCAAACATGCACACTTGAGGCCGGTCGTATGTCGCAAAGTAAATGCTTTTTACAACTAACAAAGGGTAGAAGCTAAATGGGGGGGCTGGGATGGTTTAGTCCAGCCAAGTTAGTTCTTTCAGCGACAATACTACCAAAAAGTTCATGCTAGAGTATATGGAACAGACAAGGATTCATAATTCATAAGCCAAAAACTATTTGCTGTTTCTTAATTATAATTAAATTTTCCGGTATCCCGTATAGTGCAAGTGTATAAGAGTCTGAAAAACTCTATCTTTGGAATTTAATATCTTCGTAACTATATTGTTCATAAATTCTCGTTTTTCCACCAATCGATGCAGAAGTATTAATCTCAAGAAAACCCATATAGGGCGAAACAACTATCCCACACTGTAGCCCTAAAAACTCCAAAAGTGAATTGAAATCCATTGGACTACACTTGATCACCATCCCTACAGCTCTGACCTTTCACCATGCGATTTCCATGTTTGGGCCTCTCAAAAATGCACTAGGAAGGAGTTTTGCAAACGATCAAGAGGTTGAACAGTTCGTATTGGATGCATACCCGCCCGAATTCATTCTTCGAAATCGGCATGTTCGATGGGAAAAATGCATTAATAAGAAGGGGAACTACGTAGCAAAATAAGTATAAAGTGTGTTTTCTTCTTAAATGTCAAATATTTTTCAAAAGGCTCGTTTATATTTGAATTGCCCTAATAGTTAATAATAAGAAATAAAGGACGCTGAAGAATATCTCGCCTGGGCGGCCGGTGATGACTAGACTAAAATCGGCTCTGCTTGTACTTCTTATACGCGCCTAAGACACGTTACCATTAAATTGAGATTTCTAAAATACAAATGTGATTTTCTATTATTCAATTGAGAATTCTCAAAAACGATTGGGGTTTTCTGAAATTAACTTGATATTTTTTGAAATAAAATTGAAAAAGGTGTAGTATGATACTTATCAAAAGCGGGCGGTGACATTTCAACCAGAGGATGCTGTCCAAAATATCTATAGCCCTTCAAATTTTTAAAATTTTATTTTAATTTTCGCTTACACTTGAGGAATTTTGAAACGAACGAGAGTTTTGATATGGTTGAATTAAATAACATTACGATGGGACACCGATTATTTACAACATAGTATACCTATTCGTTCGAAGAACAGCGTAAGTTTTAAGGTCCATGCTGAAAAAAGAAACCCTATCAGAAATACATAAGCGAACCCTACCATATTGCTTTTCAAGATTTTCACCCGTAACAGCCCGACTAGGATCATATGAATTGTACTATCGGTTTACAAATGAAAGATTTTTGTAATTATTGTCTTTCAACAAATATAGAAATCCCACCCATACACTTTTTTTGTAAAATTCTTCGATAAACGCAGAATTTTGTGTTATTTTTCAAATTTCACATAGATTTTTTGTAACACGGTATGAAAATACTCTTGACGTTGACAGCATCCATAGACCGCACGCCACTGATACTTTATATGAGTTTCTAGTGATAGTCAGGCCCGTTTTTAACCCTCGTGGCGCTATGGGCAAATTAAACAGGTTCGCTAATTTTGAGATTAGCCCCTCCCCCCATCCCCCAGGGCTCAATTTTAAAAATTGGATCAAAACGACATGAAAAATGAACTCAGCGGTATAGAATCACCCCATGTTAGAAGTTTCAGAATTTTGGCGCCCTAAATCTCTAAATATCACAATGTGCGCCGTGTCCCGGACTGGCACCCCTCCCCAAAACCCTTGCGTCCCTGGGCATGTGCCCATTTTGTCCAGTTATAGAATCGGGCCTGGTGATAGTATATTTTTTAAATATAATTCGTTTTAAAATGGCAATGCGTGTGTGGGTGGTAGAAGTAGCCATTTAAGAGTATATGCCTGGCAAGAAATGTCGGATTTTCGATCTTATATTCTATTTGAATATTCTTGATGTTTAATTTTTTTTTCTTTTTCTTTTCAGTACTTCTGAAATGATCAATGTTAATCCACGCACTCCTTATGAATGATTTTGTATTAAAGTAAATCTAAGTACTTAAACACATTCACTTAAAACTATTGTAACACTACCTATTTATATAACATCACAAATTTATATTTTATATTAAAAAAAAAAATGTTAGTTTTAAAAATACTATATGAAAGGTTTTTTATATAGTATTTTGATGTATATTTTATGTAAATGGAAAAGTATTTATTGATGTTGTATTATCTCACTTAATAAAATTAAATTATTCTACCTTATTATATATTTTTTTTAATATCTATTCAAAATATTGTTTTATTAGGTACGTCAGCTACTCATTGTGTTGAAAAATGCCTGAAACATGGAGAAAAAAATATTTTCAACCATGATTTTTTCTGTATGTCTGAATTCAGATTTCCACGATAAATTCCTAGAAAGTTCGTTCTTGTGCTAAAATGTTTGTATCTGATTAGATTTTGGGATTTCTATTGGTTCAAAAATGCAGAAACCATAATTTTTTAATGATTTTATTGAGATTTTAAGAGAGTTCGGGACAGCTTATCTATCTGGTTGATCTTCGAAAAAATCCTTTTTATTTCTTCAGAGTGACCACGTCTGCCTACTAAATTTTTTAATAAAAAAATGTTTAATAATGCGGTTAATTTCGAATAAAAATCTTTGTTTTGATAATATTAACAAAAAAGAATATTGAGATAAATTTTTTCTCATTATAAAAACATTTATTTAACACAAAAACGATTTCTAGAAATAGAGTTGGAAATATACACTAGTGCTTTTGTTATATTCTATTAGCTGCAAATAACTTTTTATTTTTTACATTTATGAATAACTAATTAACTAGACTGTCAAATCTATTGAAAAATGTATCATTCGATTCATAAAAGTTGAATTATTGAACTGTATAAATTTGTTGAAAATGGTATAATTTGTATAGAAGTTTGTATAGCCCTTTTAAAAGCTCGGTCCATTTACTTCCATGTTAAAAGGACAATTTTCAATAATTTATTTCTCGGAATTGGGACAGACGATCAACTTCAAATTTCGGGAATAAATATTTCATACATCAATGATTCGATAGTAAAAATTTGAGAATTTTCTTATAAAAATGATAAACAGTCCCGAACACCCTTAAGCCGGTGTATTTATAATATAGTCATAGATGAATAATTTATATTCAAATTTATTTCTTATTAATTATTTATATGGGTTTCTCTTGCGTGAATAAGTTTTCACTTTTTTTCTTATTTAATAAATGTGTGGGTGAGCGATAAATATTTAAATTTCGAGGGGATTATATCTAATTCTAGTAGGTAGAGTATTTTATACAGTGGCGAGGCCCCCCTTCCAATTTTATATAGAGTGAAAAATTTGTTCGAAACTGTCAAATTTTTACTTATAATTAGGGAAATCGGTGTAAGTTTTAGGTGAAATTTAATGATGATATTTCTAAAAATTAAGAAGTCAATCTGTTTTTACGTTACGTCCGAGTTATGCGTAATTGCGCTGCGCGAGGCCGTGTGCGGTGGCCCACGTCGCCCACGCCTAACGCCGCCTCTGAATTCCTGTGAATCAATTGCAATAGACTGATGAAGAGGGCAAAGCTCTTGAAACTATAGTCTCGTTATAAATAAAATTTATAATTCCAGCAGAAGACACACTCTTTTATTGTCTCCTTCAATATATAAAAATTCTGCTACCCTCGGCACATAAACTCTCAATTTAATTTTATTGTCTCCTTTCGGAGGAAATTGCAAGTCTAGCTCTAAATAAATTTAAATCCTCCATTAAGCGTACACTACTAAAAAAGGCATACTATCGGATTGGCGAGTTTTTAGACGACGATCATGCCTGGACTTGATTTCTGACATATTCTCGGCAGCATTACTTTGTATATTTGTTTTATTTATTTGTTTGTTTTGTTTATTTATATGTTTTATTCTATTTATTTGTTTGTTTATTGTTTTGTTTTTTAAATCATGACTTTCATCAAGCGCTCCTCGTGGAGCATATGATGAAGAAAAAACACAAACAGACAATTTATAAAAATTCTGCTACTCTCGGCAAAAAACTTTCAATTTACCAGGTTTATGATATAAGATTTTTTTATAAAGATCTTACATTTTGTTTTCCTAGCAGCAAATTTGTTAGCACAGAGCTTGTCACCCCGCCGGCTACAGGAACCTAAAACGAAAGCACGCCGCGCATTATTTGTGTTTACCCGCTAAAATAAAACGCCGCCATATCAACTATTCAGTTAAAATCATGAATCGCCTGGGCAAGAGATTGATTTCTCCATATGAATTTTTTATACATCTATATTTTTGTCTGTACATTGGTCCAAATCACGCCAAATTTTGGTTGCACACGTTTCAAGCAAAGTTATGAACGAAAACACCCTCAACAAAATTCCTGTCTGTCTGTATGTCCGTGGTTTCCGCGAAAAGTTGCTCACAATTCACGTAAAAACGGCTGAAGGGATTATTATGAAATTTCATATTTGCATCAGATGTATTCTAATTTACGTTTATAGCTATATAACGTTTTGATATTTTGACCCCAAAAGGGGGTTTGGGGGGGGGGGGCGCACGAATGTAAATGATCAATAACTCCTATAAACTATTAACTCTACGGCAACTTTTATTATGAGAAAAGTTGTAGGGGATGTGATTTCTGACAACTTTTGTTTAAAAAAAACCACCCGAAAAGGGGGAGGGTCAAAATATGAAAATTCTTGGTCATGGACCAAACTCAACCAAATTTTGTATACATAATCTGTGAGTCACTAGAAGGCTAGAAATGCACAAACTAAGCATCCAAAATGGGGGGGGGGGGTCAAAAAATGAAAATTCTTACCTTTAGAGCCAACTCAACCAAATTTTGTATACATAATCTGTGAGTCACTAGAAGGCTAGAAATGCACAAACTAAGCATCCAAAATGGGGGGGGGGGGGGTCAAAAAATGAAAATTCTTACCTTTAGAGCCAACTTAACCAAAATTTGTATATATAATCTGTGGGTCACTAGAAGACTAGAAATGCAAAAACTGGGGGTGGGGTGGAATGGAGTAGGTGGTGGGTTAGACTATGTGGTGTGGGGTGGCGTCCAGGGCGTAGCGGGGGTGAAGGGCACGGGATGGAGTCCGGGGTGGGTGGAGTGGAGGGTTCAGGTGAGGGTCCATGGGCGTAGTGGAGTGGTGCGGGGTGGGGTGGGGGTGGGGGTTGGGAACGGGTGCAGGGGTGGGAGTGGGTTGTGAGGGTGGGGTTCGTAGGTTGGGGGTCCAGGGGGCAAGTCCCCTGGTAGCAAGAGGCCCGCCGAAAGCGGGCCTTGCAGCTAGTAAAGAATAAAAATTAATTTTTCAGGAATCGGAATAAAAAAGAAGAGCTTAATTCAAAATAAATTTATTGAAAATTGTTAAATTGACATTTCAATTTTTATTTTTTATCGTAGAGCAGTATCACAAGCGATGGATGGTCCTGGAAAAGAAAAACAAAATTAATTTTAATCTTATGTTAGGATTTTAATGGATTTTTTTTGGGCGGGGGGTGGGGGTGGTTAATCTACTCAAAACTATTAAATTTAATTATGAATAACAAATTCAATAATGATTTTTTTACTACAGAATGGCGCAAATGGATCGGGTGGTTTTAAAATACTTGTCAAACTGTCAATTTTAAAGGTATTGGATATAAATAAAGTACAAAACGTGTAGTTACAATAGAAGTTTACTAACAAAAAATTAGTAAAGTTAGTTTTTAAAAATTACATCCATCAAATGCCCTCCTTCTCGAGCGACGCATTCTTGGAGTCGGTCCTTAACGTTCCGCATTGCCCGCTCAAGCACATCACCAGGAATTAATGTGATTTCGTTGTGAATTGCTGCCTTCAACTCCTGAATGGTCCGGGGTTTGTTCATGTACACCCTTGCTTTTAAATAGCCCCATAAGAAGAAGTCACATACCGTGAGGTCCGGTGAGCGAGGGGCCAATGGAGATCTCCATTACGGGAAATCAAACGGCCAGGGAACAGAGCGCGTACAGCTTGCATTGATATCCTAGCGGTATGTGCAGTTGTTTTAAAAACTAACTTTACTAATTTTTTGTTAATAAACTTCCATTGTAACTACTCATTTTGCACTTTATTTCAATCCAATACCTTTAAAATTGACAGTTTGACAAGTATTTTAAAACCACCCGATCCATTTGCGCCACCCTGTATATTTTCATCAAAAATATAAAAATTATCTATTATTTATTGAAAAAAAAAATCAGAAATAAAGCAGAACCCATAGACCGCACGAAACTATTCTATTGAAGCTAAGCTGGACTCGTTGCCGGATGGTTTAACATGAAGGATAAAATATATATAAAATAAGTCGTGTGGTCCGGGTTAAGGTTTTTAAAAACGATTTTATTCAAAATAATCCCCTTTTTGGGAATCGTACAAGACTTATTGAGTTATACTTTAAAGGTGATTTATAATTATGATATGAAGATTTATGTCAGGATTCTTAAATGAATTCTGAAGGTAAGAGAATTATAACGTGTTTGTCAGTGATTCAAATAAATCCCGAATTTAAGAGAAGGGCTTTGGGCAGAGCCGCCGGTTGAACTTCAATGGAGCAAAATGTTCCACGAGCTTGAGAGCGGGTGGCTTATATAGACAATATGCTGCACAGTCAGCGATATGACTGACGTCATGGAAAGTACTTATGTGTGCAGGATATATGCCTATAACTTATATATAAACTCCTACCGTGTTCTCAATAATATCCGTATCCAGTGTTGTAGCCGAGTCCGGAGTAGGCATAAGGAGCAGCGTAGCCAGCAGAATAGACACCCGAATAGGCGGAGGGTGAATAGTAAGAGCCGGCGTAGTATTGGGCGGAGGCCACAGCAAGAAGGGCGAGAACGACGAGGATCTAGACCAGAGAACACATTCCAGATTAAAGAGAATTTCGGATTATTCTTCTAAAAGACTGGAAGCCTAAGCGATATTCTTGCTACTCTTTTCTATTATCATCGGTACAAATCTTCATTATACATTAACCAGCTGCGAAGTCCGCTTTCGGCGGGCATCTTGCTGGCCAGGGGGTAATTTAAATATTTTAATTTTAATCAATTTTATTTGACATGAACTATTAATGTGTTTTAAAATTATCGTCCCGCAAACGGATATTAATAAGTATAAAATAAATAGATAGGGTAAAGTCCATAGCCAAATTAACCTGGTTTTTAATCAATTACTGAATGACAATCAACTTAAAAATTTCTATCTTCTTCTTTAAGTGCCATATCAGGTCTCCCTGACGTTTTGGCTCCTCTCTACATATACCTGCTCTGAGTGTGTTTAACTGTTTTTTACACAGATATACGGGACCTATTTTTTAACGCCGGTTCCGAACGGCTAGTTTGGAGAGGTTGTCTAGAAAATTATAATCTTGGTAGGGTGCCATTGCTTTCCAAGAGGAGGCGACTTCAAATATCTGCCGAGACTCGGTCTCGAACCAGCATATATCAGGCCAGCGGCCCGACACTCTGGCCACTGACCCACAATCGCCAAATTTCTATATGAATGCTAAAAGTACTGTTCTTTTGACTCAAAATAAAAATATGTGAGATTCTGGAACCATTTTTTAAAAAGGACCCAAAGTTCAAAAAATTTCCCCAAAACCTAGCTATTGGCCCCACTACCACAGTCATTAGCCCTAGAATTATTGGCCCACCCTGCCAAGGGCATATTCTTATTAACTAGCATCCTAAAACAGCATTCATCAGATTTCTGGCTTTGGCCAGAGAAATTCTTTTAAAATATAACTGTTCTATGACTTTATAATGAAAGTCCTATCCATATTGTATAATTTAGAGCGATGAACTTGGTTGAATGTTCCGTCAATCGATTCAAAAAACCCTAAATGGCAAGCTGTACCGAAAGTCAGTCGATTCTAAATGACTTGAAGCCCCTGTGGTTAAATTTTCCCCTCGTTTGGTCAACTGTTGAAAGAGCTAGAGGTTTCGATCACCTATTTCAGACTCTAAACCACTGTGCGCTGGACCAAAAGAAGACTTTTTGAATTTGTTTGAAATTCGGAACTGTATGGTAGATTTTGGCACTCCAAAAGTTTTTGAAGCACATTTTTTGGACATGCCTCTTCCAACAGCTTCTAAAGCATTTCAAAGTGCCTCTTCTGTTTAGTGGTTTTTTGGCTATTTTAGGCATTTTGGCTGAAAAAAATCCACCTTATTTACTAATCAGTGATTGGCCCCCACAGTTATTGGCCTTGGGGGCCCTAGGTAGATATTTTGATGAAAATTCGAATTTTCTTTCGGGGGTGACCAAAATTTTACTATCAACACATTAACAAGAGGATAATAATATTTTCTTATTAATAAATATAAATCTTCAAACGCTTATTAAAATACCAAATTTTTCCCGGAAAAATTCTCCCTTTATGCAATGGAATTTTTAAGAAATTTGAAAAAATAGTTGCTTTAAGAAAGAAATATATAAGCAACTATAAACAAATAATATTTTGAAAATAGAAAATGCTAGAAATTTTGTTGGATGTTAATGAAATTACCTTGAATAAAAATCAAAAATATAAATATTTACGAGAAATGATTTTTTTCTTTAAAATTTTTTGATAAATACATTAGAAAGACAGTCCATATATCTGGCCTTTTGTTAATTAAATTTTTGTTCTTAAAAATTTCAAACATTTTCAAAATTAATCTCTGTTTTTTCAATTCCGTTCCTTTTTTATTTTCCTTATCTTTCTTGTAGACAAAAACGCCATGGTTTCTCTCATTTTTTTTTTTTTATCAAAATAGTTTGAGCTGTTTTTGGAAAAAAGCAGAAAAAAAAAACAATTCCTTGCACGAATACAATACCTAACCACTGACCATACCCAAATATACTAACCTACTCTACTAAAAAAGATCTTAAAAAATTCAACCTTTATTAAAATATTTATTCGATTAAAATGTTAGAAAAAGAAAAAATTATATAATATGTTGTTCAATGCTTTGAAATTATAGTGATTCTAATGGGGTTCCGTGTTTTATGTTTGTAGGGAACTCTTAAAAAGAGTTATATTGATCGCTTACCAGCTTGTACATGGTGAGTTTGAGGGTTGATTTGCTGTTCTTGCTAGAGACAGAAGACTGGATACCCGTCGAGGGCTGGACCGGGTGTTTTATAGTGGAAGCCGAGCCTCCAGGGCAGGCAGCTTCCAGCGGCTCACGCCCACCCACCTCCGAGAGAACGTTTTTTGGAGATAACTTTTCAAGTGCAAGGTCGAGCAGAGTTCCCAGCCAAGGCCAGGACAACCCCGCGCCCCCTCAAAGTAAAATAAAGTAAAACAAAAAAAAATCAGCACCCGGAGATAATCCAGTTCTTCAACAAAATTTCAAGTGTGACGTTTCAATGAGCGGTCAAACCGCCCCTCCCACTGGGCACCAACACAAGACCTCCTTGAAAATATATTAATTTAAGATATTAAATATCATTCACATTTAGAATTAGTTAACAAAATAATTCGCATTTATTAAATATTTTTATTTACGTAACTTTAAAATTCAAAATACCAAAACAGCAACGGATCTAAGTTTTTCAGGGCCTAGGGCTTGAATCTCATTGGGGGCCCCATTTTTTGTTTGATTTAGAATCTTTAAATTGTAAGTGCTCATTTTTAATGAAAAAAGTATTAAAAATGTATTATAATAATTCAATTTTTGTGGGTCCCTTGATATTTGGGTCTTAAGATTTGGTCTGAGCAGAACATCGTCAATCCGTTAATCGTTAATTAACGAAGTTAAAATATAGGGACCGTGCGTCACGGCTTTAGCGTCAACTGGCTTCGTCTGCCTCCCGGGCGTACCGAATAATATTATTGAAGGAGACAATAAATGAGTGTGTCTTCTGCTGGAATTATAAATTTTATTTATAACGAAGACTATCGTTTCGAGGGCTTTGCCCTCTTCATCAGTAATGTATACATTGATTCCATGCGAATCATTTGTAATAGACTGATGAAGAGGGCAAAGCCCTCGAAACTATAGTCTCGTTATAAATAAAATTTATAATTCCAGCAGAAGACACACTCTTTTATTGTCTCTTTCAATATATAAAAATTCTGCTACCCTCGGCACATAAACTCTCAATCAAATAATATTCGTTACTTCACGTCAAATACACCATTAAGGAGCTACAACTCCTGATAGGCCTGATTTGATTTATATTATTCAAGCTGATTTTTTTTCCAATAACACTGCTCGACAAAAATTAAACAAAAATTTCTCCCCGTAAACCTAACAATGAATTCCAGTAGTTTTTCTATGCTAATTATCATGCAATTTCGCGATTTTGTACAATACGAAGAGTTTTGAGATATTATCGGTCAAAATGACGAAAAAGGCCATTTTGACTTTATTTTCGAGGCCCATTAAATATTAAACAGCAATATTTGAAATCAAAATATTTTGTTGACGTAATAGAAAACAGCTTCATCTTTGATTTTGAAATTACCACTTGTTTTTAGCTCAATTAGAACTCGAGTTATAACTAAAAAACTAAGACTATATGTTTTTATCTGTTATTACCTTTTATAATCACGTAGTTTTAGTTTTTTTTTAGTTATAACTCGAGTTCTAATTGAGCTACAAACAAGTGGCAATTTGAAAATCAAAGAGGAATCTGTTTTCTATTACGTCAACAAAATATTTTGATTTCAAATATTGCTGTTTAATATCTAATGGGATTCGAAAATAGAGTCAAAATGGCCTTTTTTTGTCATTTTGACCGATAATATCTCAAAACTCTGACGTGTTTTAAAAAATCGGGAAATTGCATGATAATCAGAGTATAAAACTCTACTAGAATCCATTGTTATGTTTACGGGGTAAAATTTTGGTTTAATAGTGTACTTAATTTGCTCTTAATTCAACCGCACCCCCCCCCCCCAAAAAAAAAATCAGGATTATGGCCATATTAAGCTTCTTTTACGTGGGTGGGTGAACTTAAATTTTTAACTGAAAAAGAACTTTATTTATCTAATAAAAAATATCTAATAATACTTAAATAAGCAAATACAATCTTCTAATTAAGTACATTTAAGGAATTAAAAAAAAAAATATTAACAAAACTAAAAATAAACTAATTTTCTAATATTTCTTCTTCGGGAGGAATACTTCTGGAAAAGTTAGATGATCTCGTAACTCTTCTGCTTTCTTTCTTTGATCGTTATCAATCAAATGGGCTTCGATAATTCTTGAATGGGCCTTTTCAACAATTAACTTCATTATTGCTTCATTCGGTCTTATCAATTTATCAAATGTGCTTCTAGATGAAAAGAAAAACATCATCTTAGAAAAATATTAGAAATTATTAAAATTTCTTTTTGAAGTGTAACTTCTTATGTGAGTTCGAATTCTCGAGCGATTAATATTTATATTTATTTAGGAAAAAAAACAAACGAAGAAAGACAAGCCTCGGGTGGGGATCAAACTCACGACCTTATGATTATGAAACTTACCATAAGCGCTGCCTTCACTCATTGTCATTTGGACTCTCATTAGCCCAGTAAATAAGCAGGTTTCAGCTTACATTAATTGTGGGAAAATATTTTTTCTAGGATCGTTTGGTATGGTGTGTTTTTTTAATGAAAATGATGAGAGAAGGAGTTACACCAGAAAGGTGCAACCTCTAAAGGCCTGAGTTGGCCCCTCCATCGTGAAAAAGAAGAAGAAAGAATTTTATGGGCTGGGCGGGGGTCGAAGGTATCCGTGGATACGGGTCTTAAATAGCTGAAGGTTATAAGTCGCGGGAAAGATGGTGGCAGGGAGCGAGTTCCAGTCTCTGGAGGTCAAAGGGATAAAAGAGTTGGCGAAAGCGCTTGTTCGATTTTTATTCAATTTGACAGCGAAGGGGTGCTGAGCGTTCGAAAACCGCGTCTTTCTCGTAAAGAGGGCATTAGGGGGGATAATTGATTTCAGCTCGACTGAACGGACACCGTTATGGTTTATATTGGTTATGCCAAATCTAAATTTGCTACCTCGTCGATTAAAAAAATAGAAAATTGGTCCAGTAGTTCGATTTTTAATGGGGATTCAAAAAACAGCCCCCGAGATCACTTTTGAATATCCCAAAAACTCGCACTTTTTTCGATTTTTCCCATTTTGACCATGACGGAGCACGTTTTCGACAAAGTCCATTCTATACATTTTTAAACTAGATTAAATTTACTACAATTGAAACAAAGTTTTATCTTAATTGGATAATGGTAACCCGTGGCGCAATGAGGTTGAAGTTTTGAAAAAATGCAATTTTTTGAAAAAAATCGCAGTTTTCCTTCATAAAATGAAAACCACTTATCCTAGAAACTTGATTCCTATCTCATTCTCTAGGAGATTTTAATTACTTGAACGCTTACTAGGACCACTTTTTTGATAAAACTCTTAGATTTATAGATATTCTACATTTTCCGGACAGGATATGATCCAAATCCTCAAAAGCGTCATGGAAAATGCTGGATATCTATAAATCTAAGACTTTTATCAAAAGAGTGGTCCAGTAAACGTTCAAATCAACAAAATTTCCTACAGAATGAGATAAGAATCAAGTTTCTAGGATGAGTGATTTTCATTTTATGAAGGAAAAACTGCCATTTTTGCAAAAAATTGTAGTTTTCCAAACTGCAAAATACAGTGATAACTCGAGATACGAGTTTAATTCATTCCGTAACCTTGCTCGTATGTCAATTTGCTCGTATCTCAAAGCAATTTTCCCCATTGAAATTAATTGAAATGCCATTAATCCGTTCCAGCCCCAAAAATGCTACCCCCAATTGTTTTTGTTACGTGTTTTCGAATAAGAAAAATGTATTTATAAATGACAAATATTGTATAAAAATATAATAAAAGAGAATGTAAAGCAAAAAACAACTGGTTTTACAAAGTGTACATACATATATTATTTGTATTTTGGCCAACTTAAATGCTACTGTATGTTTATTGCTCAAAAGTACATATAATACCGTTTTTTTCACGATGTTTTGAAAGTGATATCGTCCAAGTGGTGGCCTTGCCGAGCAATGCACATATTGAGCCTTTCAAGGAAGTTTTCGGCCACTCTTCCTAGTACATCTTGCGAAATTCCACTGATGACGCCCTCATTCGCCTCCTTCAGAGCTTCAAGCATCCGTGGTCGAACTTTGTATACCTCAGCTTTGACGTATCCCCACAGGGTCAAAGTCAGCAGCGGGGGGTGGCATGGCCACATCTCTGCGTCGCCACAACGCTTTGCCCGTTTTTTAAAAAATCTCTCCACAACAAAGCGTTGCTCATCTGACCACGGCATGGTGTCTACTGAGAACGGTATTGCTCACCCAACCTAATGTCACCTGCTACGTCCCTCTATTCGGTCTGGGGGCACTTCAGTGATTTTTGGAACTAGGGACTGCATTATTTCACCAGTGGTTTTCAGCCTTCTCAAAATTCTGCTAAAACAGTTATATAATAAGCCGGCCAAATGCGATTCGGACATAACATGTTCCAAAAATATTTGAGATATCAAAATCGTTCTTATTTGCATAGTAGTTTATAGCTAAAAAATGAGGGTAAAATCTTACTTTTTTAAACGGTAGACGAGACAATTTTCCACCGCTAGGACAGAAGCCATGCGTTTCTGATTTTCGAATATTAAAGACACTTCACCAAAATGATCTCCGTCTTCTAATAAAACAATCTGAAATAATAGAGGTTGAGTCTTTAAGGACGTTCCCTAATAAATTTTCTTGCAATCCTTTTAAAACTTTGAATACACTTATTTATAACTGTCCTTTATACGTAGAAATTTTTTCAATAGTCCCTGCGGCACTAAATTTGTAAATATTGACCATTGAAATTTGCATATTTAGCACGCGAACCCTATCCTGATTGAAGTTAAACCGACTGTTTCATTAAATAACAATCGTAATTTTCTTGATATTATTTTGAAAAACTGAGAATCATTAACTGAAGATATAACAAATATTTTTCTGTTAAAATAATTGTATCAAGCGGTATTCGTTTTGTCTGAAAAAAGTTAGGAACTTTTGATGGTTTTCATTTTTTCTTTCATGGCATGGCAAGTGAAAGATGTCGACTTGGCAACGTCGCACTAAAATCACTCAATTTTTCCATATCTAAAAGACTTCTCTAGCTTGTGCATTTGAGATTTTTAGCTAATTCTCTCAACCTAACTATATTGTTCTCATCTGGAATTTCGCATTGAGCTGTTTCATCAAGCGTTTTTTTTTATTCTTTGTCTTTTAGTGTACGTAAGAATGCAATGTTGCCAGATCCGAGAAACGACGCAGTGAAAATATTTTTGGCTTTCTGCGCATGTGAGGGTAGGGGAAAGAGCGAATTGAATCTGAGCTATATTAGGGAACGTCCTTAAAAGTAGGAAACTTCAGAGTTCTTTTATCATGAATAGCAGATATGAGCGGATTAAAAACTTCTAGGTAGATTTCAAATAAATTGATTTTCTACAATTACTCTGCTTCATCTCAGATAGATAAGTTTGTTTACAAAAAATTGTAAAGAGTTGGAATTAGTGGTGTTTCACAAAATAAAAATTGAAATAAAGCTTAAGTTTAATGGATACTCTATGTAAATATTTCTGCTTTTTAGCCCATCATCAATAGTTTATAAAGACAAGTTTGTTTATAGTACAGTGTAGCTTTTTTGGCACTTGGGTTTGATTTCCGAGAGGGCGACGCCCCTTTTAAGTCAGGTAAACAAAAGTATCTATAACAACTGAGATTAAACATAAGACTTTGATTTTATATTTCTTTAAAGTACATATGTAGATAGGGTAAATTATAATTATAATCAAATAAATAAACAAATAAATATATAGGTCAACAGTTAGTGGAAATGAAAATCATAGCTTATGTAAAAAAAAATATTAATATTATTATTTAATATATTAAAATGAATTTTATTTGAAAGTTTAAGTGGATAAAATGGAAGGAATAAGAGATGGATACCTCCTTTCCGAGGGGCGTGAGAATTCGGACAGTGCCCTGGGCAATAAAGAACATGTCGCTTCCAACAAGGCCCGATTTAACAATTACATCATTGGCCAAGTAGATTTCGGTTATTAATTCCGAACACATCTGACAAAATTAAACATTATTTTAATTTTTTAATAACTAAGTAGCAGTGGGGCCATCCATAAATTACGTTACAGGAATTCATGATTTTTGGACCCCCTCCGTCCTTGGTGTGACTTCACATATTTTGCAATTTTAAATTTAGAAATTAATTATTAAATTAAAACAGTACTTCGAAAATTATTTCTATTTTTTTTTTTTTTATAATAATATTGATACAGGAAGAAGTTGCACCAAGAAGGTACAACCTCTGTAGTCCGTGGTGGACCCTTGTATCGTGAAGATAAAAAGAGATTTAGGGATTGGGTAGGAGTCGAAGGTATCTGTAGATGCTGGTCTTGAAAGATTGAAGGTTATAATATGCTGGAAAGACGGTCGGGGGAAGAGAGTTCCAATCTCTAGATGTCATAGGGATAAATGAATTGGCAAATGCGTTTGTTCGGTTAGTATCCAGTTTAAGCGCGTAGGGGTGTTGAATCTTAGAAAATCGTGTATTTCGCGCAAATGAAACCCTTGGTGGGATTATCGATTTTATTTCGTCAGAACAAAAGCCATGGTAATATCTATAAAAAAAGGAAAGGGCGGAGACAGATCTACGATGGGCAGGGAATCGAGAGTATCAGTTAATGTAGGATCTCCTATAAGTCTGATAGCCCGCCTCTGAATTGCAGCTAAGGTATTAGGAGAATGCTTGGAGACCCCTCTCCACAGATGAGAGTAATATTCAAGACAGGGCCGAATTTGAGCCTTGTATAATATAAGGAGTTGAGTGGGGGTGAAAAAGCGTTTGTTTCGGAAAAGAAAGCCAAGCTTACATGTGCTGCAGCTTTTGCTACTGAGATAATGTGGTCATTCCAAGAAAGGTTCTATATTTCTATTTAAAATCTTTAATTAAGAAATTATTAAAGAACTAAATTCCAACAACTCCACGATTATCAGGACCAGCAGTGAGAAATCTAAGCCGATTAACATCTCAGGAATTAGGCAAGGTGATTCACTCAGCTCGATGCTTTTCAATATAATCATGGATAAGATTATCGATCAAATACCGAAAGAACTTGGATACAAATGGGAGAAAGCCCTATTCCGATAGTGTGCTATGCAGACGACGCGGTCTTGATGGCAGAGAATGAAGAGGATCTCCAAGCCCTTCTGGACGCATTCAACACTAACTCTCTACGGCTCAACATGAAAATATCAACGACCAAGACAAAATCTATGGTCATTGCTAAGACTCCTCTCACATGGAACCTAGGAATAAACAACACCCCGATAGAACAACTCTCAGAAACCAATTACCTGGGAGTTGAAATATCAAGCAAGAGGAATGTGGGAGATGAAGTCAAGTCCCAAGTGGTCAAGGGTGCGAGAATTTCCGGATGCCTGTATAGCCTGATTTGGAAAAACAAATACCTATCTCCAGAAGGCAAAGTACGGATATACAAAACCTGCGTCCGTCCGGTAATTACTTATGGTGCCGAATCAAGAGCAGATACGACTCTCACGAAACAACTTCTCAGAACAACAGAGATGAGAATTCATAAGAACTATCCATGGCAAGACCATACGAGACGAAATCCTCAATGAAGACCTCAGGGAACAAAGCAAGATTCAAGACATAGCCGACTGGGTAGGCGTTCTAAGAAGGTGCTGGGCCGATCACGTTGAGAGGATGACTGAAAACCGTTTGCCGAAAATCGTTCGCGACAACCGTCCACAAGGAACAAGAAGCAGAGGAAGGCCAAAAAAAGATGGCATCAATCTTTTGTCACAGGCTAATTAATAAATTGGATGAACAGGCGCACGCGCCTATTAAGAAGAAGAAGAATTAAGAATAAATCAAGCATTTTAGAAATTTTACAAAACATAACAATTCAAACGAATGATACAAAATTTGATCATCTTGTCTCCATGGACATTTTAAAGTTTTTCGTTAGAGGTGAGTTTTAATACTTTAGATTTATACATGTGACGTCACGAAGCTTATTACTTGTCCCCTTGTCACACGATGCCACACTTTGTTGACCCCCCCTTAACGTGTGACGTAATTTGTGGTTGGCCCCAGTGCTGTAACGAGGGTTTGAAGCACCTAGGGCAAATATCTAATTTGCGCCTCCCCTTCGCCGTAACCCAATAATAACAAAAAAATAAGCTGACGTGTTCTGATGTGGCCATCCACTTGACTTTACCATACAACCTGGCCCCTCACTTATATTTAATATTTAATAAAATTATTTATAATCATGTAGGGGATTAGGGTTAGTTTTTGGATTTTTAGACTTCTGGGGGCCCACTGATGATGTATCCAAAATTTGGTTGAGTTTGCTCAAATGGCCTGGATTTTTAATTTTTAACCCCCACCCCCTTAACTTTGGGTCGATATGCACCAAAATCTAATCAGCTCTTAATCTCAATGGACCAAAACTACGTGTGAAATTTGGTTTCGATATTCACACTAGTTTTTGAGCTAGCTCGTCCACAAAAATTTGCTAACGCACAGACAACCAGACAGACTAACAGACATTTTGGCAAAACAGTTATTATCTCGAAAAATATAATTTTTTTGATGTTCACTTATTAGGGCTTTTTTTGTAGAGCAAAATGCCATGGTTTCGCTCAATGTTTTTAACCAAAATAGTTTCAGCCGTTTTTGAGATATTTCGAAAAAAAGAAGGAATAAAAACCACTTTTTCATACACGATTACAATACTTGACCATACCCTGTATGGTAAAGTAATTAAACATTTTATTGTAACAAGTTGAATTTTACTAAATCCAATATATTAAATACTATTAACTTCATCAAAATGAGTTGACTCTCAATGCCCTAACGAGGGTATTAAACGCAGGCGGCAAATACTAGTAACTTGTGCCCCCCAAGTCATTTTTCAATTTTTTTGAGAATCAGCCACATATATATTCTAGAATCTAGATATTTATGTTAAGCGAGCTTACCTTTTTCAAAATAACCTTGGGAAGGTCCGAAAATAAATAAGCGTTTTTGACTAAATTATAACATTTGGCAGCCATTATCTCTAACAGAATTTTTCCTAATAAATAAAAATATATAAATTAAATTTTATTTAATTAAATGTGTTGTTTTCTAAACCTTAGAGGAAACAACTTTTATTTTAGTTTTTTCACTTAAAAAATTACATTGATAAAGGGAGAAATTCTCCCGAAACGCCTGAATTATTAAACGTTTTGAAGAGTGTTTTTAAAAGATTTGTATTCATTTTTTTATACGTATAGAATTCTGTTAAGTCATACGCTAAATAAATAAATAGCTCTCCAAATGACAAAACGATCATTTTCTAAATTTTCCACTAAGAATTTTTCAAGCTAGATATAGTCCAAAATATAATGTTAATATTTATTATGCAGATACGAATGCTCCGCTGTGTCAGACTATAGAAATATAAACGTTTTTCCACTAGAACATACTTTCAACTTACTTCCGCTTTTATATCAAGTGTATTTAAGAATCCGAATCCAGACACACACAACAGACATTTTAATCTACTCTTATTAAACGAGCAAAAATTGTATATTTATTTGTATATATATTTATTTGTATATATATTTGTTTGTATATATATTTATTTGTTTATATATTTGTATCTTGGTTCTATTTTGAAAATGAATCTACCGATTTTGATGAAATTCACGAGTTAGGGGTTTTGGGGGTGACAATTCGATCTGTCACGGTTCATCTTCGACAAAATTGTTTTTGATGGGTTTTTTCGTAATCAAATTAATTATTCTCAGGTAGACAAATCCCATTCTTAGGGTTTTAAAAAAAGGTTTCCCTTTTCCTTTTGTGCTCAGGCAGACAATGGGGTCGGGTAAATCCTTTATTCTCAAAGGCCTTGAAGAAGTATTGTGATTGTGGTTTAAAACATATTTTGTTCAACCTAAACGTTAGAAATATTAATAAACGTTTTATAATTGTTTTTATAAAGAATTTTATTTATTTAATAGAATAAAAAATAATCAAGAATTTATTTAAAAATATATTTCGCATAAGCAGGTCTCAATTTTCTGAAAAAACAACACATTTTGATAGGTTTTATTTATTAACAATTGGATGAATAAAAATGAATCATATGGTTGAATCAAAACAGGTGTAGGAGGTGGGGTGCAGTGGTGGGGGATCCGGGGGTAGGGCGAGGTTTCGGGGGTGGGGTCAAGCGGGGTGGGGGGGGGGTACAGTGGGCGAATACTATATATATTTGTATTTTTTTTAATTTGAAAACGGCTCTCAAATAAAAATCGACCTTTTTATCAGAATTTTTAAATTAAAAATAATATTAAAATAAAGGTTTTAACTGAAGGAAGAAGTTTCCGAGCATCGCTCGGTGCCTCCAGGTACTAAAACATTAATAGCATAAAAAAATTCGATCCAGGCCAGTCGCTATAGATTATGTCGACATCAGGCAAAAATTTTAATGCTGCCCCCATGCTAAATTATTAAAAAATAATATACCGTTAGATACTTATAAACAGTTCAGAATTTATTTAAAAATATTTTATAACAAAATAAATAAATTATAATAAAATAAACTGCAAAAACACATTCATGAAATTCCTACTCAAACGTTTGAATTTTTTTAGGGGGGGGGGGGGGGTGCCATAAATTTAAAAATTTTGTCATCCTCCACATGCTATTGTTGTTGGTTGTCTAGTCTTATAGCGACGGTCCTGTTTCGAACTAATCCTAGAAATAGAGTTATTATATTAAGGCGGCTTCACACGTGACATTTTCTCCTACTTGTTCCTTACTAGTTCGGCTAACTGTAAATTTGAAGGCATGGAGGGGGTCGAAATGACGTCACTCCGGACTGTCTTACTAGCATGCTTGCTTGATTCAAAAGATAGGGCATGTTCTAAAAAAAGTTTAGCTACTTGAAAGTGGAAGTGGCCAGCCAATCGGAACGCATTATTTTATCACGTGGGTGACACGCGCATTGGCACAATGAATAAAGAGAATATCCCTTCTAAATTCGTCTGGGATTGATAATTTCTTCAATAATATTATTGTCAGCCATTTTCGTTTGCATCTGAGCTGAAACTGAAAAATGATAGTCCGGCTGTTTGCACTGACACATGCGCGCGCAACCTAGCCGGCTAACTTGAAAATTTTCTGAAAAAGCTCCGTGTGAACCCAACTGGCAAAAAATCAGCCTGACTGAACTAACTTCAAATCGCAAGTAGCTCGAACAAGTAAGGAACAAGCAAGAAAAAATGTCTCGTGTGAACCAGGCTTTAGATACTTGGAAATATTTCCTTAATTTTCTCTTCATTAATGAATCTTCCTTTTCTCATGTAATAATGGAAATAGTTGATAATCCGTTTTTGAATATGCGGCAAGACCAATTTGTTGCGCATAAATTCCCAAACATATGTTAAGAATTTTTCGTTTTTATCATTTAAAGAGACTTTTAAAAGGTCTAATTGAACGACGCTGAGAGTGAACCATAAATAAGCGACGGCCCGGTTAAACAGCGAGACAATCAATTCATTCGCATTTTCAATATGGACAGTCTCACCCGAAAGAGTTAATTTCAGAGCCCTCCAGAATCCAATCCTACAATCAAACAAGTATATTTATTATCAAGTCGCTGATTGACCCGGCGCTAAATTTTTGCCTTAATTTTTGTTCTGGTCTTGGAAATACAGTAGCGCGTCGATAATCCGGATTAATTATGACCGGACCCTGTCCGGATTATCAAAATATCCGGATTTTCGAAAATAACCAAAAAAGGTCGTTTGCGTTCATATCAAAAAGAAAATTTGCTAAAACCGTTAATAATTTACTTTAATGGTTAAATAATTGCAGCAGATAAATAAAACCATTAATTAATGTATTTTAATGAAAGAATAGATATGTAAGGTCAGGTGGGGTAACTGGGGCAGGGGCAACTGGGCCAGGGGTCCTGTAACCCCAGAGCTGTTTAATTTTACCGCATTTTTTAGCGCAATTCACTTTTTCATATTGGTGGGAAATTTTCAGTGTTCCTGAATTAGAGATATTTCTTTAAGTTTATTTTATACTTAAGTACTTAGTTAAGTTAATTACTTATTTACCTAGTTATGTGCTTACTTCTTACCTAGTTGCCTTACCCAGTTCCTTGAAAATATTGAGACTTGAGTAAGTATTAAATTAAGGCTTTCTTAAGCATAAGGAACTTATTTAACTTTATTTCAATGGGTAAAATGAAAATATTTTGTTTAGTTGTTTGATTTATGATACTTTTTTTGTATTTTCTGTAATAAAAATCGATTTGAAAAATTATACTTACCGTTTAAACTTAGAATTAAAAAAATAGAGGTCTTGGTGCAACTGGGCCAGCCTAGTCAGGGCCCAATTACCCCGAATCGCTTACAAATTCTTTGATTATTTTTAATCCATATACAAATGAGACTAATTCTACCTACGGCCAGGGCCTTGAGGGATAGGGGAACATGTCCAACTGCTCAAAAGATGTTAAAAATTAAAAAAAACAGCAAATAGGCTGGGCTGGTCCAATTACCCCACAACGCGTTTAACTGGGCCAACCGCAAACTTAAGATAATTCCAAAATTTTGAATAATCAAAAGTTGAAAGTATCATGATTATTTGAAGAAAATTTCATCTTTCAATTAATATAGTCCCGAGATCTATAAATTGTGAGGAAGCTTAGTTATAGCCAAAAATATGGAGTACTATCCTTGGGAAAACAAAAGAAGCTGGCCCAGTTACCCCACCTGACCTTACATACTACAGAATACTGTACAGTTTATACATTGTCAGAGCTCTTAAAAAAATCTGTTTTCGCCCAGCCTGTCGCATCAACGTTTTTGTTTGAGAAATATGTATGTATGTATTCACTTCTTTTTTCACCGAAATTGAATCCGGATTATCGACGGTCCTGATTATCGACGCTCTACTGTATAATCATTTTAATTTCTTTGGAAAAACCCTCCTAAATTTTAGATTCTTTGCAATTTTCAAATAAAGTACACCTCACAACTTCTTGATTTCTCTAGGCTTTTTTTTTCTTAAATTTCAGCTCATTAAAAAATATAAAATCTTTTGGTAGGCCGATTAGGGCCATGAATACCCCATAGCAGGTGTCAGCAACCTTTTTTGGCTGCGAGTCAAAATCAAGCAAAATGTTACAATTAAAATTACTTTTCGGGTCAGAGGGTATTTGTCATTTCAAAATCTTAACATAAATTGAGTGGATATTGATGAGGCAGTCCAAAAAAAGAAGAAGATAATTTATACTATCTTTTTATTCATAAACCGACGTTTCGGAGGCTATTCCCTCCTTCTTCAGGGTTTTGAAAAGTCAGTGAAGGAAATCCAATGTGACATTCCCCTCTGTCTCCTCTTTCAGAGGCAGTAACAATAATATATCGTATTTCATTCTCAGTAGACATTATAATGTAGGGGAATGTCGCATTGGATTTCATTCACCCAGGTAGCACAAGAGATTCTAAGAATATCCACCAAATATATTAAAAGTACATATATATTCCAATTATCCTCAGGAGATTCTTAGAATATTTGCACCTTAATAATTCTTGGACGAATCTTCCGGAAATATGCTTTGATGGATAATCTAAGAATGTTCAACTAAGAATATTCTAGTAAATTGAATTAAATGTCCTACAGGAATATTTTAGTTCTAAGAAAATTCCCAGAATATCTACGAAGATTGAAAGTTTATTCACAGGATATTTCTATGTCCAGAAAATATATTATCAGTATATTTATAGATTATTCTAGTGCTACCTGGGCACTGACTTTTCAAAACCCAGAAGAACGCAAATTCAACATTTCTCAAATACTCTCATTACAATCTATAAGTGAACAAATATTCAAAAGAATACTTCATTTCTAATCATTTGTCTACTCCATTATGTTCTTCCCTTAAATCATATGGAATTACTCCTGCTTTGTATAATAACAATCATTTAGGCTCTCGATTAATTAATAATAAAATAGACAAAGTTGATAAATTAGACAAAGCAGGAGTATATAAATTGACTTGTGATGATTGTGATGTATTTTACATTGGTCAGACTGGTCGCTCCTTCAGAAAACGCTACTCTGAACATATTGGTGCTCTTAAACGCCTTGACCGATCAGATGGCATCAATTTAGATTCAACTTCTGCTTTCGCCATTCATTTACATTCCTCTACTCATTTGGCCTCTATTAATAATCCTATTCCTATTCATTTTGAAAGAAAAGGCCTTAGGTTAGATCTTTTGGAGTCCACAGAAATTAAAAGAGCCCTTTCAAATAATAGTAACATCCTTAATAACCATTTAGAAGTTAATAAAAATACCATTATAGATTATATTTTATAATTTAAATAACCCGAAAAATATTATTTCCCATTCTCAAAATTTCTATTTTAATATTTTACTATTGTTTCTTTCAAGTTCTTAACCCCCCCCCCTCCCTTACCTTATTCTACTTCTTCCTCCCTTTATTTCTAAGCCCAGGGATAATTCTAAGCCCTTAGTTAAACTCCTTTGTTCATTTGTCTATTAATACAATAACCAATACTGCATTCTTTCCCCCAACCATGTACGTTCCTCCCAATTGAACTTCACTTATACATTTGTTTCCAATTTTATATTTAGTTTTCTTTTGTAACTCCTGATGATGGGCTCATAACCCGAAATATATATCGAGATAAAAAACTCAAAACATATATTTGTTTTATTTGTGAAACCCACCTAGAAAAATATATTTTTACTTATTATCTATTAAAATGTTTCACCTAGAACCGACACCAAATTCTTTAATGATTATATCTGAAAAGTTTTCGATAGGAGCAGTCTAAAAAGGGGGTAGAGCCCCTTCTAAATCTACCTCTTCTACGGCCTGCCGCAGGGATTTTTTTATTTGCGAAGTCATTAAATAAATATATGTATGTATAAATGCTAACACAATTATTCCAAAGTGGAAGATTAAGGGTGAATTTTTTCCAGAACTCAAGTGGGTCACTTGGTGACTCGAGGGTCATAGTTTGCAGACGCCTGCCCCATAGTATACATATGTGTTTCTTACAAATAAAGCTTAAAATTTGGAGAGTCCGAGACGTCCACATTTTTCATCCAGGTCGATTGTATATTGATCATTATCCTTTCATATCTGCCGAGTCCAGTAATCAAATGAAAACAGGAGAACAGGTGATGGGCGAGCATAAACCAAATGAGCAATCGCATGAAACGTTTCGCATTCCCATTCAGGCCAATCGTCTTAAATTGAACGATCTATGTTAATTGAATAGTATATATTTAAAGATTAACTAAAAATGGGCTAGAATGAAGCCTCCCCCTGAAACTTACATATTCTGGTGTATTTGAGGACAATGAATATGAATATGCAGAGTAGTTTGTTATAGGAGTAAGCACTAATACATCATACCAGTATAGTCTCTACCAAATAAAATTATATATGTATAGACGCATATTTATTCATTTATATATATGATTGAATGATTGAATGTTTATTTGAATCAAGGAGAGGGCATCCTCATTGATTTTCTCTTAAAAATCAACTGGTGTGTTCACCACACGACTTCAAATTTTCACTTATTTGAAATCATCGACTCTCCTAATTTACACTCCCTTCCTTTATATCAATCGGTTTATACACCACTAATAATTCATAACACTTGATAAGTACACCGATTTTAAAAAAATCGTTAGTACCGTTTTTGAGAAAAAAAAACAAACGAAAAATCGTTCATTTAAATGTCCACTTCCAATATTCTAATTTCAACCAAAAGCTTGCTGTATTCCTTCTAGACTATATCGAGCTTAAGTTTCGAATTTCGTAGCTCTGAGATTTATGGTTGCGAAACGCAGCGGGACCTACGTACATACGCACTGACCAATGGATTTTTGGCCTCTGGGGACCACAATATCCAGTTTTCTGTCCTAAATCCGGATTCCAACTATTAAGGGCATTGATTCCTTCCACCTAGAAGTTACAAAATCAAATTAACTTTTTTCATTTCTGAGATACAAGCTCTCAAATATTCAGGACCCCGGCAGGCGATCGCAATACTTCATATTACTATATTCTATAGAATACAAATGTGAAAGTAATAACTCTATTGGCTTCAAAAAGTCCAACAAATCCGTATTCAGTGCTCTCAAATACACCAAAATATAATTCTAAAATTTATTAGTGTTAGGGGGTGTTAAACTGCACTCTTACAAAAAAATATTAATTTTTTACATTAGCAAATTCTGAGAAGTAATATATAAGTTTGGGCAATTTTGCAAAGTACATAAATATTAGCAACGAGTGATAGACAGGAATCGATTGATGAAATCCGTTGTGAAATAGTAAATCCAATATAGAGCTTAATGGTAACAAACTTATCAGATCTGGAAAAAAGTATCTTGACTTCAGATATAGCCTGAAAAATTAAAATTAATATTAAAAAAAAACAATACAAATCACGCCATTTATTTATTCATATATCGATAATAATAATAAATAATCTGATCAAAAACATAAATGTGAAAAAGGGGCCAAGTTCGGTACAAACGACTTCGTCGACAAAAGGGTTGAGATCTAAACGGGTACCAAGTTCCATAGCAGTTGCTTAAATCATTGCTATAGGGATGTACAACGTTCTTCAATTGATTTAAAAGAAAATTTGTTACGTTCTTTGGTATTAAATTTATAACTCAGCAAGTTATAATAGTCAATAATTTTCGTTTAACGTGATGATATTTAATACAAGTTTAAAATTTATGCTTTGCTAGTTGTTCTACTAGTATTTTAAACTACAAACAATTTACTTGAATATAAAACTTGCCAAGCTATAAATTTAATATCAAAGAACGAAACAAATTTTCTTTTAAATCAATTGATGAACGTTGTTCATTCCTATAGCTATGATTTAAGCAACTGCTATGGAACTTGGTATGCCTGTTTAGATCTCAACTCTTTTGTCGGCGAAGCCGTTTGTACCGAACTTGGCCCCTTTTCACATTTATATTTTTGGTCAGATATATCTTATTGAAAAGTTTTATTCCTTTAATATATCTAAATAGTAATTACATTTAAACATTTATATTAATTTTTTTGCAACGAAATTTTCTCTGGAGAGAGACGGATTGGTAGAAATTTTAATTGAATGTAATGGAAGAAAAGGAGGAAAAAAAATTTCTATGCCTTTGTTAAAAAAGAAGAAAGTTTTTGAACACTACTGTGGAGAGAAGAAGGAAACATTTTATTTGTTTCATTCATTGAACCTTTGAAACCCTGAAGAAAGAAGGAAAAAATCTTCCGAAACGTCGGTTTGGAAAGGAAAGGAGGAAGGATTCCAATAAATTACCCCTTATTTGATATGTGTTAATTTTTTCTTTCCTCACTACCCCTGGGCTGCCTTCCATTACATTCAATTAAAATTTATATTAATAATTATTAAAAATTTCTCATAAAATATCTGTTAAAACCCGGTCGGTTTTTCATAAATTTCACCCCTTCATTTCGGGCCCCGAAGAAGGGAGATTTTCGGTTTTTCAATTTTCTCCTTTATTAATGTACCAAACTTTACCAGTATGCCAAATTTCAGCATTCTAGCTTGATTGTATTTTCACTATATGTTAATTAAGCCTATATTAAATTTCACCCCTTCATTTTAGGTCCTGAAAAAGGGAAAGTTTCACTTTTTCGATTTTTTCCTTTAATTGTAGCCCAAACTCTACCAGTATGCCAAATTTCAGCATTCTAGGATCAGCGGAAGTACTTTAGGTTTTTGATATGTCAGTCAGTGAGTGAGTCAGTGTTAAAAATGGCACTTTTCAGACCTTAATATCTCAAGAACTATAATAGGTTTATTTATGAAATTTGGGATTCTAGGTGTTCAAGTGGGCCTTATTAGACATGCGAAATTTCAAGTATGTAGGTCTAATAGTTTTGAGTTATGGGGGGATCTAAAGTAGCTCGAAATAGTTCGTGTAAATCTGTGTCTACATAAATAATAGTAGATTCACTTTGTCAAACCTGATTTTGTTTGATCAATTCAACAAAGAATCTCATGCTACTAAAGAGCATTTGTGCCTGTGTCTCTACCTATCTATATCTATATAATATGTCCAACAGCCCGACTCCTCAGGCTTGTCTGTATGTCCATGCCCCCAGAAATAATCAAATAACTCCTAAATTGTTTATTCTACGTCAAATTCCATTATAAGCAAAAGTTGTAGAGGATGTAAATTTTGACATTTTTGTTTAAAGAAATAACCGCCCAACATAGAGGGGGGGGGGTCAAAAATGAAAATTCTAACCTTTGGGACCAAAATCAACCAATTTTGTATACATAATCTGTGGACTTCTAGAGAGCTAGCCGGAATCGGAGGATGTTTGGTGTGGTGGAGAGTGACCAAATGCGGGAGAGGGGTTCCGGTTTTGGAGGTCGAAGGGGGCGTCGTAGCTAGTTTAGAAATAAATGGATTTTTGAATTTGTTTTCACCAACCATATTTAAAAGTGCATAGAATTGTTTTTTGCGCATCCTATAATAAATCAAAAATGGTTCCTCGTCTCCTTAATAGCTGGGGCATCAGATTTTGAAACTCCCCATAAATAATTTTCTAATTAATATATTAAAGAATAATTAACATATTAAAGAGAATTGTTTTTGATAGCTCTTTTAAACAAGATATACTAGGCAGATCAAAAAGTCTGGAATAAGTGAAACAAGAATACATTTGTTTGGCCAAATTCGGTTTTATTTTTCAACATACATTCCTTTTAAGTCAATAGAGCGAGTCCTACGTTTTTCTAACTTTTTTATCCCGTCCGAAAAGTAATCCTTCGGAAGCTCTTCAAAATAGGCCTCAGTTTCAGCTATTTGAGTGAAATCGCTTACCGGTGAGCCATCTCTTCAGGTTTGAAAACAGTTAAAAGTCGTTGGGGGCCAGTTCTGGATGAGGAACCAGTTCAAATTCGATTTCGTGCAATTTTGCTTACGCAACTAACGATGAGAGGCGACTGTGGGTCAGTGGATAGAGTGTTGGGTCGCTGACTCGAAGATCGCTGGTTCGAGACCGAGTCTCGGCAGATAGATATTTTCAGTCGCCTCCTCTTGGAAAGTAATGGCAACCTACCAAGAGTATAATTGCCTAGTAACCTCTCCAAATTAGCCGTTCGGAACCGGCGTTAAAAAGTAGGTCCCATATATCTGTGTAAAACAACTAAACACACTCAGCACAGGTATATGTGGAGAGGAGCCGACACCCGTTTCGGGTATGGCACTCGAAGAAGAACTAACGATGAATGATGCAGCTGCATTGTCGTGATGATAGAGGATTTTTTTCTTCTTCAAACGCGGCCGTTTTTCTGTGATTTCAATTTTCAAACGATCCAATAATGATGAATAATATTCGCCAGTTATGGTTTTACCTTTTTCAAGATAGTCAATGAATATTATTTCACGCGCATCCTAAAATACGGAGGCCATAACCTTTCCGGTCCATTTCTGAGTTTTTGGACGCTTCGGAGCACTTTCACCCGGAGAAACCCATTGTTTTGACTGGTAGTGTGTAGAAATGGATCCATGTTTCATCCATGGTTATGAATCGACCCAAAAACTCCTTTGAATTTCGCTTAAACATGGGCAAATTCTGCTGGGAAGTCGTAACACGAATTCGTTTTTGCTCAACTGAGAGCAAATGCGGCACCCATCGCGCGCAGAGCTTTTTCATACCCAAAATATCATGTATGATATTGAACACACTGCCATACGACATCTTTATGGTCTCAGCTAGCTCCCTAAATTTCACTTTGGGGTCGTTCAACATAATATCATGGATTTTTTGGGCGTTTTCTGGTGTTTGACCTCTTTTTGGGATCCAGATCGATCAGCATCACTTGTGCTTGTTCGGCCGCAATGAAAGTAAGAAAACCACTTTTAAATCATCTTCATCGACGGTGCAGAGTACGGATAATACTTATCTAGCTTGGTTTGGTCTCGGTTATCGTTTTCTGGCGTAAATAATAGTGTTTAATAAGAACACGAAACTCAGATTTTTTCATTTAAAAAAAAACACGGAGGTTGGTTGCTTCTCACTGCTGTAACTTGTAAATGCGAAAACATGAATGGCTGAAATTTTGACAGACGTCTAATGAAGAATGAAGTTAGTTATGAATGATTCACATTGGTACATACTAGCCCCATTTCATAGGATTATTCCAGACTTTTTGATCTGCCTGGTATATATCCCCGTAACTCGATCGGCCACTATTTATGGGCACCCATATTCTGCTTGAGTGGTGGAGCTGCTATTACCCCAATGTACTCTTCATCCTCATCTAAATCATCCAAAAGTCTCCTATCCATTCCGCAACGATGTATTCTTTGTGGGAACCAAAGAACAGCTGATGTGTTAACAAGTCAGTGTAGTGTGAATGAAGATTATGACCCTGTAAGAGTATTGAGTAAAAAAGTCAATTTGATTTTGTATTTAATTCAAATATATGAGGGCGATGGGCACAGGTGTATGGTAAAGTCATGAATGGCCACGTCACATATTTTCAAACTGTTTTCCGAAATTCTGTAATCACTGGAAAAGATGAGATAACTTGAACTTACATGAAAATTTGTCGTGGAGTATTTTCGATCATTTTTTTTTCAAAAATTTGGAATCCTGCACAGCATGTAATAATAAAATCAACCAATAAAAAAACATTAAATAAGTTCAATATGATCGACCAATACGGTGGGTAAACAATAAACATTTCCGTAAAAGGGGCGAATATCATCATTAAGAATATAAAAAGAAATGCCACAAAATTATAAACGAATCTGAAAAAAAATTAAAAATTATTTTGATATTGATGCGATGCCTGAAATTAATAATTTATTTAAACTGTATGGCATGGCTCCCGGTTTGCTGTTACGGGCACTCGTGTTCAATTCCCGAGGGGGTAAAAAACAACCCATCTCACATAATTAAAAATAATCCATTCCATCGGATCTAATAGATGACAATCTCTAATGATTTTCTAAGAATTATTCTATACCCGATCCCCAAGAGCAGATTCAAATATAGGAGTCATCATTTAATGTAAGAAGCAGTGGCGCAACCACGGGGGCGGAACTAAGGAGGCTGAACCCCCCCCCCCTCAAGACAAGGAGAAAAATGAAAAATTAACAAATGAAAATGAAAAAAATATTTGATAAATGTTATAGCCCAGGCAAATTAGACTTCTGCTGGCCAATAAATAAGCACAAGCTGGAGATAACTTTAATCAACGTTAGGCATTCCAAATAAGAGTCATATGAGTTTGCGACGGTTTCTGGCTGGTGATAAATTTTTGAGGGCCTAAAAACCACGAAAATTTTGGACTTTTATCAAATTTTAGCTTATAACTCGAAAACCATGCTCCCTAAAGAAAATTTTACTCTTAGCAAAATGAAAGAGCATAAAATTTCACGTCTAATAAGGTACTTAAATGTTAAAATTGGTTGAGCCGTTTAGCCACAATCGATCGCCAAAAATAGGCAATTTTTACAAAATTGGCAGAAAAGTGAATTATTCTCATTATGTGATCACAAGAAACCACTTTTCGAATTTTGGTGCTGACCCCCATAATAGTTGCCATTTGGCAAAAAATTGAGATTGACAAAGTTTCATCTTAATTGGACAACGGTAACCCTTGCCGCAATGAGGTCGGATCATGTCTTATTTTGGAAAATGCTGGACATCTTCAAATCTAAAAGTTTTAACAAAAAAGTGGCTCAAGTAAAACTTCAAGACAACAAAATTTCTTAGAAAATGAGACCAGAATCAAGTTTCTAGGATGAATGGTTTTCATTTTATGAATGATTTTTTGCAGTTTTTCAAAAACATCAACCTCATTAGGGCACGGGTTACCGTTGTCCAATTACGATGAAACTTTTCCAATCTCATTTTTTAGCCAATTGGCAACTATTATGGGCATCAGCACCGCAAAAATTTGAAGAGTGGTTTCTTGTAACCACCTAATGAGCATAATTCACTTTTCCACCAAGTTGGTAAAAATTGCCTATCTTTGACGATCAATTGTGGCTAAACAGCTGAACCGATTTTAACGTTTAAGTATCTTATTCGATGCGAAATCTTGTGTTTTTTATTTTCATAAGAATGAAATTTTCTTTTGGAAGCATGGTTTTCGAATTATAAGCGAAAATCTTAATAAAATCCAAAATTTTCGTAGATTTGGGGCCTTCAAAAATTTAGCACCCGCCAGAAACCGTCTCAAACTCATATAACTCTTAATTGGAATGCCTAATGTCGATTAAAATTATTTCCAGCGTGTGCATATTAATTGGCCAGCGCAGCCTTTTTACGGTCTAATTTGTCTGGGGTATTAATCAATATTTTAAATATAAATTAAGACAAACAAAAGAATTTTATTTCCATATATATTAACTTACATAACTTTGCTATAAGGACTCAAAATATACCAATGTTTTCTTTTCATATGGTCCCGATATTCATCTAAAAAGCCGGCGGTTCCCTGTGATAAATAAAATCTTATATTATTAAATGAGCAATTCTTGTATATATACTAATATAACGATTTCGCTAAAATTTTGTGTACTTATCAAATATCATGAGTTATTAGTTGTGTCAAATTTTTAATCCGATTGAAACAAAAGAAGGGGGTGTAAATTAGTCATGTCGCAAAATAAATATTTTTATCGTTCATATTTCGTCTTCGGTAAGTCGCAGAGTTTTGAAATTTGAAACTTAAAGTATCTAGAGACTACAAGAAGTACCGGAAGTTGATGTTTACATATGTAAGAACGTACCCCCCCTGCGTTTCGAAACCATAAATTTCAGAGCTACGAAACTCGAAACTTAAGCTCGATATAGGCTAGAAGGGGTACAGTAAGCTTTTGCTTGGAATCAGAACACCGGAAGTTGACATTTACATGAAAGATTTTTCCTTTTTTTTCTCAAAAACGTCACTAATGATTTTAAGCTATTGCATAGCTTTTATCGCGGGCTTTGAGCGCGGCGACCGAATCGAGAAATTCCGTAACGAAAATAACCTAACAATCCCCTCCAAGCGGCCAGCCGAAAGCCAGCGGAGTCGCCCGACTCTTGGCGGAGAGGCGGCTCGAGCGGGGGAGATGTCCCTCCCCGCCGCCGCCCACCACTCCTACACGAGACTCGAGCGACTCGACTGACAGCCGACCGGCGGATTTAAGAGGTGGGGAGGGGGCTTTCAAAGGATCTCATTATGGAGGGGATTTTGAAATTAAAGGGGGGGTTTCTTTTACAAAATTATAATTTATTAATTATCTTATTTTTTTACAATACATTTAAATTATAAAATACAATTAAACTATAATAGTAAATAATATAAATGAATAATAAATAATTTTCTGGAGACGAACAGTGGACAGCCGGTACATCTTTAAAAGAAAAAAATATATTTTAAATTGCATTTTAAAGTAAAAAACGCGGAATATAGAATATTTTTTTTTTATTAACATTTATTTTAAATTTTTTTCAGACGGACATGAGACAACACCGTGGGATTATTATTATTATTTGTATTTCCCATGCATTATGCTATTCAAATAAATAGGATTAAACAAAAATAATTATTAAGCTATTGCATAGCTTTTATCGCGGGCTTTGAGCGCGGCGACCGAATCAAGAAATTCCGTAACGAAAATAAACCTAACACCCCCTACTCCGACCGGCACAGCGGTGCGGCGTTGAAAGCCGTGCATCGTCTAACGTCGTTTCAGTTCGGCAGACTTCGGCACGGTGTTTGTGTGCGTGCGACTAGACGTATGCGTGTAGACTGTACGAAGCTCGCACGGATCGAGACGAGCTGTTCCGAAATCGCACGAATACGTAAGCAGCTGTTTGTGAAAAAATATTGCATAAATATTATAATTGCATAAGTTGATAAAAAATGCTATGCAATAGCTTTACCGCGGCAGTCCCCGAGTGCCACATATCTATTTTTTTAAATTGGTATACTTATCAAGCGTCATGAATTATTAGTCGTGTATAGATTTTAATATAATTGAAATAAAGGAAGAGGGTGTAAATTAGGAGTGTCGCTTTAATCATTCATATATCGTCTTCGGCCTTGAAAATTGAAACTTAAGCTATTTAGAGGCAACAAATTACCGAGCATCGCTCGGTACTCTAGTCACTAATAATAATAATAATAATAAAATTCTTATTCATAGAAATGAAACATACCTTATAGAAAATTGCCCAATGGCTGTTCCATTTACAAATGGCAGCCGCATGTATATAGAACAATTTAAATTTATTCATTTTCGGTAACGTTTCCGAATAATATTTAAAGATACTAGATCTAGGTAATGTACAGGCATGTTCCATTTTCAATTCTTCCTTCATGATTAATTATACATATATATATTTTTTTTAATAATAATAATAATAAAGGCTTTTTAATTAGATATTTTTAAAATAAGTAAAAATGTTAATAATATACAACAAAACTCTGCATATTGGATAGATATTTATTATTGAAATCCTGCATAATCCAGCTCATGAGAAATAGACCAGTCAAATTGTGCTCAAATGGGCCCCTATGGGGAAAGTTTTGGAGTAGTTCTGGTTTTTTGCATATATATGTTTTTTGGGGCGCTGAATCCAAATATGAGGTTTCCCATCAAAATTTCGTGACACAACATTGTAGAAAATGCAAAAAAAAGGTGAAAATTTTCATTTTTTGGGGTTTTTTGCTTATAACCCGAAAATTATCAACTTTTCGTAAATAACCTTCCTATTCAAAATGAAAGTTCATAAAATTTCCTACATATTTTATCATTTAGGTTTTTTTCTCCGACTAACCGTTTGGGCTCAAGCGCAAAATCCATCGGCTTCGGCAGCCTTCCGGATCAGCCCAAAACTCTCACTTTTTTCGATATTTTCCCATTTTGACCATGAAGGAGCACGTTTTCGACAAAAACCATTCTATACATTTTTAAACTAGATTAAATTTACTACAATTCAAACAAAGTTTCATCTTAATTGGATAATGATAACCCGTGCCGCAATGAGGTTGAAGTTTTGAAAAACTGCAATTTCTTGCAAAAAATCGTTGTTTTTCCTTCATAAAATGAAAACCACTCATTCTAGAAAATTGATTTCTGTCTCATTCTCTAGGAAATTCTATTGAATTGAACATTTACTTGGACCACTTTTTGATAAAAGTCTTAGAATTATAGATATCTAGCATTTTCTATGACAGGATATGATCCGAACCCTCAGAAGTGTCATGGAAAATGCTGGATATCTATAAATCTAAGAGTTTTATCAAAAAAGTGGTTCAAATAAACGTTCAAGTCAATAAAATTTTCTAAAGAATGAGATAGAAATAAAGTTTCTAGGATGAGTGGTTTTTATTTTTATGAAGGAAAAACTGCGATTTTTTAAAAAAATAGATCATTTCATGTCAAATAATACCCAAAAAACATATTCAGCAAAAATCAGAATTACCCCAAAACTTGCCTGATAAAAACACTATTTGACTGGACTAAAATTTAAAATTTGATTGAGCATTTCATTATTCGATATTTTTTTCATAATTTATTTTTTTCAAAAACACGTCTTAAATGTCATTATCTTAAGGTACACGTTTATTGGTATCTTTATTATTTTATATGGACTATTACACAAATAGAATATATAGTGAAATTTTTTTTAACCCTGGGCCACTACCCGGTGTGTACAGCTGTACCCCATACTTGCTCGAAACTTTTCTGTTATTTTTCAACAAATGGCAGCATAAAATTGTGCCGCCTGCTAATCTCGTATATGCACAGATGCACACGTCAGTTGATTTGTTACTGTCGTTTCAGTGACACGTATTTTTGTTTGATATAAAATCTCTGTTTGGGGTACAGGTGTGTCCCTGGGTAGTATAAGTGTGACATTTTTGTTAAGGGAAAATGATCTAGGTTCTTGGTGAAACATATTTTAATATATATTCTATTTGTGTGAATGTACTAATTAAAATCCTCAAAGTGTAGTCTGAATTTGATCTTGATTTATGAGCCCTGGAGCGAGGATTCCATCAACGACTGGACTCGCCTAGCTCTTACGCAGCTTTCATTCTTCTACGCTATATCGGTTGCCTAAATACAGGCGTACCAACCTCATAAATCAAGTTCAAATTCAGACTATATTTTGAGGATTTTAATTAGTACAGTTATTTATTTATATTTTATAATTCAATATTTTTCTTATACGTCGAAAAAAAAATGAATTAACAAAAAAGCTCTATATGAAAAAAAAATTCAAATTAAAGTTCGATTTCGGACAAGAGCTACAATGTTGAATTATTTTTTCCACTCGTGATTGTAATAAATAAAAGAATTGACTATTGGCTGATAAAATGAAATGAAAAAAGATTTATATTTTGGGTAAATTACTTTACTTTATGTACATTGAGAGAAATTTAATTGGAAATCAGTATATTTGTAATTAAAATATAATTTTAAATTAAATAAGGTCAGATGGGGTAACTGGGCCAGCTTTTTTTGTTTTTCCAAGGATAGTACTCCATATTTTTGGCTATAACTAAGCTTCCTCACAATTTATAGATCTCGTGACTATATTAATTGAAAGATGAAATTTTCTTCAAATAATCATGATACTTTCAACTTTTGATTTTTCAAAATTTTGGAATTATCTTAAGTTGAATGTAAAGTTTTGCGGTTGGCCCAGTTAAACGCGTTGTGGGGTAATTGGACCAGCCCAGCCTATTTGCTGTTTTTTTAATTTTTAACATCTTTTGAGCAGTTGGACATGTTCCACTATCCCTCAAGGCCCTGGACGTAGGTAGAATTAGTCTCATTTGTATATGGATTAAAAATAATCAAAGATGTAAGCGATTCGGGGTAATTGAGCCCTGTCTAGGCTGGCCCAGTTGCACCAAGACCTCTATTTTTTATTCTAAGTTTAAACGCCAAGTATAATTTTTCAAATCGATTTTTATTACAGAAAATACAAAAAAAGTATCATAAATCAAACAACTAAACAAAATATTTTCATTTTACCCATTGAAATAAAGTTAAATAAGTTCCTTATGCTTAAGAAAACCTTAATTAAGTACTTACTCAAGTCTCAATATTTTCAAGGAACTGGGTAAGGCAACTAAGTAAGAAGTAAGCACATAACTAATAAATAAGTAATTAACTTAACTAAGTACTTAAGTATAAAATAAACTTAAGGAAATTTCTCTAATTCAGGAACACTGAAAATTTCCCACCAATATGAAAAAGTGAATTGCGCTAAAAAAATGCGGTAAAAGCTCTGGGGTTACAGGACTCCTGGCCCAGTTGCCCCCGGCCCAAGTTACCCCACCTGACCTTACTAATGCATTATCGTCATACATTTCTTCTACAATTCCGGGTTACATATCGTCCATATATTTGACGAGTACTTAGTCATTCATGTTGATTTGAATATCTTCATTATCTGAACCACTTTTTTCTTTATCGTCTATAACAGCGCCTTATTTAATTTTTGTGCTTTTTTCTCATCCCTGATTCTTTTCCTCTCTTGCTTCTTTTCTTCTTTCTTCAATTTTTCATTTTCTTTCTTCAAATGGTAATGAGCAGTCTTTGAACTCATTCTTCTATGAGGATAAATTCTTCTAAATTTATTCTATGATCTAAATTCAAATGGCCCCTTGTTATACCGGGTGAGTTTTTTATCTTGAGACAGTCTGATAACTCAAAAAAAGTGCATTATATGGAAAAAAGTTTCAAATAAAAGTTTGTTTATATCTAGGGGGAAATTAAACTATGCTATTGTTTTTCGACGTAGAACAAGTTGTCAAGGATATTTCAACGCCAAGTTCTGTTTTTTAAATGGAATCCTATATTTTTCTATACGTCTACTTAATCTACAAAAAAAAAACTGAACAACTTTCATAATAACTATTTTTTTATCCGACATCGAATAAACAAAACATTAAAACAATTAGATCTCAAAAAAATCTGAATAATTATGTTTAACAATTATTTAACTTAATTATCAAAAAATAATTAATAAATAATTAATTATTAGATAAATAATCATTAAATCGAAAAGCCACAACAATGAAAATAAGCGTTTATAATGATATTAAAACTTGGTTATACTCAGATTTAACATATTATTTTATACTTAATAGAACTAGTTGAAATTCTTGAGTTAAGAAAAGTTTATTTCTCGTGTCAATCCAGTAGATAGTTAGTTATATTGTATTACCATAATAAAAATAGAGCATTTTTTGTTGAAGACAGAATTGAAATGGTCTTAATTTATGCGATGATTATGGAGGAAGTGTTATAGGGCTGCCATTGAAATGAGTGCCGAGCGTTTTCCTTATAGGAATACACCCTCAAAAGCTTTATTTTATTTTGTGTTGTATAATCTGTTTAAAAAAAAACAAAAAAACAAAAACAGGCAATGTAAAGGCCACGAAGAAACTGGAACAGGCCAAAATAGGAAATTGGAACTGGAATTCATCCAGAAGACTTGCAATACACTCTGGAATATATCAGAACAGTGTCGATGATTAAATTATTAATTATTATTAAATTATTTATTTAATCATTATTATTTGATAAATAAGTTAAATAATTGTTAAAAATAATTATTAAGAATTTTTTTTGAGATCTAATTGATTCATATAAAAAAATAGTTCCTATGAAAGTTGTTCTGTTTTTTTGTAGATTAAGTAGACGTACAGAAAAATATAAGGTTCTATTTAAAAAACATAACGTGAACTCGAAATACCCTTGAAAGTTTGTTCTAGGTCAACAAACAACATTGTAGTTTAGTTCCTCCTTGATATAAACAAACTTTTATTTGAAACTTTTTCCATATAATGCACTGTTTTTGAGTTATAAGACTGTCTCAAGATAAAAAACTCACTCGGTATATGAAGGGCTTAAAATAATAACATGACAAGCCACATGATTGTTAATAAAATACTTTTGTAAAAATATAATCTACTTAATCTTTGCTTTTTATCAAAGCATACCAAATATATGAATTTTAAAAAAAAGTTTAAGTAAATTATAAATAGTTGCAAACAAAAATTTTTAGTATTTAAATTTATAGATTTTTTAAAACTTAAAAACTTTTTATCCTAGGTTTAAGTTTTGTTGCTTATTTTTTGTTATTTCAATAAGCCCTTCATATATACAGAGCCGTAGCGTGATATTACGGTGCGAAAGGATAAAATGACCCCCCCCCCACACACACACACAGAAGTCTTTTATTTTTTATTACAATTTAAAAAAAATGTTTTTTGTGAATAAACGTTTATTTAAAATTATTAATAAAATGAATTACAGAAACAAATATAAATAAACTATAATTGAATAACATTTTAAATAAATACTTAGGTGTACATATATACCGGGTGAGTTTTTTTATCTTGAGACAGTCTTATAATAAAAAAGAATGCATTATATGAAAAAAAGTTTATTTATATCAAGGGGGAACTAAACTACGCTATTGTTTGTCGACCTAGAACAAGCTTTCAAGGGCATTTCGAGGTCAAATTCTGTTTTTTAAATGGAAACCTATATGTTTCGGTACATATTCTTGATCTAGAAAAAAAAACTGAACAACTTTCATTGGAACTATTTTTTTATACGACATCAAATAAATTAAAATATTGCAATAAATCAATTAGATCTAAAAAAAATCCTAATAATGATTTTTAACAATCATTCAACTTAATTTAAATTGAATTGGCTAAGGGGTCAGTAAGGGGAAAATAAAAAGTTGAAATAAAAGTCAACTTCTATTTGTTACTTTATTTTGGGCAGACGTAATCGATATTTTAACAACGTTTCGAGCGCTATACCGCTGCTCTTCATCAGTGCACGTCAACTGGAAAAGATCATTGCATGTTTTAATTTTTTTGTTTTAACATTTATAATAAATTTTTAAAGGGTGGAAATGAGGATTATATACTACTCACCCAAGTCACAAAAACACGTAAAATCTATCTCCAGCAGACGTTTTACATTAAGAATCATTACACTGGTAAAACAAGTTATTCCAACTGAACAATTTCAAATACTGTCTTTCGTCCTGCCTTCATTTTACACATATAGAAGTAAAGCTCCCCACTCCACTCAAGATCAACGCACTCCAGGCTATTTATAAATCCACATATCGCACAAAAGATCGATAATTGATACAAAATTTACATAATTAAAGTTAGTCAATTGATATAAAAATCCATATATACAATTAAAAGTTAGTCATTTGGTATAAAATTTATATACATAATTAAAAGCCTGCCAAACGATATAAAACCTATATACATAATTAAAGTTAGTCAATTGATATAAAATCCACACATACAATTAAAAGCTAGTCATTTGATATAAAATTTATATAAATAATTAAAAATTGGTCAATATTTACATATTTCAGGACTAAATCTGGTTGATTTTGTCAAGTAGACAAGTGTAGAGAGTGGATATTTTTAATACATCAAGCTTGTAATTTATGGCGTTGTTGATGTCCATTTGTATATAAATACCCTCCTTGTATTTTCTTTTCCATGTGACTCTCTCACTGTCCACTATTTTTGCATCTTCGAAATTCATCAAATGCCCATTGTCAACTGATATAGCGCTCGAAACGTTGTTAAAATATCGATTAAGTCTGCCCAAAATAAAGTAACAAATAGAAGTTGACTTTTATTTCAACTTTTTATTTTCCCCTTACTGGCCCCTTAGCCAATTCAATTTAAATAAAATAGGGCCACCAAACACGGTTCTTTTTAAATAAAATTCAACTTAATTATCAAATATTAAATAATTTAATAATTTTGCGACACTGTTCTGAGACATCCCAGTGTATGAGTGAGATGCGCTACTTTTCTGTGTATCGCAAGTCTTCTGGATGAATTTTAGTTCCAATTTCGTTAAGTTGGCCTTTCAAGTTTCTTCGTAGCCTTTACATTTCCGATTTTTTTTTGTAATAGATTTACAACACGATAAAATGAAGCTCCTGAGGGCAAAATTATTAATAAATTATTTATTAATGAAATATTTGATCATTATTATTTGATAATTAAGTTGAATGATTGTTATAAATAATTATTAGAATTTTTTTGAGATCTATTTAATTGATTTAATATTTTTTATTATTTGATGACGTTTGAAAAAATAGTTCTAATAAAGTTGTTCAGTTTTTTTTGAAGATTCAGAATATGTACAGAAACATAAAGGTTTCCATTTTAAAAACAAAACTTCACCTCGAAGTACCCTTGAAAGCTTGTTCTAGATCGAAAAACAATAGCGTAGTTTTAGTTTCCACCCTGATATAAATAATCTTTTTTTCATATATGCACTGTTTTTGAGTTATAAGACTGTCTCAAGATAAAAACACTCACCCGGTATAATAGAGAGTACATGAAAAATCACAAAAAACTTACTTATATAAATAAATATAATATATTGTATAACGTTTTAAATAAATATTTCTATAATATAAAAACGAAATTGAAATTTTACTCTGCGTGGCTTACACTCCGAAAATGAATTACTAAAATTTTTTTCCAAGGTTAAAACGGCATCTCTATCGTTCGGCTCCTGGTGCCGGGGCACCGCTAGCACCACCCACGATACGGCTATATATATATATGCTATATGCATATATATATAGTACCTGGAGCCACCGAGCGATGCACGGTAACCAAATTAAAAAAAAAAAAATTTGCGCCCCCGAAACCACGCACCTCACCCCCACTACTCCGGCCCCACCCCCGGATCCCAACTGCACCCCCACATTCACCCCACCCCGCAACACAGTTTTTGCATTTCTAGCTTTCTATAGAAAGTCAGTCGTCCACATATTATGTGTATATTTGCCCATATTCATTCATATTAATAAACATGATAAAAAAATAATCGTATAGGATCTGAAATAAAATATAAAATTAAATAAGATTTGTTTCCAATTATATATAAATAAAAAAAAGCCATTTCAACCACTATATTTTTGTAAACACACCTGTTTTGTTATGATTTAGACACCTGTTATTTTTTTTGTCTTTTCGGCCTTTCTAGCCATAAGCCAATTTACGATACTAATTATATTTTTTCTAAATTTGTCTCTACCCCCGGGGTCAGATTTTAGCTGGATGTCTCGAGTCGGATTCGAACCCGGGTCCCCTGGTTAGCAGGCTGTCACGCTACCACCTAGCCTATCTAACGGCCCCACTTGTTGATTAAAAACAAAAAAAAATCCTAATTTTAATATAATATAATAATATTTGTTACAACCTATTAGTGGGTTTTAAAATTAAAAAAACCAATTAATAAATAAAAGATAATTGAAAAAAATGTAAACAAACTTTTTTATTGAGATTTTTATCTATAATTAATTACTTTAATTAAGAAAAGATCATTTAAGATGAAATTTGTAGAGGTCCAGATAGTTTTCTCATCTTCAAAACTTGTTAATAGAGTTGGTTTCATCAAAATAGGTAGAGCCGTTTTCAAAATAGAACTAAGATACAAATATACAAACAAATATATATACAATTTTTGCTCGTTTAATAAAAGTAGATATTTAGATCAAGAAAAAGACACATTTGTTATAATTTAACAAATATATTTCGTTTTTATGATTATTTTTTTTTACACAATGTACAGATTTATATACAATAAAATCAATTAAGAATTTGAAAAGATTTTCTTGATGAGAGTAGAAATTGTTGATTTTTAAGAGAACAAAAATGAGGATCGCCTCTGCTTTATACAAATAAACATAAAATATATCTATAATTACAAATCTTTTAAAAACCAATTTTCAAACGTTTATTAAAAGCCAACCCATTTGGCGTCGTCTACATTGCACATTTTGAACCTGAGTTATTTTGGTATTTTGTATTTGGAAATCAAAAGATAAAATTGGATGTAAAATTAAAGTGTTTCGAAATGAAAATAAACAAAAAATGCACATCAGAGGAAGAAAAATGTAACCTAATCGAATTCGTTTTAAAGATATTAGTTCCTTGAAAGTTATTTTATTTATTTTAAATACTTGTTGCATTAAATTTAAGAAATTTTGTTATTGATTTGTATAATTATAAGTATTTATTTATTTTTGTTAAATTAATACGAAATGCAATACAACAAATTAAATTAAAAAAAAATTAGTAATGATGTGTTAATTTTGAATAGGAGAAATTATATATTATAGAATTTTATTTGTTAGGGATTCGAAGGCTTTTATTAGAGATATTTTATCATGGGCACAAACACTGGAATGAATTGAATTTGCGTATGTCAGTAGGCTAATTCACTTTAAAACAAATAGTATAAGAAAGTGTATAAATGTCTGTATTTCCTGAAGATGGGTTGATAGCCCGAAATATATATATTGAAAAAGAAAAATTTTTTATATCTTTTAATTTTTTAATTTTAATGTGAAATAAGTGACCCAGTATCCTTAACTCATAGTAAATCCATATTAAATAAAATATCTATTTACTCTTATCTTTATTAAAGATGTTTCACCTTGCACCAACACCACAATCTCTACTGATTATTAGTATAAGAAAGAACTAAAAATCTTTAAAATTTAACATCTATGATTTCTATGACTATATAATAAGCGACTGGTTTAAATGATAAGTTTTTAAGGAATTTGGTGTTGGTACTTGGTGAAACATTTTTAAAATTATTGGATAAAAATACTTGGTAGGTTTCACATTAAGATATAAAAAAATAAAACGAATTTATTTTTGGAGAATCTTTAATCTCGATATATATATTTCGGGTGACTAACCCATCTTCAGGAGAAACAGAAAGTAACTGACCTGGATAAGTCGAACCATTGAGTTGTATTCAAATTCGAAATCCTCATTTCTCAAAAGGCCATTCAAAATTAAACAAAAGTAGACTTCCTACCTTTTCTCCCTCCAATAATTTTAAATATTTACCCTTTTGTTATCTTAAAAAAATAAATTTTATCATTGACTTGTATTCAATTTCGACTTATCCAGGTCAGTTACTTTCTGTTTCTCCTGAAGATGGGTTAGTCACCCGAAATATATATATCGAGATTAAAGATTATCCAAAAATAAATTCGTTTTATTTTTTTATATCTTAATGTGAAACCTACCAAGTATTTTTATCCAATAATTTTAAATGATAAGTGTTAAAATATGATCGCTACGAAATAGCAACTAATTTAAAATGCCTTGATATAGATACAGATAAAAAATATTATTTTACACTTTACATTGGTGCGTTATTTTTAAAATAGAGCCAGACAAGCATCATTTTCAAGAAATAGTTTGTTTTTTTTAAACCAAAATATACGTACTATATAGAATTATGTATTTTTATTTTTGGAATCCTGTGTTGGAAAATAATTTTTTATATAATTGTCTTGGCACAATTTAAATGAATTTGTAGGTCCCGCGCCTGAAATGCAAACGATTCTCAGGAGTCCACATTGCCGACCTTCTGCTAACCAATAATACGAGTTCAGATTAGGATTCCAGCTTACGCGGTTTATCGACGTCAGCGGGTAAAGATCCGGCGGCACACATCGGAGTTCTTCAAAATTGCGTAGCCATTTTAACGATTCTGGTGGTAATTTGGTAAAATCTTCAAAGGGAAAATCGTTAATGAGAAGCCCGTGGCCGGTCTCTTGGAGTTCTTTATAAGTCCCGGGGCGCCCCAGGGACTTAGTTTCCAGATTGACATGACTCTCGTCTTCTTTGGTTTGTTTCTTCAGCTGATCGAGTTTCAAAGTGTCCATTTTGCCGTCAACTCGGACAACCTCGGAGTAGCTAAGTGGAAAACGATATTTTTTGAACACACGGTCATTATCTAAAGCAACTACATGCTTCGGATATGCGACCATCAACTCGCCCGCAAGGGTGCATTGCACTAATGCATTGACCCAATCGTTGAACGACGTTGTCCAGCAAACCGAGTTTTGACACAGAAACGGCGTGGGCTGGAAACTGAAATTTCGCGGAGAGACTAGCGACGTGTTGGACAACAGGTTATACGCTTCATCGAAAGTGCAGACGGCAGTGAACCAGTGTGTGATCCATTTAGCGCTGACCGCGAATCCGCGAAGCTTATTGGACCACACCGGGTTTTCCAAGTTATCGAGATCCCAGAAACATAAAGAGCAGTCGTAGCTGGTAGTTAAGATATAACGGACATCTGTCTGTGTGACGAAGTCAATACAATTCACAGCCCTTGTGTGGGCGGGGAAAAATTTAGTCGGCAAAAGGGTGGGAGAATCTTCAAAAAGTCGACAAGTCGTGTCTAACCGCCATAAGGCGACCATTCCGTTACTAAATCCGCCGGCTATCAAATGATGACCTTTGCCTTTGTACCATGCAAGGCACAAGCATTGAGAGTCAACGATTTCACAATCAGCTTGCAACACTTTTACTGGCTTGGCTAAATAGAGAGTGGTCTCAGATTCGGTTCTATACGGAATCGAGAAGATATAAATGAAACCATCGGAGCAGGCGGCGGCGAGAAGGCCGAGTCGATCAGGGGGCTGAAACGCTCCTGATGGGCACCAGGCAAGGGCATGCACTAGCCCGAAATCATGAGCAAGTCCAAAGGCCAATTTCGGAGCACGTTTCAATTCTAAATGATATATTGGACCAACGTTCCAGATCTGAATCAAGCCAGGAAACGACACGTTGGGATGAATGGGAGTGGATTGATCCATTGATGAATAGACAGCCACGGCTAAAAATTGGTCTTGGTCGTTTTCAGCAAGTAGACACCTGACTGGCAGAGGACACCAGGCCATCGCCCAAATCGGGCCTCCCGTGAAAAATGTCGAGATATTATCCTCCAAGCGTCCCTCAAACAATTCCATAGTGTCCCACTTCAGCTTCTCTTGTGTCTTATCAAGAATTTTATTTTCCATTAGTAATCTCGAAAAATGTATTGATTTTTTTGTTTCTGGCAAGTATTTTTTGTGCTCTTCAAATGGAACCAAAGGCAATTCATGTATCATCAAATCATTAAAGAGTAGATCTTGATAGTTAGTAGTAATGAATTCCATTGTCCATTTGAGAGCAGGAGTGTAATTAACAGATGTGGCCAACTTTTCACGTAATAGAAAACAAAATCGTTTCTTAAATCGCAAGGGCATTTGATATTTTTTACTCATTAAAAGTTTTGCCATATCATTTTCGTTTTTTCTATTTCTTCTACAACTTCCCTTCAGAGACATTATATTCATCGGCATTTTGAATTTCGTCTTGAGTTATCTCCGAATGCTCAGATTTTAAATGTTCAATAATTTCATCTTCGGAATAGAAGGTCTTCTTGCAAAAATTACAAGAGAATTTGTTCTTTTTATCTTTTCTAAATTCGCATGAATTAAAATGATTAAGCATCTCGTCTAGAACCTGTGTAATAAATGCACACCCGATATGTTTACATTTGATAAATTTATATCTTTTCAAATGTGACTTCCATTGACCAATAAGACGTGACGTCACTTCATTAATCTTTAATGTGTACATCATTTTTAAATTCTTTTTTTACAATGAGATCTCCAATTTTCTCTGTGGAAATAAATTCTTGCAATTTCGTTTTGGCCTTTTTCGCCGAAAGCCGAGCAGTTTTCTCCATAATAAGTTCATTTTCGGTCTTAGGCTTTGGATCAGTATGCGATTGCTTCATGTGTACTTTGAGACTACAGGGTAGCAAATAACTATCGCATAATTCGCATTTGACTTTGAAATTGGCTAGCTCCTCTTCACTTTTCGAACATACACAGAGGTGACTCCAAAAGCCAACAGCGGATTTTTTGACTGTTTGACAAACTTCACAATGAAAAGATTTTATCCCTCTTTTAAGTGCTTTCCATAAAAGTGAAACTACACGATTCTCATCGTAAATATCAATAGGAGGCGATCCTTCATACCAACTCAATAAATAATGCTTATTCAGATTGTGATTGATGAAATTCTCTTTATTCATCTCCTCTTGACACTTTGCACACTTGATTATTCCATTTATTGAAGAATCATTTGGGTCAAATAGCGTATCTTCTATTAAATGTTTTGATGGCCTTCCCACTCTTTTTTTTCTAGTCTTTTTTGGAATATGTTCTTTTTCTTCAGTTTCAGAATTGCCTAAAATTGATTCGTCTGCTAGTGGATCATAGTCAATTTCATCATTGATTTTTTCAATTCTACGAGACCTTATTGATCTTCTCGGAGTTTCATTTTTATCAATATCTTCATTTATAGTGATTTCCAACATGGAGGTTTCAGTTGATTCTTTTTTCGAGGGTCTTCCGCGTTTTCTCTTCGGGGTTGGTTTTAAAATAACTTCCTCTTCTTCATTTTGAACGAAAGTATTTGAGAGATTTTCTTCAATTTCTTCAGTTTTTATTGATGTTTTTTCATTTTTAATTGATTTATTTATATCCAAAAATTCTGGATTTGCAAAACTTGCGTTTGAATTTGCATTATTTAGAGTCTTGGGGGTCGATTCGAAAATTTCTGATTTTTTTTTACGTCCCCGTTTTTTAATTGGAGTTTCTGAATTTGATTCTTGATTCATTGTCGCTTATAAATGTGATGATGATGGGGGCTGAAAACAATGAGAGAGAGAAATTAGAAAAATAAATGATTAAATTATTTATTTACTACTTAAAAATTACTTTCATTGCAAATATAGTCTTCCCCTAAATATGCTTTATTTTCAATTATATTAATTAAATTAAATTGTACCAGTGGTATAGATATATGCAGTTGTAGATAGATTTATATACAGGGTGGGTTTTTTATCTTGAGACAATCTTATAATTCAAAAACAGTGCATTATATGAAAAAAAGTTTCAAATAAAAGTTTATTTATATCAGGGAGGAAACTAAACTACTCTATTGTTTGTCGACGTAGAACAAGCTTTCAAGGGTATTTCAAGGTCAAGTTGTTTTTTAAATGGAACCCTATATTGTACTTTAAGTCATCTTATTCTACAAACAAAACTGAACAACTTTCATAAGAACTATTTTTTTATACAAGATCAAATAAACAAAATACATGAATCAATTAGATCTCAAAAAATTATTTAATTTGATTATCAAATAATAATGATTTAAGAATTAATTATTAAATTGAAAAGTCACAACAAAGAAAATAAGTGTTTACAATGATATTAAAACTTCTTTATACTCAGATTTAAGAGATTATTTTCTAATTAATAGAACTAGTTGAAATTCTTGAGTTTAAAAAAGTTTATTTCTCGTGTCAATCCAGTAGATAATTATATTGTATTACTATAATAAAAATGGAGCATTTTTTTGTTGAAGACAGAATTGAAATGGTCTTAATTTATGGTGAATGTGGAAGAATTGTTATGGGACTGCCATTGAAATGTATGCCAAGCGTTTTCCTGATAGGAATACACCCTCACAAGCTTCATTTTATCGTGTTGTAAGACGGAATCGTCTGGTAAGAGGTCCGATGCAACGTTTGTTGATTCTAAACTCCTTTATCGCACGATGCCTCTTCTCATTGATAGATGGGCTTGTCTACGTGCACGCAACGACTCGACTGTTAAAAAAAAATTAGGAAATTGGAACTGGAATTCATCCAGAAGACTTGCGATAGACTCTGGAATGTCACAGAAAATAGTCGGAAAATTATTAAATTATCATTAAATTATTTATTTAATAATTAGATATTTGATCATTATTATTTAATAATTGAGTTGAATAATTGTTAAGAATAATTATTATTTAGATTTTTTGAGATCTGATTTAATATTTTGTTTATTTGATGTCGTATAAAAAAATAGTTCTTATGAAAGTTGTTTAGTTTTTTTTGTAAATTTAGGCAATGTAAAGAAAAATATATGTTTCCATTTAAAAAACAGAAGTTGACCTTGAAATACCCTTGAAAGCTTGTTCTAGGTTGAAAAACAATATCGTAGTTTAGTTTCCCCCTCGATATAAATAAACTTTTATTTGAAACTTTTTTTCCATATAATGCACTGTTTTTGAGTTATAAGACTGTCTCAAGATAAAAAACTCACCTGGTATATACTATATATATTTTTGTTTTAATTTAGAAAACTATAGTATTTATTTTCATTTTATTCATTAAATAGGCAAGTTGACTTAATGAAAGTCATGATTCTACTACCGGATCGGAAAATACTTCGACTGGGAAGATCCAGCAAGAAATTGTGGATACATTATATATACAAATGAAGAACAAATACTCATATATACAACGAGAAATATACAAGTTCAAAGATATATGTGCCCAAAACAATGAAAGTGATGTTAGTTTGGGGTATATGTCATTTTATAAAAATAGAGAAATCCGCAGGAAAGGGGTCATCTGCACAATGTCAGATAAATATATATATATAAAAAAAAATAACTACAAAGATCTGGCAATCCTGCTTAGTATATGTTATATATTAAGCCCATTTGGAGTGATTTAAGACATGAAAAATAAAATAGAATTTATTAAATTTTAGAGTATTAGAGCCTGTTTTTCAATTTTTAATGATATTGATTCGAGATGGAGTTACACGAAGAAAGTGCAGCCCCTAAAGATCTGGAATGGCCCCCCATCGTTAAAAGAAGAGATTTTATGGGCTAGGCAGGATTCGATGAGGGTTCCAGTCTCTAGAAGTCATAAGGATAAAGGATAAACGATAAAAAAATCCCATTGAGGCAGTGTCATATCAAGTAGGGCCAACACCTATAGGCCAAGATAGACCACTGAATCTTAAAAAAACAAGAGAAAGAAATCTGTAGTTTTTTTTAATGAAATTGGTGTGAGAAGGAGTTACACCAAAAAGGTGGGGGCCCCTCCATCGTGAAAGAAGAAGAAGAGATGATTTAATGGGTGGGTAGGAGTCGAAGGTATCTGTGGATGAGGGTCTTAAACAGCTGAAGCTTATAAGTCGCGGGGAAGACGGTAGCTGGAAACGAGTTTCAGTCTCTGGAGGTCATAAGGGATTTGGCGAAAGCGCTGGTCCGATTTTTATCCAATTTGACAGCGAAGGTGTACTGAGCGTTCGAAAACCGCGTGTTTCTCATAAAGAGGGCTTTAGGGGGGATAATTGATTTCATCTCGACTGAACAGACACCATGATAGTATCTGTAGTACAGGGAAAGGGCAGAAACGGTTCTTCGGTGAGCCAGGGAGTCGAGTGAGTTGGTTAGAGCCGGGTCTCCTATTAGTTTCGGGGTAATCCAAAAAGACCCGGAGACACTGTCGGGAGATCTAGGCAGAGTTTTCTGTTCTGTATGAGCGTTCGAGTTCCCTGGAATTCTCTAGCAGTGAGATAGGGTATGGAACGCGTAGGATAGCTCGTTTCTGAATCGCATCCAGTGTGGCAAGAGAATGCTTGGAGGCCCTCGAATGCGGCTCTCATCTATGGAGAGGAGCCTCTAAATATTCTCTTGCTACCCTGGATGCAATTCAGAAACAAGCTGTCAGGCTAATGTGGCAACATTTAAAGGGGAACAAAGGAAGAATGGACACCTTATGTAGAAGGTGCAAACGAGAAGTGGAAAAGCCGGCAGATACTGAGGCTGAGTAATGCCAAAGATTCAAAGATGGAATGGAAAAGGACATGAAAGGTTGGTGGGCAGGGTTGAAAGGAAAACTAGACGACAACATGTTAAGACTGGCAGAGAGGATAGAGAGAGAAGCTGCGGTGTAGAGGACAGGGAGAAATAGGAAGAGAGAAGAAGCCAAAGAAGTTAGGAAATTATATCGGAAATACTTAAATTGAAATATTGTAAACTAAGTAATGTAAAAAGAGTAAAAATGTAAGAATCCAAAACCCGAGCAGGGTATGGATAGAAATAAATAAATAATAAATAATATTTATTCAGTCAGCTAGATGTAAATGTGATCAAAGGGCTGATTTATTCTTGTTTTGTTTATTAGTGCCTATTGTTGTAAAAAATCATTTTGCAAAATAAGCACATTGGTTCAATAATATAATTTTTTTTTTATTTTTCAATACAGATTGTGATTTGAAGGTGTAAAACTGAAAACTGCCGAAAACTGGAATAGTTATAGTAATTAACTATAAATTTAGAAAAAAAAACAAACAAAAATTTATGAGAAGAGTTCTATAGATTTTGGATATAATTAACAAAAGTTTTATTATCTGAAAAATTGGTTATATAGAGCACATGCATTGAAAGTAAAATTATTAAAACACATTTAGAAGCATTTAATTTCTTAATTTCATTTTTATAAATTCAAAAAAGGAAAATAAATTAACAAATACTTTGAAATTGGATTAAAATTTAAAAATACTTCAAATTATATTGAGTGGATATCAAGTAACAAAAATACATTAATATAGAATATATATTACCTGCTATGATAAAAATGCTAAATTAATTAATTATTTGTTGATATTTCGCCATGGAAAATACATGTATATTCACGAAGTATTTATTAAAATCATAGAAATACTTGAAACATTTAAAATCATTCATTTAGTTGCCATTTGTCATAGTGAAAAATCTTTTCAAATTTAACAATTAATTTTAAAAATAAAATTCTCAAATAAAAACTAAATAATTAAATAAAAAAAATTGTTTAAGTAAATGTGAATTTTGTTTTAATTCTCTAATAAAATTTATGTATTAATATTTAATTTATTTATCTCAAAAAGAATTATATCAATAGATCTGATAGGTTGGTAAACATGGAGCGCTAATAGTTGCTAATTTCAGCTCAAATCGCGTGAGCACATTTCGAAAATTAGAGAGCATGCTTTTTGAATAAAATTTTATATGTGTAATTTAATTAATTATAAATATATTTCACTTTAAACAAAATGTCTGCAATTAATAGTAAGTGATAAATTTTGTATTATTTATTTATATTTGTTAGATTAGCCCAAGAAGCCTAGTTGATTGTTGTAGTGTTGATTTTTTGGTATAAATAAACTGTCTAATATAATAATAATAATAATCTCTTCCTCTTATACATATTTAATAGAATTAAATCATTTTACATTATTATCTTATTCATATTACTTTAACAATATTAATATAACCAATTGAATTTTTTTTAGGTTTAAAAAGAAAACTCACATGTGAGGAAAATTCTCTCAAGAAAAGATTACGTCTGGCTAATAATGTATATTTCTATAATTATTATTCCCTTATCAATAAAGAAGAGAATATATTATCTTGGTTGCTTGAACTTGTTGCTGAAAATACCACAGAAGATAAGTCAAAGATATGGGACATTTTAAAAAAATGTATTTCAAGTGAAAACTTTAAAAATTTAGGATTTTTTGATCTTACAGACAGTTTCAAATCAGAAATGGTCCAGGTAATAAACTTATTCTACAAATTATACTCTGGGTTTCATTTAGAAAACAATTTTTAGTAGTCATTTTATGAGGAAAATTTTTTCTTGATAACAAGTCCTATTTATTCTGAAAACTGTAATACTTCCGCTTATAAAAACTGTTTAATACACAGAATGCCTCGAAAAGTTGATAAAAGTAATGTTATTTTAAATTGTAAGGCTAAATATTGATGGAAAGTCTTAAAAATCTATATATGTTGCAGTAAAAACTCTTTTTTTATAAGAACGGGTTTTTACTAGTTAAAACACGTTTCACTAATACCTTTGTGGCAACTAGAATTTACTGATGTCATTTAAAGCAATTTTTTTGTTTAAATTAAACTTAATTCTACTTAAATTAATCTTTACGGATATTTCAAACCATCCATGATATTTTTTAAATAAATTTAAAACGCGATTGAAAAAAGAAAATAATAAGTATTATTATGAAAAAATACATTTTACTTTACCATATAGGGTATGGCCAAGTATTGTACTTAATACATTGAGTTTAGCCCAAAGGTCTAGAATCTTCATTTCACTTAATTTGCCTGTCAATAATCCACTCAAAAGCCTCGTTTGCCCGTAATATGTCCCTTTCTTGTAGAATGATCACCTCTGTTCTTTCCAAAATAATGGAAATGGTTATTAACCAACACGTTCTCCGTCCCTTAGAAAATAATAAATTAATTCACAATAGGCAATATGGATTTAGACAAAATCGTTCTACAGGCGACATCTTAATCTATGTCACCCACACCTGGAACAAAACTCTAGAGACCTGAAAAGAAACCCTCGCTGTAGCCCTAGATATCTTCAAAGCTTTTGACCAAGTTTGGCACAAAAATCTTCTTGCCAAACTGATAGCTTTCGGCTTCACACCAACACTTCACAAATGGAGCTTTCTGGCAAACCGTAGTATCAAAGTTGTGCTAGATGGAATGTCATCTGAATCTTTCCCCACAAATGCTGGTGTTCTCCAAGGCTCGGTAATCTCCCCCACGCTCTTCCTAATATACATAAACAATCAAACGTCAAACCCAACTCATTGTTACGCCGACGATAGCACTCTGCACGCCAAGCCCTCACTCCCGAATAATCGAATCAATTTGCCTCCTCAATCACTTTTGACCTAGACAAACTAAATAAATGGGGCTTTCAAAATTTAGTTTAATGCAAACAATTCTCAATGTTATACTAGATGAAGGAGGAGGTATCAGCCAAAGATGGAATCACTGGGTTCAATAAAACACCTTTAATGAGACGTTTCGGCCTAAATTTTATTTGGCCATCATTTTCATTCTGAAACTTTTGGGTCCAGGCACGTTAAAAATTCGCATGAAGCTAAAAGAAATTTTTATTTTTGACAAGGCTTGGTTCGATCACATATCGTGTACCGCATTTTGTGTATAACTCCTAATTGACTGAAGATGGCCAAATAAAATTTAGGCCGAAACGTCTCATTAAAGGTGTTTTATTGAACCCAGTGATTCCATCTTTGGCTGATACCTCCTCCTTCATCTAGTATAGTTTCACCACAGCCACGAACTCTTACAATAATTCTCAATGTTGTCTAATCTCTAGGCGCGAAAATAAAATTTTTCCTGATATTATCATTGCCAACACCCTTTCGCGATCAAATTAGAAAAGTGCCGGACCACTTCATTCGCCAATACGTATATCCCCATGACTTCAAGGAACTGGAACTCTCTCCCAGCCTCCATCTTCCCCAGCACATATAATCTTCCCAAAACCCGGGTGCACAAACATCTACGTCTCCACCCTCTCGCTTAACCAACTTTCCCTTCTCTTCGGTAATGTTTCGAGATCCATAGAGGCTGCATCTTTAATGGTGCACCCCTTCTTGCATTCGATTGCATTAAAAAAGAATTAGATAAGAATTGAACAAACGCATTCGCCAACTCGTTTATTTCCATAATTTGAGACTCGAACTCCCTTTTCGCTTTTATCTTGCCTGTAACTTATAACCTTTACTTTTTGAATATTCGCATCTACATGTACTTTCGACCCTGAAATATTCTTCTCTTCTTTTAATGACGCTGTGGTCAATCTTATGCTAGAGCGGTTGCACCTTTTTTCATCAATATTATTAAAAATTTAAATTTTCTTAATTGAAATACAGTTTTTCAGAATAAACTGAGAGTTTTTATGAAAGATAAATTTTTTGCATAAAATAAATATTATAATAAAGATAAAAGTAAATAAATATTATATGAAATATTCATTTACTATGAGTTAAGATTTCTAGGTGACTTGTTTCACATTAAAATTAAAAAAATAAAAGAGGTAAATTTTCCCAATATATACCGGGTGAGTTTTTTTATCTTGAGACAGTTTTATAACTCAAAAACAGTGCATTATATGAAAAAGTTTCAAATAAAAGTTTATTTATATCAAGGGGAAACTAAACTACATTATTGTTTGTCGACCTAGAATAAGCTTTCAAGGGTATTTGGAGGTCAAGTTCTGTTTTTTAAATGGAAACCTATATGTTTCTATACATATTCTGAATCTACAAAAAAAAACTGAACAACTTTTATTAAAACTATTTTTTTATACAACATCAAATAAAAAATATTAAATCAATTAGATCTCAAAAAAAATTCTAATAATTATTTTTAACAATCATTCAACTTAATTATCAAATAATAATGATCAAATATTTAATTATTAAATAAATAATTTAATAATAATTTAATCATTTTACCACACTGTTTTGAGACAATTCCAGAGTGTATCGCAAGTCTTCTGGATAAATTCCAGTTCCAATTTCGTTATTTTGGCCTTTTTAAGTTTCTTCATAGCTTAATTGAAAAGTTTTTGTTTTGCCGAGAGTAGCAGAGTTGTTGATTCACAAAGAGAAACAAAGAGGTTGTCTCTGCTTGATGCAAATAAACATACACACATATATATCATCTCGATATATATGTGTGTATGTTTATTTGCATCAAGCAGAGGACAACCTCTTTTGTTTCTCTTTGTGTTTCTTCATAGGCTTTACATTTCTTGTTTTTTTAACAAATTTATAACACGATGAAATGAAGCTTGTGAAGGGTCTATTCCTATCAGGAAAACGCTCGCCATCCATTTCAATGGCAACCCCATAACACTTCTTCAACATTCACCACATAAATGAAGACCATTTCAATTCTGTCTTCAACAAAAAATACTCTATTTTTATTATGGTAATAGAATATAACTATCTACTAGATTGACACAAGAAATAAACTTTTTTAAACTCAAGAATTTTAAATAGATCTATTAAGTAGAAAATATTCTCTTAAATCTGTGTATAACGAAGACCTAGAAATCTTAACTCATAGTAAATGAATATTTCATATAATATTTATTTACTTTTATTTTTATTAAAGATGTTTCAGCTTACACCAACACCACAATCTCTATTAATTAATATTATAATAGTTATTTCCTATAGGGAAACCCTGAAAGTATAATAGATTGTGATATTTATTAATCAATTTTCTCTCTTATTCATTAATATTTTTGAATTATATTTTTATTTATTTATTTTTTCTAATATAAATAAAACGTATTAATTTTTATTTTATTTCGTATTTTTAGCAAATAATAAATCATTTAAACACAAGCCAAGAATTCAATTTGATACCAATTGAATGCTCTCTAATTCTACTACAGCAACACAATTTCTATGCATATTTTAAAAACTCATTGAAACAATATTTCGATCTCTTATTTACTACATTAAATTCGTGTTTGTATATTGAAAAAACTATATGTGATGATTTTATTTTTAAACTTTTTACAACTATGAAGGATTTTTGGAAAGAACTTTCAGTTAAAATTGAGTTTATTGACATTTTTATAAATGAGGGTATTCTACCTTTTATTTCATTTTTTGAAAATTATCATACACGCAATGACGAAAAGAGTAGTAAACATCTTCAAGGGAAGTGATTAAGTGTCTTCAACATTTGATATTTACCAAAAATATCAACCAAAATATTAGCCTGTATTTGGATTCGATTTTTAAGGACGATGCTCAATCCTCGGCCAGCGATCACCTCGCCGAAAGGATTTTTCTTTTTTATCCAATCAAATTTATACCAATGATAAAAAATCTACCTATTTTCTTTTTACTTTGATTTTTCGTGCTTTTTATTCTGGAAATAAGACTAAAGGAAAGAAGTTTTCCAATTTTTGGTCACTTTGTGTACTATTATTGGATTTAAACCGCCGGTTAAAGTCAACGAAAAACATGTGTATTTACTAAAGCCTAAGGAACTCAAAGAACGTTGCCTGAAATATAAATTGAAATGTTGCTCTAATCCCAAACAGATTTCTTTTAATATCCTAAGAGAGTTTTTTGAGATTTTAAGGACAAGCAATATATCATTTGAAATCGAACTGAATTCGATTTCTTTAATGGATTGGCTGGAATCGCTTCTCGTTGACATTTATACAACCGTCGACTCGGACTCGAGCGAATTGACAGTTTCAATTATCGAAGTGTTGTCGAAATTTATCGAGCTCAATCCTTTGCTCGTTTTGTCCCACACCGCAAATATTTTGCCAGTTCTGATTAAGAATGCTCATCGGAATAAAGAACTGAAAATTCCATTTGAGCATTGCATGCATCTTCTTTTCCAACTGAGCTGGAAATCGCATCGAACGCATAAATTTTTGTCGTTCATTTTAGATTCTTTGAAAGAAATTGATTTGCCAAAAGAAGTGGATGTTGTACCCGAAGATATCCTATCAGAAGGCTTATTAAAAGATATCGAAACGTACCTTGTATCTTTGCAATCTATTTTCTTGCTTGGATTAATGAAAACATTTATCTACCATTTAAAAACACATTATGCAAATGTTTTAATCTCCACGACAAATTTAGGTAATTAATATAATTTTTAAATACATATACCCGAGGGTGAACCGCGACCTAATATGCTGTACACCTACTTCCACTTGTACTTCCAAATATTTCCAAGTGCTTTCAAATATTTTCAAGTACTTTCAAATATTCCCAAGTACTTTCAAATATTCCCAAGTACTTCCAAATATTCCCAAGTACTTCCAAATGTTTCCAAGTACTTCCAAATATTTCCAAACACTTCCAAATATTTCTAAGTGCTTCCAAATATTCCCATGTACTTCCAAATATTTCCAAGTAATTGCAAATATTTCCAAGTAATTTCAAAAATTTCCAAGTAATTCCAAAAATTTCCAACTACTTCCAAATATTTCCAAGTACTTCAAAAATACTTCCAAAGAGGTGTAGACCTACTTCCAATCGCGGATCACCCCTCGCATATACCTAGATTCTAAAAAATAGATTTCTTAAATAAACTATTTTCTTGGAAAAAAAGCTCCAGAATGTTTATAAAATATTTATTCAAACATTTGAAATGTTTCGGTAGATCTTTCTGCCATCTTCAGCGTATGATTTAGTCAATAAGTTTGTTTTTTAACAATGTATAAATCTATTTCAATTTAATTTCTCTGCTACAATAGACATATATAATTTCTTTTCTCTGCTATGAACAGCTTTGCCATTTAATAAGGCTAGTGCGTCTCTCCGGATTATTAATTAACATATTAAAGAATAATTAATATATTAAAGAGAATTGTTTTTGATCGCGTTTTTAAGCAAGATATATATATCGCTAGACTACTGCGTTGAGGCTATTGGAGTCTGCTGAATCTTAAGTCTGGACCAAGAGAGAATGAAAAAGATGTGATCCATCTAGCTATGATGCTGGCATCATTAGCTAGATGGATCACATCTTTTTCATTCTCTCTTCAGGCTTAAGATTCAGCAGACTCCAATAGCCTCAACACAGTAGTCTAGCGATATATATATCTTGCTTAAAAACGCGATCAAAAACAATTCTCTTTAAAATATTAATTAGAAAATTATTTAAATTCATTATTTCAACACAGAAATATATAAATTCGGATATTATTATTACTTAATATCTGACAAAAATCACCTGCATTCGATTCGCGATCGAATCAAATATAGGAAACTTATGATTTATCGGGATTATGATACCTACGGTAAAAACGAAAGTTCTTAGAAGTTTATTCTAATGTCAAAATGTTTGTATTTGAAGTGATTAGATTTTGGCTTCGAGCTTTCGGGTTGAAAATCAGCAAAAAAAAAATCGCATATGTAGAGCTAAACTGCTGTAGCTAATAAGCTGAAATTTTAACCCTCTTGTTTGCAGATAGGAAAATCCTTAGGTTAAAAAATAAAATGCAACTTTTGTGCCAAGTTGAGATTTTCTAGCTCAAACCATTCGTTGACAAATAAAATTGCCAAATCTTCAAAATTTGTGTAAGACTTATCCTTTTTCACTATAATATTTGTACATTGGAACATTGATATAAAATTGAATTGGCCTAATTTATTGCTTATAAAAACATTATTGACTAAACTGAAAACATGAGGTTGGCAAAAGGCTCTGTAAGTTAAAAGAAATTTATATATACCATATATACCGGGTGTGTTTTTTATCTTGAGACAGTCTTATATAACTCAAAAACAGTGCATTATATGGAAAAAAGTTTCAAATAAAAGTTATTTATATCAAGGGGAAACTAAACTAAGCTATTGTTTGTTGACCTAGAACAAGCTTTCATGGGTATTTTAAGGTTAAGTTCTGTTTTTTAAATAGAAACCTATATTTTTGTTTACATTTCCTAAATCGACAAAAAAAAACTGAACAACTTTCATAAGAACTATTTTTTTATACGACATCAAATAAACAAAATATTAAATCAATTAGATCTCAAAAAAAAATGAAATATTTAATTATTAAATAAATAATTATTAGATTGAAAATTCACAACAATGCAAATAAGTGTTTATAATGACGCTTCAAACTTCATTATACACAGATTTAAGAGATTATTTTCTACTTAATAGAACTAGTTAAAATTCTTGAGCTTAAAAAAGTTTATTTCTCGTATCAATTCAGTAGATAGTTATATTGTATTACCATAATAAAAATGGAGCATTTTTTTGTTGAAGAAAGATGTTTCATCCAGAAGATTTGCGATACACTCTGGAATGTCACAGGACATTGTCGCAAAATTATTAAATTATTCATTTAATAATTAAATATTTGATCATTATTATTTGATAATTAAGTTAAATAATTGTTAAGAATAATTAATATTTGGATTTTTTTGAGTTTTAATTGATTTAATATATTTTTTTATTTCATGTCGTATAAAAAATAGTTCTTATGAAAGCTTACAATTGAAAGTTTTTGTGCCGAGGGTAGCAGAATTTTTATATATTGAAGGAGACAATAAAAGATGTGTCTTCTGCTGAAATTTCCAGCAGAAGACACTTTTATTGTCTCCTTCAACTTATGAAAGCTGTTCAGTATTTTTTGTAGATTTAGCCTATGCAAAGAAAATATAGGTTTCGATTTAAAAATCAGAACTTGATCTCGAAATACCCTTGAAAGCTTGTTCTAGATTGAGAAACAATAGCGTAGTTTAGTTCCCCCTTGAAATAAATAAACTTTTATTTGACACTTTTTTCCATATAATGCACTGTTTTTGAGTTATAAGACTGTCTCAAGATAAAAAACTCACCCGGTATATAGATATAATCCTAAATGACGCACTCCCTCACTCACTTAGAGATAGAAAATCAACGCCCAGTATAAACTCCTGCATCTAGAAGGGTGCAATTTTATGAAACGCTTCTCCTTACATCGTAAGCACCCACTAAAGAATTTTTTTGAAATTCGATCCCTATGGGGCTGATATTTTAGGTTTTAATGCATATTTGTTTCTTCGACCCCGAGCAAATTTCACATACTCTTACTGCTATATGAGCAAAAAGCTCCAAGCTCTGTCAGAAGCTTGTATTTTATAAACATTCTTGTCCTTTTTTTTATTTTTTAAATTATCATTTATTAGCTATAAATTTATAATAAAAAATAATTACTTTATTTCCAGATGATATTAATATTTTATACATAGAAACCATATGCAAGCTTTTTTGTTATTATTTGGGAAATTTACGGAATCTTGAACACTCAATAACACCAAACCATTTGAAACAATTTAAAGAACATTTCCTTGAATTAAGATTCATTTTAAATAATATTGGCGATGATTTAATTAAAAAAGAACACGTGAGTATATATGTATAATCATTTTGATTTTTTTTAATCAATTAATTAATTTATTCATCATGCTGTCAAGCTCTAGGGTCTAGGTTACTTTCTGTCCCGGTTTCACTCATTTATAAATTATTTTCCATAAAGATAAGAGTAAATAAATATTATATTTAATATTGATTTACTATGAGTTAAGGATACTAGGTCACTTATTTCACATTAAAATTAAAAAATTAAAGAAATAATTTTTTTCTTTTTCAATATATATATTTCGGGGTATCAACCCATCTTCAGGAAGTACAGAAAGTAACTAATTCAACTTAATGAATAACAGGTTATATATGTGTTTATTGAACAGAGGAAAGAATTTTAAATTATTTTAAAAGGACACTTTCTCTAAAGCTATTGTTAAGAAAGAATTGTAAGGTTGACGTTTGTTGACATATGCATCTTTAGATGAAAGGAAAGGTGGTAAGTTCATTGACTTGTGTCTCTAGGTTGAGGGTAATTTTTTTTCCGCTTAGATATTAAAAGGTCAATTATTATATTTTTTAAATATATAAAATGTCAATTATATATTTAAAAAATATAATAATTGACCTTTTAATATCTAAGCTGAAAAAAAATTACCCTCAACCTAGAGACACAAGTCAATGAACTTACCACCTTTCCTTTCATCTAAAGATGCCTATGTCAACAAACGCCAACCTGATATTCTTTCTTAACAATAGCTTTAGAGAAAGTGTCCTTTAAAATAATTTAAAAATTCTTTCCCTCTGTTCAATAAACACATATATAACCTGTTATTCAATAAGTTGAATTAGTTACTTTCTGTACTTCCTGAAGATGGGTTGATAGCCCGAAATATATTTATATATTGAAAAAGAAAAAAATTTATTTCTTTTAATTTTTTAATTTTAATGTGAAATAAGTGACCTAGTATCCTTAACTCATAGTAAATCAATATTAAATATAATATTTATTTACTCTTATCTTTATTAAAGATGTTTCACCTTGCACCAACACCACAATCTCTACTAATTATAAATTATTTTCCATTGGATTTTTTACTCTATCTGCTTGAAAACATTGGCGCCTATGTTTTGAAATATTTCGAAAATGGCTTATAAATAAAATTATGAAAACTCATTATGTCAAGACTATACATTTTTCAAAAAGTGCAGAAAAAATTTAGTAAAAATTTTTTATTAGTAATAAGTCAAATTTTACAAAAGAGCCTTGAATAGTATTAATCGTAAAAACGATATAAATGGTGGGCCAAACATCACAAAGGGGATAAAATATTTAATAATTTTATTAAAAATAAATTATTTTTAGAATTTCTGACAGATTTTTATAAAGAAGGCCTTGGAGATTGACCATGGAATAGAATAGTACTCTTCTGAACAGTGAACGCAGATACTGAAATTTTATTATCAAAATTTGCCTTCGCTGGTTCAGTCGAGTACTTTCTAAGGCCTGAATCTGAAACACATTTAAAAAATTATTTATTTTTAAAAAAATTGTTCAATATTGTAACCCCTCTATTACTTGTGGCCCACCCTTTACTAAGAAATATTAATTATTTTGTCAAAATGTCTCTGTCCATGAGTGGTCAAATTTTGTGTGCGTTCTATTCCAAAAACAATTACAAATATTAATATGAAATATCGTCACCTTAGAGTATAAATCTGCTAACTCACAACAAGGTAATTTTACAGGGCAGACAAAAAAACAAACAATTTAATATTGTTGTTATGGAAAGAAACTATTTTTCACATTTTTTTCTACAATTTCCGGTCGTAATTTTAAGTAGCAGTTTTACTTGGACGATGCTGCAATCTCTTTTTCTTTCGAATGGTATTAAGATAGTTCTTTCGCGACAATCCACACAAAAAGTTTTAGCCTCGTACATATGAACGTTGCTGAAATTTTAGGTTGTTTAACTTTACCATACAGGGTATGGTCAAGTATTGTAATCGTGCATGAAAAAGTGATTTTTCCCTTCTTTTTTTCAAAATATCTCAAAAACGGCTCAAACTATTTTGATTAAAAAAATTGAGCGAAACCATGGCTTTTCGCTCTACAAAACAGCTCTAATAAGTGAACATCGAAAATAATATCGAGATAATAATTGTTTTGTCAAAATGTCTGTTAGTCTGTCTGGTTGTCCGTTAGTCTGTGCGTTATCAAATTTTTGTGGACGAGCTAGCTCAAAAACTAGTTTGAATATCGAAACCAAATTTCACACGTAGTTTTGATCCATTGAAATTAAGAGCTGATTAGATTTTGGTGCTTATCGACAAAAAATTAAGGGGGGTGGAGGGGGTTAAAAATGAAAAATCTAGGCCATTTGAGCAAACACAACCAAATTTTGTATACATAATCAGTGGACCCCCAGAAGTCTAAAAATGCAAAAACTAACTGCCCAAAATGGGGGGGGGTCAAAAAATGAAAATATAGGCCCTTGTACCAAACTCAACCAAATTTTGTATACATAATCAGTGGGCCCCCAGGAGTCTAAAAATGCAAAAACTAACCCCCTACATGAATATAAATAATTTTATTAAATATTAAATATAAGGAGGGGCCAGGTTGTATGGTAAAGTCAAGTGGTTGGCCACATCAGAACACATCAGCTTATTTTTAACGTGACTGTACTTCTCACACTACTATATCCTCTTTATGAATGGATCGTTTCCAACCCATTGATCTTATATCCCCTCCACTAAAAATAATCGCCCAAATATGTTTTTTTTTATTTTTTATCAAAACTACGAGGTAAATAATTCAATTTTTTTAAAGTTACTCCGAATATATTATTCTAACAAATATTAGTTTATCATCAAGATGGTGAAAGTCCTTCAATGAAAAAAATAAAATAATGATCATTTTCTCACCCTTTCCCAACCTACCATATGTAAAAAATTTCATATTTAATTGCAATTATTTCATGTTTGGTGTGGTAAATTGTCTTCAAATTTTGAAAGTGTGTTTATTATGTTTTTAATAACTTATATTCCAAGTTTCGAAGACATCTTGAATTTTTGCATTTGTGAAAGAACTACCTTAATATGTCATTTATGATAAAAAATGGATTTAGCAGGTTTACACTCTAACGACGATATAATATTTAGCTATTTTATAGTAAGATTGAAATCTTATTAGCTCATTGAATTCTAAATATAAAATAGAATCTAAAAAACAAAATTATTTAATGTAACTTTTATACTAATATACTTATTTGTAGTTGTGCAATAGAAATAAAATTATAATATAATTATATTATAAAATTTTGAGTTGGATTATGGTCTAGTTACCATATTGTTACCTGATTTTTGTATTGTATATATATATATATATTTTGTGCTTTCAGAACTCACGGCTGATGTTTACTTACCTAGAAATGACTTATAATTACATTGAGTTTTCTTCGCTTTTGATTAAATACTCGAATGATTTTAATTTCGATTCCCAAGAATACAACGATTACCTTCTTTGACTTGTTCAAAAAGAGTGCCCTTCACAAGCACTGGCATCTGATCAGTGAACGCGTTACCAACTTTGGCTTGGCCAAATGTAAAGAAATGCTGGTAACTATTGACTCTTTTTCTCATCATTTGTTTCTTTATGATAGATTTTACTGTTAACCAAATTTTCATCTGTAAACCTGACAATGGACCATACTCGAGTTTTATACACTGATTCTCATGGTACTTTTGGATTTTATTTCAACAAGTCAATGTTTTGATCTAAAGACCGAAAAAAGCCATTTTGATCTTTTTCTTGAGACGCCATAAAAATGAATCAGCAATATTTGAAATCAAAATATTTTTTTTCTTTAAGGACGTTCCCTAATATAGCTCAGAAGCAGTTCGTTCTTTCCCCTACTCTCACATGTGCAGAAAGGCAAAAATATTTTCACTGTGTCGTTTCTCGGATCTGGCAACATTGCATTCTTACCGACGCTAAAAGACAAAGAATAAAAACCTTCATGAAACAGCTCAATTCGAAATTCCAGATGAGAACAGTATAGTTAGGTTGAGAGATTTAGATAAAAATTTCAAATGCACCAGCTGCAGAAGTTATTTAGATATGGAAAAATTGAGTGATTTTAGTGCGACGTTGCCAAGTCGACATCTTTCACTTGCCATGCCATGAGAGAAAAAATGAAAACCATCATAAGTTCCTAAATTTTAACATTTTTCAGACAAAACAAATACCGCTTGATACATTTATTTTAACAGAAAAATATTTGTTATATCTTCAGTTAATGATTCTCAGTTTTTCAAAATAATATCAAGAAAATTACGATTGTTATTTAATGAAACAGTCGCTTTAACTTCAATCGAGATAGGGTTCGCGTAAGTTAAATATGCAAATTTCAATGGTCAATATTTACAAATTTAGTCCCGTAAGGACTATTGAAAAATTTCTACGTATAAAGGACATTTATAAATATGTGTATTCAAAGTTTTAAAAGGATTGCAAGAAAATCGATTTATTAGGGAACATCCTTAATATAAATTAAAAAAAAATCGAAAAGATTTATAGTTTTTTAAAGAATTTTTTGAAAACCACTCATTTTTTTGGCCCACCCTGTAAGTTTATTATTATTCTTTAAAATAATGACGTTTTAGTTTTTATCATAGAGTAATATAAAGTGGGACGCTACCGTATATAGAAAAAGCGCTCTCTATCATCTGCAGGGCGAAAACTCTTAGTTCTTAAGAGTTATCCAAAGATCATAGAACATTCAAAGCCTTTGTCATAGATCAAAGATGCATACCCTTTATGTTATATATATATATATATATATATATATAAAAGCGTATTTTTTTACTCTTGATAATGTCACCAAAATTTGCCCCGAAGAGAGCGGTTTCCGCCATTTTATTGCCCAATGGTTTCGCCCTGGTCTCACCAGAGAGCTCTGTAACTCGTATACGCTAAAATACATTGGCTTCTTATGGAGCCTTCCACTCTATATTACTCTATGTATTTTACCTCCTCCTTCATCTAATACAGTTTTAGTTTTTTGTTTTAAATAGATTTATAATTGAGATAAAAGCAAGCTAAAAAAAATCGATCAATTGAAAATCAATGAGAAAGCTGTTTTCTATTAAGACAACAAAATATTTTGATTTCAAATATTGCTGTTTCATATCTATGGCGAGTCTGAAAATCGGTCAAAATGGTCTTTTTCTATGTTTTGACTTAGTAATAAATAACAAAAACACATAAGAATGAGCGTAAAAAAACTCGATTAGGTTCAATTTTTAGATTTTCCGATGAAAATTTTGCTTTAATTTTTGTCGAGCAGTGTTTTTATTTTTTGTTTGTTTTGTTTTAGAATAAATTAGCTTTACAAAAGGTGAGTCTATCGGTCAATTCCGAGCATAACTCATCTTTCCTGGAATTGATTGTCGAGAAGGAATTATCAGCCTCGTTGGTCTTGTCCCATACGGAAATGCTCGCCAACGCCCTCGAGCCGTCTCGCCTTCTCAAGCTCACCTCGCATATTATCAAACAAGTCTCGAAGGGCCAAGGAGACAAAGAAGGCTGGAATGATCTAGTTCACGTGCTGCAAGTCCAGGAAGTTGGGTTGTACATTTATACAATAAACATTATTGAAAAAACTTCTGACATATTACGAGGATAAGTCAAAAATTACTTACACTTTTCGTTCTACAACTTTATTAAACTAAGATAGGTGTACAACAGATACATTATTTTTCGATATAGTCTCCACCTTTAGCAATTCACTTGTTCCAGCGAGCCACAAGCTTCCTGGTAGAAGGTTTTCGGTTGGTCATGAAGCCACTTTTGCATCGCATCCCGAACGTCCATGTTTGAGGCAAATCGACGACCTCTCAAAGCTTCCTTGAGCGGTCCAAAGAGATGAAAGTCTGAGGGAGCGAGATCTGGTCTGTAGGGAGGGTATTCCAGGGTCTCAAAGCGTCTCAAAGTTGACGGTCGCAGAGCTCCCTCTTTTTGTGTTACGTTCTTTCGGCCACTTTTAAACATTTCGATTCATAAAAAACGCTTTTACGAGATAAATCACTTTCCCCGTATTATGACAAAAGTCTCCGGTGAATTTCAGCACCTTTCACACCCTGTGACCACTCCTCGTTGCTCCTCTTTGGTGCAATCTGATAGCGGAGCTGACATGCTTACGCTGTTGTATCTAGACGACAACTGACGCGATCGTGGTTAAATTCCGCACACGTGACCACGGATGCGCCAACTCAACGCATGCGCATGCGGCCGCCTCCTATCTTAGTTTAATAAAGTTGTAGAACGAAAAGTGTAGGTAATTTTTGACTTATCCTCGTATAAACATAGATATCTAGCAAGATATAAGATTTAAATTTACCTTCCCTCTTCTTCGTATTTATATAAATTAAAATATTGTGGCGATAAGACGCTTCCGTGATTTATTTTTACCTTCCATCTATTTTTTCAAAAAAGAAAAATCATAAAACAATCAAATTGAATTAATTATTATTATAATAAATGGTCCTTATACTGAAAATTATTTTCAGTCGCCACCTCAAATTTCACATAATCAGTTTTTCTATAACTGGAGTGAATTTTTTTTAACCTTTTCATATACGAGGCATGTTTCTAAAGAAAGTACCGTTTTGAAATAAAAAAAAAAAAAAAAAACAATTGTACTTTTAATAACAATTTTTGAAAAGCCTGTATCTTAATCTACATTTCGACATAGTTTCCACAATATTAAGGAATTTATTGTATCTTTCCACGAGCTTTTGTATTCCCTCCTTAAAGAAGTCTGCCGCCTGATTGGACATCTACTACAAGTTTCGATAATTTAGTCGTTCGGTCAGGATTGCATAAAGAACACCTCTTGACATTAGAGGAAACAAATCAGATGGTACCCAAATGGGTTAGAAACATTTAAAGATGACCTCACGATGATTCATGACGAGGAACGAATCATTATTGAAGATTTGGTGCATAAAGTTGACGAAAAAGTGAGAAAGAACAGATTGTTTACGATTTCGTTGTTATCTGATTTGTTTTCTCTAATGTCAAGAGGTGTTCTTTATGCAATTGGGACTGAACAACTAAATTATCGAAAGTTGCAGTGTATATCCAATCAGGATCATTTGAGGAGGGAATAGATAAGCTCGTGGAAAGATACAATAAATGCCTTAAAATTGGTGGAAACTATGTCGAAACGTAGATTAAGATACAGGTTTTCATGTGAAAATAAATTTGTTATGAAAAGTATACTTGTTTTGTTTTTTTATTTCAAAACGGTACTTTCTTTAGAAACATGCCTCGTACTATGAATATATGTCAGAATAAATTCTTCTTCAAGTTTAGTCCAACTACGCGGAAAACAGGCTTGGCGCTGGGGTTCGACTTCGGGGAGGGGCGAACCCTTCTGACATATAATAAAAACATATCTACCACGATCTAACATTTAAATTGCCCTTCTCTGTTCTTCATATTTATTTAAATTTAGAACTTATTTCACAATGTTTGATTCAGCTTTACAATTCAGAGATTTAATTTTTCTTTTTTTGTGAAAATTCGCCCTCTATCATTTATGGAATGGAATTTAATTTCTGATCACACGAATTCTTTTTTATATATTAATAATTCTTATTTTAATCTTTTTAGGCCATTTCTTTATTCATTGATATCTTCAAGCTTATTGCTACTAAAAAAACTATTTTACACTAAAAGTCGATCACCAGAAAAAGGGAAAAAACAAAACACACTTTTACAACAAATTGCATACCAAGTACTGAATAAAGTCGATAGTCAGCTGATAGTGATTACAGATAGCAATTCGCTCGATTTAAAACCCATTATATCTGAAATGATTGAAGAAATGAACCGAGATTGGCAAAGTGAATTGAAAAATGAATATGTAGTAAATATAGAGGAATTGGAAAATATTTCAAAATTTATGAAACAACTGCCGATTGCTGATGTACCGACAGATCTTCAAATTATAATTATCTTAAGCATTCTCATCATTATTTGGAATCTAAACTTGTTAGAACAATCTAGTCCACCAGAACTCGGTGAAATTCTTCTAGGTAAGTAAAAACATTATCTTTTATTTATTTTTTTTAAATTCACTAAACATCTTAACTTAAATCAATTCTTATTTCTTTAATAAAAATTCGTTTTAATTTATGCATATTTAGAATCCTAAATTATACTTTGCTTCAACAATTATATTTATTATACATATACGGCTGCTCTCGCATTTGGCCACTTTTCAGCTTGATCTAAACAGTTTTTCGTTCTGGGTGCCTTTTTAGGGCTTCCTATGAGACTTATGCCTGAATACACCAACCAAAATTAAACTAAGGTTGCACTTATATTAACCTTAAATCATCTTTTAAAGCTAAATTGTATTTCACAATAATATAATTTACCATAAAAGCTAGTTTAAGGTTAATATACGATAAGTGCTTTCTTATATTATCTTTGGTTGATGAAATTGAACGTAAGAATTTCTTATTATATTAAACGAGCAATTCTTGTATATATAGAATCGGTTTCTCGAAAACGGCTCTAACGATTTCGCTAAAAATTGGTGTCTTATCAAGTCTCATGAGTAGAGAGCGCAAAAAAACCCCTATTTTTTCAAAAAAAGGCTCTAAAAAGGGCAGATAGAGAGCGACAAAAAAGACTGTTCCTAAAAAGAGTCGATTTTTTGCAAAAAAGGCTAATATATATCTTAGAAAGGATGGAAATATAATAGAAATGATGATTTTTTATAAAACAATATAATAAAACAAAGAACCACAAAAAAGACATTTTATTTAAAAATATAATATAACTACATTTTCTATAAATCAAAATAACCATAATTTACTTTGTTTCTGTTAACTCATCTTTCTCTAATGTGACATTTTGCATATTCATATAGAAATTGCATACAAGGTACATTTTAAGATTTTGAATCGTAAAATTCGTTCGGCGATCGGTCAGAATAGTTTTATAAATAGAAAATGACCTCTCAACATCACAAGATGTGAGAGGTGGAAATTGTAGAGCCATAATTTCATTTATTTGTGACCAAGTTGTTCGGCTCAAAAATAGAACCATTGAGTATGCTTGCCTCATAAAATCTAGACTCATATTATTCTCCAACACCTTGAAAATCTTTGTTTTAACAATTTCTGCGCGTTAGACCGTTAAAAAAAATGAAAAATTTTAAATAAAATGAAAAAATGGCAAAAAAGGCACCTTAAAAGGCAATTTTTTTCAAAAAAGGCGAAAACCAAAAAAAAAAACGGCCTGTAAAAGGCACTCTCTACTCATGAGTTATTAGTCCTGTATAAATTTTAATCCGATTAAACTAAAGAAAGGGGTGTAAATTAGTCATGTCGCAAAATAAATATTTTAATCGTTCATATCTCGTCTTCGGTAAGTCGCAGACCCTTGAAATTTCAAACTTAAGCTATTTAGAAGCAAAAAGTTACCGAACATCGCTCGGTGCTCCAGGCACTAGTGTTTCTAATTCCTCCAAGATGTTAGCATTAATAGTTCCGCAAAGTTCTAAAGATAACTTTACGATGTTTGATCCAGAGTGTGAACCTAGAATTCTACTTTTTTGTCCTATCTTTTTTTAAATAAAATTATATAAATATACAAGAGTGACCAGAGATATGGTCCCATGGTGTACTTAATTTAATTTTTAAACTCGTTTATATTGCATTATTTTATATTTATTATTTTGTTTAAAATGTTTCAGATACTATCTGTAGCCCGAGAGCAAAGAATTTATGTTCGTCAATTTCAATGTTAACTCTAATCAAATGGTGTCGACAAATTAATATAAATCTCAATAAGAAAGAATCGAAATCATTATATGAAAGATTATATGAATTATTTTTTAAATATGAAAACGATAAAATGACATTGAAAGAAGTCTTGCCATTTATATCGAAACATCATTTAAAAAATATTAAGGAAGAAAAAATTGTGGGGAAATTGGATTGTTTCTATCAACACTTACAAAGGTAACTGTTAGTTTTATTCAAATAAAACCTTATCAACGAACTTTGTCAGATCGTTTAAAAAAATTATTATTTATGTGTTGCTTATCAATTTATTTTGTTTCTGCTTTTTTATTTATTTTCTCTCACTATTTGTCTGTATGTTGTCATGGTAGAATCTTGTAATTTACCAGATGTATAAGTTTAAAACGGTGCTTTTTTAGTAAAAAAAGACATGTTTTTTTCATAGAAAACAAAATCAAATTTATTCAAAATACAGGCCCTCACTAGCTACACATTTTTGCCATCTCTCGGGCAATTTGTGGATACCACGCCAAAAAATTCCTTCTCTTTCGAGGCAAACCACTCATCAAGCCATTTTCGGACGTCTTCGTAAGAATCGAAGTGCTGCTCAGCGAGCGCGTGGCCCATCGACGAAAAAAGGTGGTAGTCAGAAGGGGCCAGGTCTGGTGAATAAGCGGCATGGGGTAGCACCTCCCAGTTGAGTCTCTCCAAGTAGTTTCGGACTATTGTTCACGTGTGCGATGGCGCGTTGTCGTGGAGGAAAATCAGCTTGTCATGTCTTTGTTGATAATCCGGTCTTTTTTCACTCAGAGCACGGTGCAATTTGATCAGTTGTTGGTGGTAGCGGGTGGCATTGACATTTTCACCAGGTTTCAACAACTCATAGTAGACGATACTCTGCTGATCCCACCAAACGCACAGCATCGTCTTCCGTCCGAAGCGATTTGGTCTTGGGGAAGATGTTGATGGTTGGCCGGGATCAAACCACGATTTCTTGCGTTTAGGATTCTCATAATATATCCACTTTTCATCCCCAGTCACAATCCGATGCAGGGACGACTTTTTTTGTCTGGCGAGCAAGATTTCATATGTGGTTTGGCGTCGCTCCATCTGCCTATCGTTCAATTCATGCGGCGCACATTTTCCGCTTTTTTCAACTCTTGGTTCAGTATCAAAACGAGTCTGGTCCCAATTGCACCAAAATAGGGCAGTGGCCGGATAAAAGTTTTAACTTTCGCGTTCATCTAATGTTAACATATGAACATTCTAAATAAAATTTATTATTAAATATCCGAACAAAATTCATCTGTTTCGATTTCCCAAAGAATCAGACAGATGGGCATTGTAGTAAATATATATATATATATATATATATATAACTCGTCCATTAAAGTATGAGGATACAACAAAGGCAACAAAATTAATTTAAACCTCTTTTACAATTTCGTTTTAGAATTTTAGACATTTAAAAGGGAAAAGATTCAGATTTTTATATAAAAATAGCGGATCATCTTGCGGAAAAAATCCATCAACTTTCGATTGCGTCAACGACCACCTCTCTATCGGAGCCCAGCTATTCTCTCCAAGCATATGTCTATTTGTTGAAAAAGAATATTGCTAACTCATCTGAATCTGAAGAAATAATGGACAACGCTCTCCTAAAGAACAATGAATTTTATTTAAAATTAACGGTACGTATTAGTCCTTTTTTATATAAACCACATTATGCACCACATTGAGTAGATGAATCGCTGATTGCAAAAGAGTACAAGTCATTGAACTGAAGTTTTGAGAAAAACGAAAAAATCTGTTTTTTAGAACTTGTATATAATAATTGAAGAAACTTAATGCACAAATCAAAATATATACACTATCTTCTTCAAGAGTATTTCAAACTATTTGTTTTAATGGCTTAGAACAGTGTTCCGCAAACTTCTTGTGTTCAAGGTACACCTACCAAATCAAGAAATTTTAGAGCAGGCTTGTCCAAACCGCGGCCTGACAAAAAATCGCGAACTTACAAACTTTATGAGATTGCGACCAAAAATTCCAGTGATATTACTAAAAATACAATATTTTTAACTTGCTATTAATTTATGAGTAATGAATTTTCGAATTTAACACTTTATTTTGCAATGAGATATTCATAAAGTGATTTTTTAAATAATTTTATTTATTCAAGCATCTATTTTCAAGAATGAAGCACACAAAGAATGAATCTAGATTTAAAATATTTAATGAGCATTTTGAGTATTCCTTTGAACCAAATATCGACGGATTAATGTCCCAAAAACAATGCCAAACTTCTCACTATAATTTTATGTTGCTGATTTGCCTCTTACTTTTTAATAAAAATTTTATAACGTAACAAAGCTTCATTTCTTAAGTATATTAAGTACATATTCTACGTTTTTTTGCTCATCAGCTATTATTAGCTTTAGTGTATTTTATGTGTGGCCCAAAACAGCTCATATTCTTCCAATCTGGCCCAGGGAAGATAAAAGTTTGGCCACCCCTGTTTTAGAGGTTCACCAAAGAAAAAACCAATGTTTATTTAATATTTATTTATTTATTTATTATTGAAATCAATATAATATGAAAAATTTAGTTAGTTCATGTCTATTTTAATAATAAAAATATATTCGGGTTTTATTTATAATATGAAAAGATGTTTAATGAGAAATGTGAGCCTGCTTAAAAATGGGCACAGGCGATCAAAATTTGGAGCAATCGTTGATAAAGCTGCTCGTATAACTCTCAGCTATGTGAATTATCTTCAAAAAAATTGACATTTTTCCGCTGCACACCAACTAATGACCACGGTACACCAGTGTGCCGCTGCACACACTTTGCGGAACACTGGTTTAGAACTTAGTGAACTTCAAATTTGACAAACAAATATCCTTTCTAGTACAAATATCCTTTCTGGAATCAATGGCAAATACCAAGAAAATGATCTCAGTAATATTATGATTAACAGTTAATAATAAACACAAAATATACAAATAAATTAAATGAAACTACAAAAGGTTACAAAGCTTTGTTATTCTACAATGGTCCTTAAGATTTATTATACCCTTTCAATCTAAAATAACATGAATCAGAAGTTTGTGTTTGCTGCTGACAGAAGCTATAACACATACTTATGTAAATTATAAACACGATCGACTCTTTTTCAGCTTTCGTTTCATAATACCGGAATCTCTATCACAAGTTAAAAACGATCTCCCTCTGATAGGAAAATATTGGTGTATGTTATCAAAACAGACACATTTTTATCAAGGTATTGTTTTTGTTTTGGCCGGAGTCAATTGACGCTAATGAGTTTGCCATCGGCACTATAACCAAGCAAAACACGCGCTTTATAAATCATAAATTTCCTGTATTTGATTCGATCGCAAATGTTTGATATAAAAAGTGTTTGATGCGAAGTGTTTGATATAAAAAGTGTCATGTGGACCAATCACGAAATGATGCTGGATTATAGCCAAATGGATCATATCTTTTTCATTCTCTCTTGGTCCAGACTTAAGGCTCAGCAGACTCCAATAGCTTCAACCAGTAGTCTCGCGATATATATCTTGTTTAAAAAGCGCGATCAAAAACAATTCTCGTTAATGTGTTAATTATTCTTTGATATATTAATGAGAAAATGTTATTCTTATTATTAACTTCAAGCGCTTTATAACATATTTTACCCAAAAGAAAAATTGAATACAGAAAAGATACAAGTCAATGACTTAAACGTCAACGATTTAAAAAAATTAAATTAAAATTATTTCTATCCATAGAGTATATTAAATCATAAATCGTTCATAAACTCAACTTTGCACCCCGGTCATAACTTCCCAGTGACGTCATAATGACAAAATGCTAGAAATCATGACTCGTACCCTTTCTCTAATCAGCGATTCATATGTATATTTATATACTAATAAGCATAATTAACAAAAATATACAGATGTGTACAATGAAACATCAAATTCATCCAAGATCCATCTTCTTGTTTTTTCCGTTCAATAAATAATAACAATATTTATTATTTTTGATAATATTAAATAATAAATGTGAAACAAGAATAGAATTTTATATTTTGATAATCTCTTTAATAAAAGAGGCAAAACGTCGTTGGCAAATGAAATCTTGTTTTGAATTAATATGTTGTTTAAATAATTAGTAGAATTAAAATAATTAATTTAAATAAAATAGACATGAACAATATCATTGCATTTTAATTAGCTTACTCATTTTACCACTGGTGGTCCAATCCGACGAATTCTTTCAATCACCTAGTTAACATATAATTTAAAAAATAAATCTTGCTAATTATTTTATTCGATGTTTTTTTCAGCTTGAGCAATTATCCTCTGAAAATGAAGAATGGAAATTATATTATTCATATATTCAACTTCTCTTAGGCAATTTTTCAAAATTGCATTCTTTCTTGCCTCAGAGTTTTTTTCAAGATCTTTGGACACTGATGGGCAATAAATTTAATATCGAAACTGCAAGAGATTTAAGGAAATTGATTTTACAATTTGCTTCTGATATAGATTTTACAATTATTATTAATAATCTCATTGGGATAACGGTAAGTCGAAAACTCATGTAGTTTTTATTATTATTATTATTATTCAATGAAACAGCTAGGTTGTTTAAATCTATGTATATAAAATTAAAGGTTTTGTCTTTACATTGTTCCAAATCACGCCATATTTTGGTTGCACACGTTTCAAGCAAAGTTATGAACGAAAACACCCTCAACAAAATTCCTGTCTGACTGTCTGTATGTTTCCATGGGTTCCTCGAAAAGTTGCTCACAATTCACGTAAAAACGGCTGAAGGGATTATTATGAAATTTCATATTTACATCAGATGTCTTCTAACTTACGTTTATAGCTATATAACGTTTTGATATTTTGACCCCAGAAAGGGGGTTTGGGGGGGGGGGGGGGGGGGCGCACGAATGAAAATTATCAAATAACTCCTTAACTATTAACCCTACGGCAAATTTTATTATAAGCAAAGTTGTAAGGGATGTGATTTCTGACAACTTTTTTTAAAAAAATTTCCCCAAAAAATCCATCCAAAAAAAGGGGGGGGGGGGGGGGTGAAAAAATGTAAATTCTTTCCCCTGGAGCAAACTCAACCAAATTTTGTATACATAATCTGTGGGCCTCTAGAGAGCTAGAAATGCAAAAACTGGGTTCCGGGGGTCGAATGGAGTGGGTGGGCTAGGGTATGGGGTGCGGGGGGGTATGAGGGAGTAAGACGGAGTAGGGTGGGGGTGAAGGGGGGGTAGAGTCCTTGGGGCGTAGCGTGGGGTGGTGGTGCAGGTTGGAGTGGGGGTTCAGCTAAGTGTTCAGAGGCGTAGTGGGGTGGGGTTGAGCACGGTTGCCAGGGGTGGGGGTGCTGGGTGGGGTTCGTCGGTTGGAGGTCCAGGGGACGTGTCCCCTGGCTAGCAAGAGGGCTTGCAGCTAGTAAATAATAAAATAAAAACTATCTTCCTATATACATCTGAGATCGGTTTGAGGCTCAGTTGATTAGAATGTCTCGCCGAATACGTGAATGTCTCAGGTTTGAATCCCAGCTGGTCTTGGTTTTCTATTTTAATTATTATCACATTCCTTATTATTTATATATATTTTTTTGTTTATTGGGCCTCCGAGGACCGATTGACCCGCCTCTTACAAA